>JAWWEV010000095.1:8940477-8957638 GCA_035583235.1 Hafferia zeledoni
TACTTTTTATTTGTCCTTCTCCCCTTCTTTTTTATTTTTTTTTTCTTTCACAAGCATTGCTGAAGATGGTGAGTGCATTTATAGTTTCCTTGGTCCTTCTTTCTATGGCCCTGATTGATCAGTCAGTTGGATCCTGTGCTCCACTATGCTGCCATTGATGAGCCAACACACACACCTCCACTGAGCCACGTTTTATTCCTCTAGGAGATAAATCAACAATTTTATTTTGAACGTGATTGCGGAGATCCATCATTATTCCATAAACTACCATAATCCTGGGCTGGATTTTTATCATACTGCTGCCCATTGACATACAGAACATTCCTTAATGGTGTTGAAGGATAAGTCTGCCTAAGCACCTCAACCAGCTTGATTTCCCATGCCAGAAACCACCTATTTGCGGGGAAAAAAAAAAAAAAAAAAGTTTATAATTGACTACACTACTATTCTTTCAGTTTCCACCCATGATTCTGTGCAGTGTGAGTCTTCCCTGTCTTTTTGTCTTGGAATGGCCAATAATGATCTCCTTGGAGCATAATCATTCCTCTTCCTCAAATGCATGTTTTTTGTCTAAAGTCACATAGACCTTCATAAAGAAATAAAAGGACAGGTCATATTGTTAAGCTTTATATTATCTGATTTTTAAAATCTAAAATTAATGCAATATTAATGCCTGCTTAATGTACTATTCATTAATACAAATGAATTTTCATTATGCATTAATTTAATATTAATTATTGCCTCAGGAAGTCATAGCTGATATTTCTATGCCTAGAGGAGCACGTTATATTTAATTTAAACTTTACTCACCCCCATCTGGACTTATAGAATTTTCTGCACAACTTCTTTAAGATGCATTTTGTGTAAGATACACATCCTGTGAATATTCTTCTCACCTGGATCTGCTGAGGTAACTGGGACTGAAAATCACTCTAGTTCCCAATCTGCACGAACAGTGTGGATCCTAAATTTGGAGAAAACATCCCATAATGCAAAATTACTTCTTCTATTTCTGTAATAGAATGGAATTAGCAGGTAAAATCCTACCAACTGTGTTTCTTGCAGAATTATAGATGCACAGAATGGTTTGGGTTGGAAGAGGTGTTACAGAACATCTCGTTCCAACCCCTCTGCTGTTCCTTCTGGTGATGGTTTATTTAAAAAAAATAATTATTTTTTTATGATTGGCTGGAAAATATTAATGCCTTCAAGCAACTTTTTAGACTCATGCTCCCTGTTTTGTTATCAAGTCCTAGTAATAGTCTTTGTTAGTAACTCAAAATTGCTATTGCAAACTTTGCTTATTGTAATTTGTATAAGGTAAATCATGTATGTTTTTATTTAATGACACCACATAAGCAAAAGGGATCTTTTCCACCAGATTCTTCCTTAAGGGAGAAAGTTAAATACATTTATAAGGGGCAGATTTTCTTCCTAAGGACCATCAGTGCCCCAATGAGTATCTGAAAATGAAGCATGTTATACCGTGGAGTAAAACACGCGGCACGAGTTGGGTGGAATTCATTCCTGTGCCACTGACCACTGAAAGACTGAGTCTTTTGTCAATCTTGAAATCTGTTTTCAGAGGATGTATGCTGTGAATACAGCACTAGCTATTCCAAGTGCTTATAAATAATTGCATCTCATGATTCTTTCTGTGTTTCAGTGAAAAATAGACTGAATCCTTATCAACTGGTTTGGTCATTGGAGTTTAAAATTATGTTTTATATCCCTTCAGCATGCAGACTTTACATTTCCAACCAAAGAGAAACAGGTAACATAGAAGCTCAGGGCAGGAGAAAAGCAGCAGGGAAAAAGTATCTATTAATGTTTAAAATTCCTTGTTAGCAAAGTTAGGCTATTTTTCCCAGTGTTTTATCAGAACCCAAATACAGCAAGACAAGTGGTTATTCTTTAGTGAAATATTCCATTAGAAATATGCCATGATATGTTTTACTTTTTCCTGTACACAGACACATATATTTTACAGTCTCTAAGATTTCACCAGTGGCCTCTGCTAAACCCCTTTTTTGGCCACAGTTGATGTTAGCAGCTTTAGCAGGATTTAACATGATGTGGTATAGCAGCATTGTTGGTCACATTGACATGTGCAAGTTAATCATTGGTGTTATTAACAGTATTTTCTTTATGCTTTACAGCTGTGCATTTTCAGTTTTCACCAGGATGACAAAAGCATGGGTTTTGCAACTAGTATATCATTAAAGAAAAGAAAAAAAAATAGAGCTGAAATTCTGTGAAGTCTGAATTGTCGACACTGGAGTTATCTGAGCAATGAGCAATAATAATACCAACTTTCCACTCCTTTTACTGTTAGCTGTCATGAGAATAAATAGTGAACATGTTGGGTTTTGGAGGAGAATGCAAACAAGGGAAATCAAGTTTAAAATGAGAGACTACAATTATACTTCTTTTTATCTCTCAATTTTCTTTGCACAGGGATTGGAAGATATTTCTAAAGTCATCCTTTAACTGCTATTATTTTGGTCCATTTCATAATACATTTTAAAGCTTGACTCTCATCATTTTATTCCTTCTATTCTATCAACCCATTGAAGCTATTTGGTATAAATCACGGACTAATGTGAAATGAACTAGTAAATTGGTACATAATAGGCAATTTCTTTATATCTGCTGAAGTATTTCACATGCACTGATAAATACATTGTACAGAATATTTGCAAGTGGCTTTTGGAGAATGCAAATTCAGAAATCTATTCTTCTGGAGAAGTTTAAAGTCTTGGGATTCAGTGTTCTGTGAAGACGCAGGAGTTTGGGCCTTGATTATTTTGTTTGTTTTGTGTTTGTTTTCCTGGTGATAAAGACATGGTCAACTGTAGCCATGGAAGTCATCTGGGGAAAGATTCTCCAGCTAAACACTACAGGAAATAATCTCTTTATGATGACCTTGAGTCACTGCAAGTACAAAACAGTCTTCACAGATGAATGCTCTAGCCCTGGGGATTACTAATGATGGAAAGTAATAGCTTTTAAACTTCTAGCCACCTGAGCTGTATGTCACACGCATTTATTCCCTTTGGAATTTTAAAAATGTATTTATGCGGCATCTCCCAGGATGTTTTCAGAGCAGCAATATCACCTTGGTGATGAATCCTCATGAATTTCAGGCATATCGCAGTGAGACACTGTTAGTGATGAATTACCTCCAGGGAGCCAAGTTGCTTAAAACTGCACATGGCAATCTAGAAAACATTGGTCACTTTCTATTGTGTTCGTGCTCACTACATTCAGTGAAGGACTCTTTGGAAATGCTTGGAGAAACAAATCATTAAAATAACCATAAGGATTTCTTTCTTTTTTTTTTTTTTTCTATTCAGAGATATGATAAAACAGTCACTTGAGTAGTGAAAGGAAACCCAAAGACTTAGAGGCTTAAAATACAAGGCATATCTGTTGTGAACTTCAGTCCTTTTATCCCTTTTGGCAGACCTGTTCCCTACTCTGCCCTGGCCAGCCCAGGTATAAGACATCAAGTCTTGAAGATGACACTTATTATTTCCTTTGAAAGGTTATATATCACCTTACTCAGCATGCAGGAAGGCAGCAATAATTTTATGGATGCCTCTCATTTGTTTATGAAATATAACATGGATATTAATGCCAGACCCCACTGAAAAACCTGCAGTAAAGAAGCAGTTCTTTGCTAGAGGTAATTATATAATTACAGAGGTGTTTGGGTTGGAAGAAACCTTGGAAATCAATCAGTCCCACTCCCTGCCATGGGCAGGGACACCTTCCACTGCCCCAGGTTGCTCCAAGCCCTGTCCAGCTTGGTCTTGGACACTCCCAGGGATGGGGCAGCCACAGCTTCTCTGGGCACATGACATTAAATGAGAATTATTTCATATATTCACTCTTTAGGATAAGGAAATTATCTACTCGCAGTTGACTTATTTTGTCTTTTTGTGGTTATTTTTGAAATTTATTGGGCAAGTGTTTGTTTGGGTTTTTTTTAATCTCTAGCTGGCAGTGGATGATTAGTCACAGATGGACAATTGGTGTGAAAAAAACCCCCAGAAAACCTGTGCATTAGCGAAATAATGCAAAGAAGTGTGTAATATGATTGTATGTAAAGATTTTAGTGAAGTACTTCACATAATGGGTTGTGAAATTTGCCCTGAAAAATATAATTCAGGACAATTGGGAAAAGCATGAAGAGAAAATTACCAGAAGATCATTAAAAAGTGCCATGATAAACAGTAATGTGCCAGGGTGTTGGAAGGTTTGCTATTGGGATATCAAAAGGATTAACACCTATTGTCAAACACACAAAAACAGGAGCTGTGTTCCTTTATAAGCCTCTATGCAATTTCCACCCCCCTATCTTTATACAGTTAATATTTCTGTGATATTGCATTGCAAAGCCCTCCCAGTGGCTGGAGGGTGCTATTCAAAGAAGATAAACCTTCAGGCTTTGCAGCAATTTATCAATAGATAAATGGTTTCATGTTTGTTTTCCTTCTTAAGCTACTTCTGCCTGTCAAGAACACGATTTTGACAGCAATTAGCACTGTGCCATCAGTGAAAACTACCCTCTCCTTTGTAATATTGAAGTCTTGTCTTTGGCTCTGACAATAAAGCTAAAAATAATCATCTGCTTCTAACAAACCCCATCCCATGGGATTATATGTGAAAACAGAGCAGGTACACATTGCTGGTTTCTCTGTGGGTAAAACAAGAAGTCACCACTGTTGGCAAGTGACAATTTCTGAAAGTTTTTAAAATGTCCCCATGGCTGTTTGTGTCTGAAAAGACTGATTAATCATTACTGTAGATTTTATAATTTTTCTCAGACTGAGAAGGTTTAATTTTATCTGTTGGGAACAGTGATGAAAAGAAAAACAACTCACCAACTGGAACCAGCAGAAGCACTTGGAGGATGATGGAACATAAAACAGTATAGTATATATGGTCAGGTGGTTTAATGATACAGTTTTGTTATTTCATGATAATTAGTGTCACTTGCATGAAAGATCATCCCTAAAATATATCGATTTACCCAGAGCTGTTCTGCTTCAATGGTACCCTTAGGGACAGCTGTGAGTAATAACAAAGGAAGAAGAGGTTTAGCTAGATGGATATTCAGACAGATGGACAGACAGGTGATTTTCATGAATATAAGATATATGGGTTGGGTCCTACTCATTAAAGAAAGAATTGCAAAAAAAGAGGTGGTGAATCATTTCTAGTGTTGCGTGACTGACATCAAAACCAAGTCTCCCCACACTGCAGTCACTGTGCTGCTCATGGGATCATTACCTTTGTGATTCAATGCTCACTTCTCTTTCCACCTCAGATTTCTTACGTAACCAGTTTTGTTAGTCTCAGTTTTTCTTCTGTCCCCATTGCCAGTCATTAGGAAGGGATCTGCACACCCAAGAATAATTTCACTGAAGTAGAGTTATTTTTCATAATCTGAGGAGCTGTCAGCATTGTTCCTTAGATTTGTTGCACCTACATATTTGAGTTGTAGAAAATAATCATGGATACATGGCCAGCAGCCTTTTCATTTTCATGCTGCAACAGGATAATAGAGGAGCTTTACACCTGATTCTGTGCTAACCTGCTACCAAAACTACTAACAAAGTGTGCAGTGGAAAATAGTTTTAATTTTAAGCAGCTGAGCAAGGGGCAAAGGTTCACTGTCATCAACAACAGGCACATAAAGCTATTTGTAGGACATGAAAGCTGTTAAAATGTCCAGGTTTTTACTTCATCCTTCATCATCATAAAATGAAAAGGATTTTACAGAAAAAGATACAAAACTTACAGCTTTGCTACTGATGAACCTAAGCATTTCAGCAGGTTTGCAGAAGCTCAATATCCAAGTATAATCACAGGGTTTCACCCATAGGCAAACACCCACAAGGTCTTTCACCTCCTCCAGTCCTCTCTACCTGAAAAAAAAGTGACGCCACATGCTCTGATGAGCTCTAGCAGAAAATAGAAGCCATCCTGCTAATCCTTCCCAGCCTTCAGACTTTTATGGAATCAAAATAAATAGAATTTGTGATTGCCACTGCTTTGTGCATGCAGGACCTTTCTCTTTTTATTGCTTTGGTTAAATACACACTGGCATTTTTGCATCTTCTCTAGCATGCAGGAAAAATTACTGAAAGAAAGATGCTCCTTTTGATAATAGAGAATAAAAAGCATGTGACAGAGAATACAAAGATGCGAATGACATGCAAACTAATGAAATGAATGGACTGGGGAGCCGTAACTTTTGCCCTCATGTCATAGACTTCCTCATCATCTATAGAATAATTTTAGTGGTAAAACCATTCATCTAATGAGTCCATCATTGCTATTATACCCATCTAGTTACTGTTGTTCAAAATCCCACTATATTGAAATTCTAGCACTCCCCTCATCCCTTTTATTTTTATTTTTCTCTGCTTCTACTTTCCCTATAGTTCTAAGTTGTATACTTATCTCCCAAAAAGGTTTTAAAAGCATCATGTAAAAGGAGATCATACTGACAGTTGAAAGGATCTCTTGAATTGCATCTCTTCTGGTAGTCTCATTCAAACTGTGCTGCATCATTTCTTTGTCAAAGAGCAAGGAGTGCACAGTGTGTCTTCTGAGCTCCTTGTCTTTGGGGATTGGGGAGTATAAAGCCAAGTGAACTCTGATACCATGAAGATTTCAAGATAAACATATTGAGCAATTATCCTCAGCATTATGCGGGAAATATCATGCAAAACCAATCAATTTTCCAAACCAGAAATTCAATCTCACTGAAACAAAAGCAAACAAACAGAAACCTGCCTTTATTCTTCCCTCTGCTATCTACACAGCCATTTTCCATCTGGAAAAGGGTAATATCAGAAGGTTTCCTGGCTCATATCAGCATAACATCAAAGCAGTGTAACTGAAGCCTGTTCAGGTGTCCCTGATGTAAAACTGTTCCAAGTTAAGGGACTATCAAAATCAATACTATTAAAACACTGGAAGAAGATCAGTTTTCCCTCAGCCAGTGCCAGGGGCTCTGCACTGCTACCATGGCACTTTGACAGGTACACTCCAGTCCCAGCCTCCCACAGCTCCCACAACAACTCTATTGCAGTCTCATTTCCTTCGAGCTGGGAGGAGTTCCAACAGCTGGTATTTTCAGAACTCCACACCTATCTGGGAGGTTCCAGCAACACAGGCAGTAGGTGTGTGTCAGGGGGCATTATGCATGAAGGTCACTTCTCTCTGTCTGCACTGGAGGAGCTCACTGTCCTTTCAGGGTGGTTTGTTGCCAGGTTCAGAGTGACAGTGTTGTCAGCACTGAAAATGTGCCCCCCAAACCTGCCATTTCCAGGGCTCTGTGCTGACCCCAGGCAGAGGTGAAGAATTTAGATGTTAATATGGATACTCTTGAAGGAAGGTCTTGTAAAGAACAAACATACTTGTTTTGCAGGACTAACCTTGAGCTGCTCAGCGTTTTTATACAGCCTTTTAAAATAAGATTTATAGTCTCACTGTTTGTAGCTATATTTGGGCAATAATATCTGTGTAAAGTTAAGTGCTTTTAAGCTATAAATTTTGAAAACTTTCATTAATTAGGAAAAGTTGGAAGGTAGAAATATATTGTCTAAAATAGGTAAGTTGACCTGAGTCAGCAGTTAACCTTTGCCTGCTTAATACTATTCGATGAAAGGGTTTTATGGTTGTGCATCAAAGGTGACAAATATCTGTCAGTCCAAACTGTTTGCAAATTTAGAATCCACAGATCCCTCAGACAGCTGTGATGTTCAATAAAATGGCATGTGTCTTGATTGTCTTTTTGGCTTCACAACCTATTCACTCCCTTTCCCTGTTGAAATTTGATTTTGTGCTAAACATTTTTTTTAACACTACTTTTTGTGCTGGATTGCTTATGTTTGAAATGACCTGGCTCAAACCTTTATTATGTTAGTTAAATCTCATTATGACACCAACTGAATTAAAGGTCTGCTACACATTTGTTTGATGACTCGAGGTTTTGAGGAAGCAGTTGTCCATTGTTGCACTTTCTGAATCGATGCTGTCTTGAAGGAGTTACTGAGTTAATTTATGCTTTTAAAACCATGGTGCTTGTTCGGTTTGGCAGCTGTGGAGAAGGTCAAGAAAGGTAAAGCTGTGTTTCTTAAGCTTGTAGCTGTTCTGAGAAAGCCTGGGTCACTCTGATTGCTGCCAGTCCAAGCTGAGCATAATGGCATCCTGCCTTCTTCTTCAGAGCGCCCAGCAGTGCCACGCGCCTTGGGAGAATGGAACACACGCTCCATGTCATGCACTCAGAGGGATGAAGTGGCAGCCACTTGGGAGGTAGCTGGATTTGCCTTTGAAAGGAACCCTACTGAAGTAAAACAGCTAAACTGCCTTTCTTCAGTAATTACACCTGCTACATAAATCAGGCTCTGCAAATGCCCAGCAAAGATATGACATTTTTCTTACCAAACAGAGCCCTCAACATAATAAAGGAGCTGCCTGCCCTATGTGGGTCGAGTTTGTGCCTTCCCCTTGGAGTGACGTTTGTGTCCTTCCCCAAACCAAACCAACAGGTTGGTACCACAGCCAAACAAGTCTTCACTTTTGCCTTCCATACCTGCAACTTGTCATGCTCATGTGGTCCAACCAGTCTGGGTGCTGAGAGCATTTTCCTGATGATCACCCTAAAGTTTAGTTTGCTTAATAGGTCCCTATTTTTCTGAGAGTCCCACAGCCTTTACAAATAGTTCCTTTCATAACAGAGGAGTTTCTGGCCCTGCCTACCCCTGAGTTTATGCCTGTGTGTGTGAAAGTATGACTGTGCATGAAAAGGTTAAGCAAATGATGTTAGACATTTTCTACACTTTGAAGGGAAATGTTTTCAGCCAGCCATGTGGGAATGCTTCAATATTTAATAATAAAGAAAAGTGTATAGTATTTGAAATAATGAAGATTAACACATGCTGACAGTTTCTGGGTTAAGCTTCTCCTCTGAGGAGGTTTGTTTCTTGTGACTGCAGAACAATAAATTGTGTAAAGATGGCAAATAGTCAAAAACAAAATATACACCCCATTATTATTTGGGTAGAGCTTGACTTTACTTAAATGGAGTAGCACTTGGTTATAGTAAAAACATATTTAAAACTAGGGGAAAAGGGCTCATGTTGAACACATATTTTCTCCAAAGAAATCTTTAGTATTTTTATGTGAAACATCCAGACTAAGACACCTCTGAAAATGTATGTGATTAATTATAATGATTAGAAAAGGAAAATAATAATCTGAATTTTTTTTCTCCTCCCAATTTCTATTATTAATGATGTAGAACTTCACCTACAGAAATTAACTACTAGAAGATGCTTTCAAGTGCTTCTCATCACGCATAGGCTATTACTTTATTTCTTTTTTTCCCCCCCCGAAATAATGAGTGTAATTTTATGAGCTGCGATTCACATATCTTACAAAGAACAAAATACTGCCTTGATTAGAGACTCGAGCTACAAAAAGACTAAAGTGTTCAGTATTCATTGTCTTCCTTCAGGCTGCAGGGATAAGGCATAACCTCTTTCCTGATGGTAATTGTTTTCTGCATTTATCACATTCATTTTCCCTCTCTCTCAGAAGGGTGGAAGAATAGGAATGGCTTCAATAAGAGGGACTGAACAAGCCTTATCCTCAAATATCACATGGTATTCCACAAAACTGTAAGAGTCATCCTGTGAATTAATAATGTCGGCTGTCTGCATAATGTTTGACTAGAAAATGTTACATTTTATGAATTTAAAACTGCATCACTGAAAGGAAAAGGAAGGTCTGAATTAGATACACATTTAATTTTTTATTAGTACATTTGAGTGATGCATCACTGGTAGGCAATATTCTCAGAAAAAAAAATGGTTACAGAATCACAGGATCATAGAATGATTTGGATTGAAAGGGACCTTCAATATTATCTCGTTCCAATCCCCACCATGGGCAGGGACACCTTCCACTAGTCCAGGTTGCTCCAAGCCCAGAGCAAATTGGCCTTCAACACCTATGAGGATAGGGAGTCTCTAATATCTCTGGGCAACCTGTGCCACAGTGTCATCACCCTCAGTGTAAAGAATTTCCTCCTAATTTCTAATATAAATCTACTCTCTTTCATTTTAAGACCAATCTCCCCCTTTTCCAGTCAGTGCATGCCTTGGGAAAAATCCCTCTGCAGTACCCCTTTAGATACTGGCAGGCTGTTATAAGGTGATACCTAGTAATTCCTCATCCTTAATTCTCACGTAATTTGGATTATGATCAACAAACACTTTTTAGGGACCACAATACATTAAAACATTTCAATACATACTGAATTAGAGAGATGAGCTAATGGAATCCGAACAGAAAACAAAGTGGGACAAAACAAACCACTGCACCCACAGCTGAACACAGAGCTAGTGGCACTGCAGAGGCCAGTGGAAAACACCTGAGTATCTCTGGTGGTTTCTTAGGTATGGCAAAAATGCTGCTCTAAACAATGTACTACTAGAGAGAGGCTGAATAGTGTTGTCTTTGAGCTTGATGCTGAAGTCCAAGCATAAGGGATATCTACAGATGTGCAAAATACACATTTGGCTGTATTGCAGACTGAGATGGGTTTGAGATGGTGACTTGCACTCTTCAGCCATGTTTCTGTGTGAGACCAAGGCAGGTACCACATTGCAAAGGAGAAATAATCTGTGAGTCCTCTTTCCTCATCCAACGGGCTGTATCTGCTCACAGCTTCACTGACACCAGTGTTGCAGTGTTGTCATAATTTTCCTTTGGATCTCTCCCCAGTGTCCCCAGCCCTCTGCAAAAGGGAGGGGCAGTCAGCTCCCTGCAGGGCAGATTTTCCTCTTCCCTCTGCCATGGTTCTTGAGGAGGATTAGGAAGGGATTTGTGAGGGTGCCTCCATCATCCCTGCTGTCTTCTGGGTTAGCCACACATGCTGTGCCTCATACTGTGGAAAGGAAAAGGCACCATTAAAGCTATAGGGACATGGGAGAAAACCCCTTACAAAGCTTGTGCTCAATTACTACCTTCCCTGGGAAGCTTATGGCACATCCTCTCTCTGGTTTGCAAGCAAAAATTACGTTTTCCTCTGTGTTTTATATTCTTACCTTACTTCTATTGCCTGTGGTGTTTGTTTTTTTTTTTTTTTTTTCAAAACCAAACAGAGTTTTATGGGTAAATAAGAGAAGCAACACTGAACATATTAGTATGTACTGATTTTTCATTATACTGAAAATTAACTCTTTGGTCTTTGTTTCATTGTCAGCTGCAAGGAATAATTAACACCAGACAAAGACAGGATGCCCCTGTGAGCAGCAGTACAGCTGAGATCTCTTGTCTCATTTGCAGTTATGCCTGGAGGTAACAGGATCACATCGCAGGCTGAGATGGTGCATAATTAGTTAAGAGACTTCAGTGCAATAGGAATAGCAAAAAGGTCATGGTGAAGATGCAGGCAAGGATATCAGTCATGCAGCTGTTTCTGCCTCTGCACAGTGCAGTCTGTGCAGGAGTCCCATGCAAATCTGTGCACTTACCTGGGGTTAAAGCCCATCACATGTACACACACACCAGTGTTGCTGTGCTGCCCTTAGGGCACAGAGGAAAAGTGCCTCTTACAGCTTTATTCCTTCTGCTTCTCAAATAAAACTCAAAGTCTGGTTTGCACATTCAGACACTCCCTTCCCTTCCTTCCACCCTCACTATCTCTTAACTTCAGGTTAATAATCCTGCCCGTATCTTCCTGGTCCATTTTGGGAGCAGGGAGGGTGTTGATCCCACCTGAGCCTGCCCTGGCATAGCTCCAGCCCTTCCCTGGGTGCTGCCATTGTCACAGGGATCAGAGATCAGTGCCTGAGGGAAGAGAGACTCATCTCCGGAGTTGCTCACCCTCTCTGCCTCTTCTCCAGCCCTTCTCAGCAATGGGACAGCACCCAGGGAGACTTTAAACCCCCTGGATTTCTTCTGGCCTCATTCCACCTGCACAACCACAATCCCACCTGTGTCCAACCCTGCCCAGCCCAAGCCTGGCAGGTGCCCTCGTGGTGACTGAGGCTGGAAATGCCCAATTCCTCACCCAGGGGGACACATTTTTAGGACTTTTGCTTAACTGGGTCTTGTCTGTAAATATTGGCTTTTTTAAGAAAAAAGAGGAAACTGTACCAATTGCTTGGCAGGAAAAAGGGCACTAAACAGTAACACCACTAATGAGTGGGGAATATCCCAATTTTAGTTGTTAACACTGGAAAAAGTGACACGATTGTTTGGTTACTGCCATTGATCTCCTCAAAGCAGAAGGTTCTGGGCACCGCAGGGAACACAGGCAGGGGCTGCAGGTGCTCAAGTGCTGGGGTTGCCCCGGGCCAGTTCCATCCCCTTCCTGCCCATGGGGGTCCAAGGGTGGTCCTTTGTGACATCAGAGGCACCTCTCAGGGCCCTTTGTCATGTGGCCATGGTGGTGCCCAGAGCCCCTTGTGACATCCCAGAGCCCTGCCCTGCCCCGAGGGTATATAAGAAGCGCAGAGCTCAGTCCGACTCTGGGAGCCAATTCCCCAGGAGGGAGGACGTCCTGGATCTTCCTCCCTACCTCTGTCTCTCTGTCTCTCTCTCTGCAGGAGAAGGGGATATGACATCCCATCAGCTGGATCAGCATTGGACTCCAGATGGACACCCCATCACTTGGATCAGCGCTGTACTGTGGATGGACATCCCATCGGGTGAATCAGCGTTGGACTATGGACTGACATTCGTTCCCTCCCTTCCTCCCTCTCCCTCCCCGGACCCTCCGTCCCACCCTTTCCTCCCTCCCTCCACCTCCTTCCCCTACATACCCTCTCTGTGGATTAGTATTCATGGGTATGATCTTTCCTATTCTTGAAGCAACTATTTCCACTTGTAACCAATCAGATTGTCTCAAAATGAAAATCGATAAAGCAGAAGCCTCTGTGCAATAGTTAAGATGTTTATTAAGACAACATTGGCAATTTAAATAATTTTTAGCCAGAATTGCATAATACGAATTAGTCTTTCAAGCAAGTTGGCTATAAAATTAATTTCAGTTAATTTAGTGAAGGGTAACTCAACTGTTCAGAGCCAGACCCCATTTCTTAGAGACTGGAAGACCTGGAGAGTCACAGAAATGTTGAAGGATTAAGTTCAGATGAAAATCTACACTTTTCCCCTGCAGTCCCTCTACAAAGAATATTCAGTCCCAATAAATTGGTTAAAAATTGACAAAACCAAATTCCCTCTTCACAGAGTTGGAGCAGCATTGAATGGGAGGTACTGACTTTGCTCATGCTGGTTTTGGCAGTGATGCTCACAGTCCATAGAGCCTCATGGCTGGAACAGCTGCATGCAGGGGCCACCCAATCCTCCCTCTTGTCTCTTTCCACTCTTGTTTCAGTTTCTGTGTGCTCTGAGCCACAGAGAGAATGGCAAACCAACACCAAGAGAAGTGTCAGCGATACTGAGGCAAAGTGGGAGCTGGTGTCACCTTCAGTGTGACTTTACCAGCATTGCTTACCTGGTCCTGAAAAATCTGCAAGGGGTCCTAATGATGGGAGCTCAATTACTGCTGGACAGCCAGGGAAGGACAGTTGAAGCCTTTCCTTTCTCCTTCACTAAAGACCAAACACAAGGATCTGTGTAGGATCCTTTGGGATCCGGGCTGGTCCCACCAACATTTACTGTAGAACTAAAGTGAAAGACCCTTGTTTATGGAAGAAGATAAATAGAAAAAAGGGATGGTTATCAAAGTGCTTCTTTCCAGCACTGCCCAATATTCCCTGGTTTGAAATCATGTTACACTGGCCAGGAAGAGCAAGTCCACACTGTCTTGTGGAAGTAAAGGAATACTGATAAGCCTTAGCCTGTTCTTCAATCAAAACTCTGCCTTACTGCATTTCAGGAGGTGATCTGGGCAGCAAATTGTCAATACTTCCATTGGATTCACTGTGATATTGGAATACAAACAGAGGGATCATCACTATGTACATGGGGCTCACAATAAGGGGAAAAAGGGCAGCTCTGGCAGATTCCTCAGTAACTAACCAACAAACTGTGTACCAGTGGAGATTTTCACAGGACAGTGCAAGAAGATTTCACCATCACTTGTGAAAGGTATTAGGTGAGAACTAGGGAGTGTTTATTTGATACCCTGTGATGCAGAGATGTTGCATGGGTGCCTGAAAGGAGCGTGGCACCCATCAGAAATCAAGTCATCACTCATGCTGGAACATTATTCACACATTTCACTTTCCCACAGCCTAGAGAAGGTCTTTAGTTTTGTGAAGTGGTTGTTTGAAATCAAGGTGTTGACTCATCTGAGTGTTTACTGGGCTGGAGGCATCAGGGATGCCTCAAGCAGCTCTTCCATTTGGTATGATGAGGATGGTAGAGCAATACCTTACATCTCCTTGTGGACTTCTAGCGGCCCTTTATCTGACTTCAGGAGCATATTAGCCCGTTCAGTCAGTCTAAATGCTTGGCAGACACCAATCCTAACAGAAAGCAACCCTTTGGAGAAGAAATTAACCACAAATGCATTTTTTTGCAGGCCAGAGGAATGCTTGTGGTAGAGGCTGGGGAAAAGACTGCTAAATGTTTAAAAATACCCAAACAGTTTTAGTTGAAGTGCAGACTTTTATGGCACGAAGGGATTAACTGGGACATGTTTATTGAGCCATTCCTGTTACCCACTCTGTGTTTGCAGATGCAAACTGTGCATGCCATTCAGTCAGCTCAGTTGTTGCACTGGGACTGGGCAAGTTTTCCTCCCAGCCACATCACACCTTCCTCCTGGGCTGCTCTGGTTTGGAACTCTGGCTTTAGACTCCCAGAAATATTTGGGGAATGTGACCGTTGCAGTTAAATGTGTTCCCAGTGAAAAGCCATTTGTGAATAGATGGTCTCATTCCCACAGCTGAACAACACTTTCTGTTACAGCTCAGAAACTGGAAAGAAACGGGAAAGGTGGAGCAGCCAGTGCAGGTGGTGAGTGACATGTGCTATATATGTATATTGTATAAATACTGGGTCAGATTCCTCTGGAAGCCACTCTGACTCCTATCTGGAAACTAAATGTCTTTGTGAACAAGAAAGCCTTCTTACTTATTCTGGTCACTGGTCAGGGATGGCTCTTTTTAATGAAACACTTGCAAATCCCTCAGTAAAGGGAAAAATGGTTTTAAAATAAAGAAGCACTTCTGACTTTCAAGTAATGCTGCCTGTTTCCTTGTGAAGAAATCTTTTCCATGACAGCCACTAAACTAAGGTAACAGGAGACAACCTTTTTAGCAGGGCCTTTTGTGACTGGACAAGGGATAATGGTTTCAAACTGAAAGAGGGTGAATTTTAATTAGATGTAACGATGAAGTTTTTACAGTGTGGTTCTTAAACACTGGAAGAGCCTGGCTGGAGAGATGGTCGACACATTCAAGGTCAGGTTGGATGGGACTCTGACCAACTGAGCTGGTTCTAGGTGTCCCTGCCCATGGCAGGAGATTGAACTGGATGACCTTTAAATGTTCCTTCCCACCCAAATATTCTGTGATTCTATGGTAAACAACCCAGAGACATAAATAAAATACCTACAAATAAACACTTTACCCCCCCATCCTCACTTATTTTTGCTTAAATGGAAGGAAGTTATATTGACATACATAAGAACAGCTAGATTCGGTTAATGAGTTTAATTAGAATCCTTGAAATGCTAGTTCCTCTTTGCTCTCTGTATTCCCAGATGAAATATGACATACATGGCACTGGTCTGTAGAAAATGCATATATATATACACACACACACACACACATACATAAATGTACACACTTTACTTACATAAGCAATGCATGCTTTATTTGCTTAGCCAAATCACCACCTTTTCTAAAGAAGCTGCAAACCTGTTTTAGCAACATGAGTCACATGTAATAAAGGGATTTCTCCAAGTCAAAAATAGCAAAGACACATCGTTCAAGAGAAAAATAGGACAGATGTAAAAAGTGAGGAAAGAAGATTCAGAGAGATTATTTCTCAATGTGCATAACTCTGGATGCCAATATGATGTACATTTTGCATTTAAAGTTGTGTTGAGTCGAAACATCAGCCAAGCCCCGCACAGCAGCTGACTCACTCTCTTCCACGGGCAGGAAAGGGTAGAGAACAGGAAGATGAGAATGATAACAGTTGCTCTTTCCTCTTTCATCAATGCTGGAACCCCACTGTAGAAAGCCACCAAATTTCTGAGGCATGACTTGCCCTTAGTGAAACTGTCACAAATTACATCTTTATTCTCCATCTGCCTCCTCCAGGAGGATCTGCTCTATTGTTCCAGGCATATTGGTGAGACTGACAACCCTGTAGTTCCCTGAACCTTCAATTCCCTTTTTAAAAGTAATAGTTAAGTTTCCTCTTTTCCAGCAAGATGTTTGCTAGACTGCCATGACTTCACAAATATGATGGATATAGTTTTAATCACTTCCTCTGCCAGTTTCTTCACGATCCACAGGTGCATCTTGTCAGGTCCCATGAATTTGTGCGCCTTCAGATTCCTTGGATGGCCTCAAACCTGATCTTATCCTACAGTAGGCAGTTCTCCAGTGTATAACAGAAGCTCTTCTTGGTGAAGACAGTATCTCAGCCTTCTCCATGTCCTGAGTCTCTTGTTTTCTTCCAAAGTGAGCCAAATTTTCCCTAGTTTCCTTTTACCACTAACATACCTATGGAAACTTTTTTTTGTTTCCTTGATATCCCTGGACAGATTAAACTCCCTCAAGGCCTTAGCTTTCCTAACCTGACTGTGGCTGCTTGTACAACTTCTCTGTATTCTTCCCAGGCTACCTATAATTTCTTCCACCCTCTACAGGCTTTCTTTTTGCATTTTGGGTTGGCCCAGGAGCATCTTGCTCATCCACACATGCACTCCTCATGACCCTAAGGCTCTTGAACTCCACCATCTCACTGTCCCTGCAGCCCAAGCTGCCCTTGAGCTTCACATTCCTCACCAGCCCCTACTGGTTGGTTGGTTTAAATTAGACATAGGGAAAAAAATCCTTCCCTGTGAAGGTGGGCAGGCCCTGGCACAGGTTGCCCAGAGAAGCTGTGGCTGCCCCATCCCTGGGAGTGTCCAAGGCCAGGTTGG
>JAWWEV010000095.1:8963091-8977658 GCA_035583235.1 Hafferia zeledoni
CCACTTATGTACACTCAGGGAGCACCCAGTCCCTCCCCCAGGGCGGGGACTCACACAATGGGTGATTAACTCTGTGAATAGAGGGGGTAGAATACACAGCCTTGATCACCCCCACACGGGTGCCAACTGGTCCCACCTGCTAAACTAGGACATCAATCAACGCATGGTGATTGAAAAAAAGAATTACAAGAAACGATCATTTCAGTTGCTTTCTTTTGGAGCCTTAGTTTCCTGGCAGTTTTCAGTTGACGTGCACTCTCTTTCCTTTCTTCAGTGTGTGTGATGTTAAATCTGATTTGGTTAATGTGGAGTCATGTCATACAATCTTTTGACAATGTAATCTCTGGCAGTGGGAGAACTTCATCTGCTCAGTGGCGCTTTTTTGGCATGTGCAACTTCCTGATTGCTATAAATGAGTTTGTTTCGTTTAGGAAATAGCACCCTAGAGGCCTGAGAAGCTTAAAATGGAGGAAACACGTAGCTCTGACTGACAAATCTTCCTGTAATGCTTGAATCTATTTATACTCTAGCTTAAGAGAAATGTCAAAGCAGAATTAATTGCACTCAAAATACCAATCAGATTGCTCATATATATATATATGCATGTATATGTGTGTGTGTATGTGTATATATATATGTGTGTATATATATATAAATCCCCTTACTGCTCTGTATGATTTCAGGGTAAGAATGTTGTAGAACTGAGCCTGGAAAAGCTCCTGTGCCATAGGATCTTGCAAAGAGTTATATAAAGAGGCTCTGTAGGTGCCTTTTAAACCTTACTAGTAGAAATACCTCATAATCTTTGGGTACAGTTCTGTGTAAGTTTCTTATTCGTGTTGGACTGCATTCTCTTGGCATTTATCCCTCCAATCAACACTGTTCAGTGCTTTGCCAACCCAGCATGTGCTTGCAGCTGACATGCTCTCAGTGTAGTCTGGCTTTTTTGTGTGCCTGTTAAGAGCACCTTTTGTGTTCAAGTAAGTGTGATGAAACAGTCCTCATCTTGTGACTTTTAACATAAATGTGGGTCTTGCTAATCATCTCTGTGCCTGAATTACCGTGTGTGAGGCAGTATCCTGTGTATTTTGTTGTGGCAGCTCTTTACACAGGGCAATTCCTGCTAATTTTAGTTCAGCCTGTTGGTATGGAACTGTTGTTTGGACCTTTAAAAGGACAAAAAAAATATTCTTGCAAACCATTCACAAGTTACCAGCTGATGATCATGGGATCAAACTAAGTGAAGATAAAAATAAAATGTAGTTAAACCTGTCATTCATGTCTTGAAACGAAGCTGTAAGTCAGTTTTTGATCATTCTTCTGGGAGTAATGTAACATTTCAGCCATGATGACATAAGAGCAGTTCAGCTGAGAAGTGCATGACTGGAAGCCTCTTCATTATTATTCCATGTTGATGGTTTAGGAGAGATAAAAACCAGAACTAAGAGGAACAATTCCAGGTGCATGTCCTACAGTGTATGTGTATATATGTATACCTTACATGTCCAATGGATGGGAGGGCATAAAAGGACTTTATCTGTAATTGTGTTTTATCAGCCACTGAATCTCTCCTTAACTGGTAGAAGCAGTTCAAGTCTGGACTACAGGGATTGTCAGACTGTAGCAGAGATGACAATTTAATGTCTTAATCCTTCTTGCTCTTTAGACTTTCTCAGAAGAAACCTGAGAGGAAATTCATCCACATAGTGGTGACTTTCTCCTGTTATGGTGGACTAAATGCTTCTGTTTATAGCTGCCTCCAGGTAGGCTCCTCTGTCATCCTCCACATACCCTTACAAATGCTCCATTCTTTCCCTTGTGCTACCTCATTTGTTTTTACAAGTGCACTTCCCTACTCTCAGAAGTAGTTAAAGTGTAATTGGTGAGGTGCTCAGTTCAGAGCCCAGGTCTGGCTCATTTGTGGAGGTTCTATGACCTGTAGAATTGCAGTTTTAGCAGAAAGCAGCCACTAACTCTTCTCCCTTTTTTTTTTTTTTTTTTTTTTTTTAGACTTAGGTGTTATTTTAATATAGTCACAGAGCATTTTATTCCAAGGAAACTTGGACTGCTCTTCAAAGGTTGGCATTGTTATCTCCATAAACAGGGGAAACTGAGGCACAGGGGAGAACATCCCTGCTGCTGCTCCATTTTTGCTCCTAAAAACTACTAAAATTTTAAACTGGGGTTGCTACAATGCTGTTAAAACAACAAAGTGTGTGCAAAGCATTTCTGTAGATGGGGCATGATAGAAACCAAATTCCCTGTGGCTGAAAGGACTCTTTTAGGAATGGAGGGTGACAAGGGCCAAGCTTTGACGCACTCCTACAACACCTCTTGCCTTCTGGGAGGAAGGCAGTGACTTTAAGAAGAGCCCACCAAGAGGGTTTCCTGGCATTAAGGGAGTCATTCCTCCTGTGTGTCTTTTAGCACCTGGTTCCTTCACTCCCCATTTTCCTCCTCACAGAAATTCAGGGGCATTCCAGAAACAGTAACTGGGTGGGCAGGTCTGTCTAGGGTTGTGTGCTCCCCTCTGGGAAAGTCACGAAATGGTATTTCTGATGTGCCTTTACCTGTGTGGGCACCCAAGATGAGATACCACGAGCACCCTGGTGTCTCACCTTGGCCTCCTTGAAAAACCACATCTCAAGCAGAATTGAGTAAACTTTGGCAAATTCATTAATTTCATAATACACTGATAGCAGGTTTTGGTTACATATGCAGACAGGTGACCTCTGACAAGGAAAACAACATCAGCAGTGATACTAAACAGAAAAGATGGAGGTCATGTCTATAGCATGCAAAACAGAGGAGGAAAATGGGGCTAATCAGGAAAACCCTCCAGGTGCACAGACTCTGCTGTCCAGATGAGAGTGATGAAAGGTAGCTTGTAACATCACAGGTACTGTGCTTTACAGCACCACGGAGTATCTTCCAAAATAAATGTCAAAAATACTGACAGTGTTTGATAGGCACAATTACTATAATGCAGTCATCCCCAAGTAAACTTATTGCTAAAAGCTGCAGTATCACTTTTTGCAAGTAAGATGACATTATGATTTATGGAGAACTTGTCAGCCCAATGTTCCTAAAGCTGCAAATGAGCGTCGTCACGCTACTTCTCTTCCCTTGTAAAAAGGATGCTGCTGTTTTCTGTTTTCTCCCTTAACACGTTTCAACTGGTGTGAACAACTGAAAGGAAAACTAGGAAGATAATTCCACAGCAGAAGGGGACAACACTAACAGACTTCAAGGGCAAAATCGGATTGGATCACTGAAAGGGCAGGCTTAGACCTCCGTGCGAAAGACAGCTAGCGGCCTACCATAAAATGAGCGAGCACTTGGTTCATGGGAAACCCACTCAGCATCCTACAGGCTTTGCACAGTTTGTCCCACAGTGGGACCACCCTCAGTCCTCGGCCGCGCAGCCCAGCAGCTCCGACCGCAGTGTGATGCGGCCGTACCACGACCACGGCAGGATCCGCACGTGCCGCGCATGGATCGGGGGGTCGATGACGTTCTTGCGGTGTGTGTCGTTGTCAAAATTCCCCTGGAACACCTGGAGGGAAGCAATGAGGAGATTTGAGAGCGCGTGGGATGCGGAACAGCCCCTGAGGTCCCCACAGGCACCTCCCCGTGATCTGCTTTTATCATCTGTGCACACAACTTAAGCTTTAAGCGGACAGACAGGGGGTTTAGATGGGATATTGGGAAGGAATTCCTGGCTGTGAGGGTGGTCAGCCTCTGGCACAGGTTGCCCAGGGAAGCTGTGGCTGCTCCATCCCTGGAAGTGCCCAAGGACAGGGCTTGGAGCAACCTGGGCTGGGGGAAGGTGTCCCTGTCCATGGCAGGGGGTGGGAGTGGGTGGGCTTTAAGGTCCTTTTCAATCCAAATCTGTGATTCCATGAACTGATGCTGCAAAGACCACCTGCCTTTGCAAAGACTTTGGGATTTCACAGCATGCAATGACACACTCAGCCCTGTGTGGAGGTAGCTTTTGTCTCACAGAATCCCAGAATATCCTGAGAACGGACCCACGAGGATCATGAAGTCCAACACCTGGCCCTGCACAGGACCATCCCCAAGAGTCACACCCTGTGCCCCAGAGCATCATCCAAATGCTCCTTGAGCTCTGGCAGCCTTGGGGCTGTGCCCACTGCCACGGGGAGCCTGTTCAGTGCCCAAACACCTTCTGGGGAAGCATCTTTTCTAATATCCATCCTAAACCTGCCCTGACATCCCTTCCGGCCATTCCCTGGGTCCTGTTACTGGTCACCACAGAGCAGAGATCAGTGTCTGCCCCTCCTCAATTCAAAGCTTAATCTGCTGTTCTGTCAACACCCATGGCCTGGCACTGAAAGTTACATAAAAATCATTAACATTTAAAAAATTAAATGTCTTTTTACTTGGCATTTGTACCATCTCAAATTAATCCCAGGAGATCCTGTTATTGTTTCCAAGAAAATACCGTTAATAACTAAAGTTAAGAAGAATTTTTATTGTATCACTCATGAATGCAGCTTCGATGCAACTACACAAACCCTTGTGCAGCTGGTGATTATCAAGGATACCACTTTCTCATGTCATACAAAAGTCAGCAGATGAATTAAAGGCATCAGGTTGTGATCAAATTAAAAAATCCTAGCACAGTACAGTGCATGTTATGATCTTATTTCCACTAATACTGCTTAACCAACACATAAATTGGTTTCCCAAACTTCTGTCTACGTTAAGTCAGTGCTGGAATTTTCCCTGTGCCAGCCACTATTTAAATGCAAAGGCCACAGCACCAATTTTTGGCAAAATGATCAGATTATCCCCTTGGGTTATTTTCAGTTTTTATGGGAAATGTTCATTCTCTTAAAATGTCAGCCAATTCAATGCTCATTTGTAAAAACTGAGTCTGATGGCTTTTTGACTCGAAATGAATGGCTGTCGTTTGCACCATGCAGAGAAGAATATGGACCTCCTGGAGGTGTGCTTATATGACTGAATTAATGCAGAATTACAACTTTCCTAGAAGTTCTTGGGAAAATGTCAGAGTTTAAATTCAGAAGAGGCCGATCTACTATTTCAGCCCTTAAGCTGGTTCCTTTGTGACGTGTTTATAAAGCTCTTTGGTCTCTGTGCTGCACCCCTTATTTGAAATTTGGAAGCTTCTCTCCAGTGTTACACATTTAGCACCTCAAATGAAACATGTACCCCTCCCCGCCCTCCCCCGCCAAGGGATGCTCTTTTACAAGTGATGAATCCCCCTCTTTGCCTGGCATCTCACCAGCACAGAGGTGGAATCATTAAAATATGTAGCAGTTCAGTGAGATGGAAAAGATGACAGAGAGACTGACCACAGAAACATCAGTGTTGTGAGAGTAAGGAGAAAAAAATGTATTTACCACAGGAAAAATTGTTTGCTCCCCAAGTGCAGCGGTGATTACATAAATCAGCTGGAGCTTGGGCTAACAAGGTTGCACCTGAAGTCGAGTTTCATTTGTAGCATACAATAAAAGGCAGTAAGCTTAATATTAAAATTACAGAGTGGCATGCCCTAGCATCCAAAATGCACTTAGGGAAGCTTAAAAGAAATTTGTATATATACATATATATATGTGTATATATATATATACACATATATATATATTTCATTTCTTGTGCATGTGTGTGAGGTATCTGTTGATATTTTTACCAAGCTGGATGATAAGCAATGCATAATTGTAGACAGTTCTTGCTGCAGAACTACTGGAAAATTATTTTATTCACTATTTCATTCCCCCTATGGAAGATGCATTACAAAGATAACATTTAAATGAAGGTTTAGAATAAAAAATGTTGTTTATCAGAGGAACCTCTCTACAGCCTCAGTATTCATATCTGCATATAGGTATGCAAAAAATGAATGAAATTATGTGATGCAAACCCAGCAACAAATATACCTGAAGAAGGTAGGATTATGTAATTTACTTACAGCAGGAAAACAAGAATTAAATTTTATTTTTAACTCATACATGATTTCATTATCACTTGAAGTCCAGCTCATCTGTTTCAGAGGTTATTTTATGCAAATATGAACCTTCCCTCAAAATTCAAGATCTTGTTTCAAGGAATTAACTAAATGTGCTAGATCAGAAAAAAGATTTCAGGGAAATAAATTTATCAGAAAGCAAGGAAAGCTTTGTCAGCATCTGCCAATGTGATTTGCATGAAATAACATTCTAAGACAAATGTACTGGATTTTTTTGCTGTGGCCCCATGGCAAATTTTTTATGGGAAAAACATATTCTTTATCACTCTTCATTTTGCTTCAGAATCAATTCACTAAAGGAGTTAAGGAACTCAGAAAGAGCAGGGAGGACAATGGAGGAAACATGCACATCTGACTTACTAAAAAAAGCTGTTTATGTGGCCATAATTAGTTTTAGGTTGCTTTATGCCCAAACAGTCAATGTTAAACAAATTACCAAAGAAATTAAAAGCTCTTGAAGAGCCAATGCCTCTCAGTGACCACTCCTCACTTTTGTTTCTGAGCAGTTTTTTCAGGATGCAACACCTCTGAAGTCTGTAATTATTTATTAGCATTCAAAATGCTCATGTTGGAATTACAACATATAGCTCTATGAACAAAAAAAAATGCCCATTGACAAAAAAACACAACACAGGGTATGTGGTGTTCAAGGAATAAAGTACAAAATGTAAGTTATTAATGTATCAGAGCATAAAGCCAGTAAAAAAATCTTCATTTTGAGCTGTGTGATGATGCATATCTGTTCCTGCCTTATCCCAGACTGCAAATAAACAGAGAAACATCAAGAAGCATAGAAGAATGTCCTTTTGCAAATTATTAAAGAGATAAGTCTCTTCAGCCTGAAAGGAGGTATTATAGATGTCTATAAAACCCTAAGTGGTATGGGGAAAACGGATAGTAGGTAATACTGCACTGTCCCCTTGCAGTGATAGCAGGGTAGTCCTGAGCCACCCAAAGGTCACAGCTCCCCATTCAACATGTAATTAAACTGTGGCGCAGCTTCCACAGCCTTTAACCACTGCTAAAGATCAGATAAATTGTGAGGGGTGAAGCCAGCACAGGATAGTAAGGACACAGATTTGAAAAAGAAACACAAACCAAAAAAACCCCACAAAAAGTCAGAAGGTGGGAAAGTACACCAGGCAATTAAAAAAGCCCAACCAGTTCAATTTCCTGGTCACCTGCTGAGGATGCTCCTTCTTTGGGCAGAGCTTCAGTTTCCCCCCAGCCAGTGGCCCACACACAGCAAAGTGACTTTTTTTTGGTGAAAGTGGACTAAAAAACACATGCTTTGTGACAATCCTGTTGCAGAAAGTTACAGATCTTACAGTGGCTATATCTACCTTTCTCAGCCTACATTCTTAAAAGGTGTAACTTGCTAAAGTATTTACTCAGCAGCTGCAGCAATTTTACACATGCAGACCCCACACCTATGTGTAGCTCCTCTGTAGTCTCTTGCAGCTGCTACTAAAAGATAGAAAATGCATCTGTTATACTTTTAAGTATGATAAACTTAATTCATGGTCATTTTATGCAAAAGAGAATGAAAACTTGGAAAATAGGCACTGATACTCTCTGCCTCAGAATTTTGAAATACATGCAGTTCTTGTTTACACTTGTGTCCAATAAACAATTTTAATGTCTTGACTTCAAACATTCACTGAGATTTTTCAGCAGAACTGTTTTATGGAATTAGCAGTAAATCCAAGTAATGACAGTGTAAGTTGATTAGAATTTTAAAAAAGAAAACTATTGTATGTTTTAAGACAGAATAATCTAGGTGAAATATCTGAAGACTAGAAGCTTGGGAAAAGTGGAATTTATCACCACTGATGTTTGGTTTACTCCAAACGTGGAGCTGGAAACCAGGATTTAGGGCACATCCACAGGACTTGATAATAGTGGTCAAATAGTTTATGATGCTGTGTCAGTGGATGTTCACACAGGATGAAAATCCAGGGAGCCTGATTCTCCACAGAGAATCTTTCTGGATGACATGTCTCACAGAAACTTGTATTATGTGAAATGCCTTTAACATCCACAGCATTACTGGCTCCTGCTATTTATAATAATGGCTGGGTTGAGACTGAATAATCGGCTCTCAGATGGTGAAGTCACTTTGTCTGTTGTACCTTAACCTTATTTTTCACTCTGAGCAGACTATTTTAAACATGTTATTTCATAGAGCAGTTAATTCTGTTAGTATTAGAAGAAGATTATTTCATAAAAAATGTCTACACCTGTCTTTGGAGTTTGCCTCAGTGCAGAACATCTCAATAATCACATAAATAAAGAGGTCACTATTCATTTAAAATCTAAAAAAAACATGCATGGAAAGCAATTTTTGACAGCCATGTTACTTTAACTTTAGCTACATTTTGTATTTGATTACTATTCAGCAAGGAGACTTGCTTAAGCAAGGGAAGGAATCTGCAGATTTGAAGAGCCCCATTAGTCACTTTGAAGTTTTTTGCTCCTGGTGGAGTGACCTTTTCACCATGAAGAGTTACAGGTGGATTACACAAGGCGAAAGAGGTGTTGATTCCTCACCAGCAACAGAGCTACTGGAAGGGTCTAACAGTATTAAATAACAGCAGTATTACTAAATATAATAGCAATAATAATAGTATTACTAAAAAAAAAAAAAAAAAAAAAAGGTTCTTTATGCTTGCCAAGTCTGCAGATTATGTGTAGGAATTGCATCTACCAGTGTAAACCAGGTATTATAATAACTAAACACCATCAGACAAGCCATTAGCAAATCTAGCAAGATGCTTTTTAACCTGACATGACCTAACTTTTCATTTTTAAGTAGGTTCCTGTCTTCCACCGTTCTGCCAATTAACTGTACATGCAAAAGCATATAACTTATAACTAGTTCATCATTTTGTGCACGAATCCAGTGGCCATTTGCATACTGGATATTGTCTACCTGCAGTTAATTGCACTGCTGATGGCTGATGGTGACTGACAGTGCTGCAGACTGCTAGACTCCTCTAGGCTACTCTCAGATGTTCTCATCTTCTTGTAAAAAACAGCCTCTGAAATGCCATTTGACACTGCAGCTGGCCTTGAGTTACCTACAGCAGGCTGCACAATTTATAAATCACATGTGGAATGTGATTAAAAAAAAAGAAAAAGGTCAGATTTGGTTTGGATGTCCTTAGCTTTGGAGGAGGCATAGTGAGCTACTGACCTCTAGTTGAGAAAAACAAGATAGCTATTAGCTCTGGTCCTGTTTCTAAAATATGTTTTCTTCCTACATGCCAGCCTGCAATGTAATTTATTTTGCTTCTTGAAGGCAACAGGCAAAGCTTTCATATTTATCCAGGCAACTCATTCAAACTATTTGAAATGAATGACAAAATTTTCATTTTCTAAAGACATGCTGGGTTTTTTCTGTCCCCAGTAACTTTTGTCTGCACGCACAGAAATTCAGGACAGATGAGAAACAAAATGACTGGCCATTAAAACAGCAGAAGCCAAACAGGAGTTGGAGCTTGGAACAGCTTTTCCATTTGAAATGGTGCAAAGGAGAAAATTGAACACTGTATTTGCTTCTCCTCTAAACCAATATTTTGTTATGGATTGATCAAAGATACTGGTTGCGCACAGTGTGCAAGATACAATATTTTATGTATTTATACAAACATACATACACAATACAATATATTGTATTGTGTACAATATAATATGTGAGATCAACCCTTTTTTCTTTTGTAAAATCACTCCACAAATGAAGAGGGAGAAGTGAACAGCCTCAGTAATTCACTGGGATCCCCTGACACTTTAGGACTCATCCTGTACACCGGTGAGTAGTGAGATGCTCAGCACCAGACAGGATTAAGTTCTCAGCTCTTAAAGGCATTATAAAGTCACAGTATTCAGCCATAAATCATTACTACCAGCCTACCAATATGTCCTTAATTTCAGTGTCTGGGACTTTAAAAATAGTTTCGGTTTGGGGTTTTTTTCTTTCCTTTCTGTGAAACGTTATGAAACATCTTTATCCTAAATTTTTGCATGATTATACAAGCATCACAGGATGAGTGTTGGATGAGTAAATCACCTGAAGAAGAAAGAAGAAATCTCTATCTTCTGTCCTTCATAGATTAAATCAAGATGTTCAGTTAATAAGTAGAACTAATGAGGGTAAAGCATGAATAATTTATGTGTGCTGCTGTTAACAGTTGCCAGTATTTACCTTTCACCTCTTTTCTGTATCTCCTGGATAAACATTTCACAAAAGTTTACTGTAAAAGTTCACTGTAAAAATGTGATTTCTTTTACAGTGTTCCTGCATTTGAGAACAAATCTTGTGTCTCACCCTCAGCTAAGGAAATTGTTGTGGATCCTGTGAAAAAATGACACTATCAGACTGGACCAGTGATGCTGCTTCCCTCCTGCTCCTCATGGATGAGGCACAGCACTGCTTTGGTTTGGTGTCAGGCTGGAAGGGTCCACTGGGTTTAATGGGCTCCATTCCTATGGCCACGGATATTTACGTGTTCTCAGTAATGAAAAGATGATGGAAATTGATCTACTTGCTCCAAGCACAGATGTGGCCAAGCTTGTTCCCATTTCAAGAAGTGGGATCAAAATTCAGAGTAGTCTTGGCAAACTGGAGAAAGATCAACGTGGCAATTAAATAACAATTAGTAGCAAGCCAAACCTAAGGAAGCTATAATCAATGTCACAGGTTATGGAGAATGATGGAGCAGGCAGCAGTTCTGTGCTAAAGACTGCCACAAGTTTGTAAACCACACTTCAGGAGAAGCTGCTCCAAACAGAACATAAAAGAATGATCTGACACTGAGAAAATAAACACTTTAAGGGAAGACTGAAAGAACAAAGATTAATTTCCCCTGCTGAAAAAACTGAGAAGAAATAGGTTAAAGGATTCCAACCAAAACAAACTGGAAAAATGAAGATAAAATCAGTTTTTTTCTGTCCTCTGAGGACAGGGCTGGTGTATTGCAGCGAGGGGGATAAGCCACCTTTTCACCTTTAAGGATATTTAAACAGTGGAGTTGACAGTTTATATTGTAGGATTTTCATCACTGTCTGTTTCTGTGAACATATTAAATAATAATCTGATGGAGAATGCAGGATATGAGCCTTGTATCAGGTGAAGGACAAATAATTGAATTAAGCCTTTGCTCCAAAACTGAACTGTCTGCACTCACTTCTTAAGGTGGCAGGAAGGGACCTGGGGGCTCTGGAATCTCATTTTCTGCTAAGAAGGTCTCAGAGGGGGCAGGTGAGGAGGAGCACAGTTTCTTCACTGGTCAAGAGCTACATGTCTAGGTGATGTCTCGAGATCCTCTCCTCTCCTGCCCCCTGAAGCTTTCCCAAATTCACTGACTTCTGTAATGTCAGTCTCTGCCATCAGACTTTTGACCTTTTCAGACTTTTTTTGATATGGGAAAAATTAAAAAAAGTAAAGGTATTCTAGAGTTATGTTTCTATATTAAAGACTGAAATATAGACTTGAATCAAGTGATCTTGTTTATTTTGTACAAATTAGATTAAAAAAAATCCTAACTTCTACTTTTCTGCAAAGTGTATTTGATATTATTCTGCTCTTAATTGCTCTTGATCTGTTAAAGAATTATAATAATGTGCATCTATTTTATTCTTAGGGATGTTAATTAATACAGGATGTGATGTGTATTAATGGGACAATGGTTAAAAGTTTTCCATTGTTCCTAAAGGAATGTGTGTATAGCAATTAACAACCCAGATGATGATGAAAGCAAAAGAATTTAATTGCTCTGGCAAATGCTACAAACAAGTGTAGACTGGAACAGTAGTGCTAAGTCAGAGTGCATTTTCTCTCAGATTTGCTTGTGACTGTATTTATTCCCCAGAGACTTGAATGCATATTCTCCTTTACAATGAAATGAATGCAACAGTTCACTAACAGAAGTTTGGTTTGGAGAAGGCACAGTAGAACATTTCCTTCTCTTTTTAAATGCCGGGGATTTAAGATGGGATGTGAACAAAGTACTGAAAGGACTATCTGTCACTTCTATTGAATGCATTTATGATATTCCTATGAAAAGTGAGCTGTTTGTTTCCAATATTTATGTGACAACCAATTATACCAGACACATCCATAATCATCAGTGTCAGGCCTTCCCAAAATGAAGGTCCTGGCTAAAACAACTGATTTTGTTTTCCATATCTAAAATCCTTCACAATTTCACAGGGACAAAAATGTCAGTGTGGGTTAAAACCACAGTGACCTGACATTTGGTTCTTGGGTGGGACTTTACAGTGCCATTTTTGGGTAATAATCTTACAAACATAATTTGACAATGCAGATATGGATGTACAGCTATGTACATATTTAACTTTGTAAATTAGGACACACTCCCCTAATAAATGGGCATACATTTATTCAATCATTTAAAAACAGTGAAATTTAGGAGATGCAGTGGTCTAACCCCCTATCATTAGATCTCCCTGTACTCATACAACATATGTCAATACATATCGAAAGCTTTCTCAGTACTTTAAAAAAAAAAAAAATTAGTTGCCAGCTCAACCCAAGACACCTGTATGGAGAATTTGATATTTTTTCTGAAGATATTTTGTTTATACTAAAAAATACAAGTGCAAGTAGGAAGATATATCACCCTGAATACCCAGACCTGAGATGTTATGAGACGCATCAACCATCTGGTATTTCAATAAATGTATCTTCTGTTTCAATCAGACATAACCCCACTAAGATATTTAATAAATAATTCACATTTTGTAAGTAAGCTTGCTTAACTTTCCCTTAAGCGATGCATATGCTATAGTATTTTTCTTATAGAAGATTTTGTGAGTTGAAGTACTTGAAGTATGAAAATGATACAGAGTTAAGAGGACAGTTTTAAGGAATAAGGAGAGAAAAGTTAAATGCTTCCAGGTAAATCAATCAGCAAATCTATACTTTCCCTACGCTGTTTGTTAAATATTTGCAAAGGAAGTTATGAAACTTTTTTTATGTTTTGTATTCATTTTACAGTGTAATAAAAATAATGTTTTCACTGGGTATTTGAAACCCTGGCCATTCATTTCTCAGAGAGAGAAAATCAGTCCAAAATGGCTATAGGTAATGAGGTACACTAACGATGTGCTTCACAGAAAATTGCTGAAAATAGTACATGCTTACAAAAATATGCACTGAAGCACCGTTTCTGAATATACAAATAAACTGCTGTTTACACACCTTCTCCTCTAAAGGAAGAAATAGTTCCAATGAATGGATAACTGTGAAGTTTTATGTCCCATTTTTAACAGGATTAAATCAGGTGCATTGCAGGGCTGATATTACTGCACTGTGAATGTCGTGGTGTTACAGGACTCTTTTTTATCCACCTTGACTTTCACCTGTGGGACCCCACAAGGCAGGCAGTGTGCAATAGCCTACAGGCTGTGGTGTTAATATACATGTTATTCCTGTGTTCAGCCCAACCCAAACACCAGTTTTCCCTTTGCTTTACCTTATCCTTCTTTTGCTTCTCATCTTGGTATATTTTCCAGTGCTCCCCATCATTGCTGTAGGCAAGTTTGTAGGACCCCACGAACTGGACGTGACCAAAATCTTTAGCTCCTTGGGTAATTATCCCAGTGATTTTTGTAGGGACCAGCAGGTCGACCTGAGCAGAACAGAAATAGACAAAACAAAGAAGAATGTCACTGGAACAACTTCTGTTTGCACCTGATTTTATACCACACCAAGGCAAAAAGATGCAGCTCCCACCATGGCTCTCCCACTGTGTGCTAACACCATAGAAAGTAATTTTTCTCCCCCAACCCCTAAGTCAATACATTTAGTTTGCACCTAACGGCACAACAGGGCTAATCTCACACTGTTTTCCATTGTGCTGGGTGCCATACATGGCCCCAACAAAACAGCAATCCCCACTGGGAATAATCTGCAGCTAAAAGTGTTCCCACAAGTCCCAGATAATGAGATTCCCCAAGTGCCTTTTCATTTCCTTCACAGTTCCAGAGCCTGTGCTTTACCAAGGCTTTTAAAACATTTGCCATCATGGTTCGTTTCCTGTTGAAATTTCTACTCTATGTCTTTCTTTCTTTTTCTACCTTGAAAACTCAAATTTTCCCATTCCTGGATTTTTTTTTTAATTTATTTTTCAGTTCATCTTATAATCTTAGCACTTTTAAAAATGCAAGGCAGGAATCTTAAATCCTAATAAAATCTGAGCTTTCAAGTGGCTTTCATGTGGGTCAGCACATCTGTGATCAGTCTTTTTGAACCAGAACCCAACACTGAATACAACACATTCAGGCCAGATGCCTTGGATTAAAATGATCAAGGAAGAGAACACAGTAACAGAAGTAAATTGACCTAATAATGTATTTTCAGAGGAAGAATTCAGGAGCTGAATTCCCTATCAAAATTGACATTTTCTTGAAATGTGGTGGTGTAACTGAGGTTTCATTCTGTGTCCCCCAGCAACGTGGCAAGCCAGCAAAAAAAGGAGAAAAGAGAAAAAAGGTAGATTTATTTAAAACAATAAATGACTGTGGAGCA
>JAWWEV010000095.1:8986709-9021160 GCA_035583235.1 Hafferia zeledoni
GAATATAAGCAGAAGAAATGGGGTTTGTTTAACCATAAATTTCAGAACGACATTTGATAGCCAGAAATGTGAAGGGTCAGTAAGTTTAACATTTTATACCAACACTTCAAAAGCCAGTCAGGAGAAATATAGGCATCTCTGGTTTCATTTGTATTGGGGTTTTGGCAGATTATGGGTTTTAAACTGAAATCAAAGGCTGGTGATGCAATACCTGGGAAAACAAAAGTCCTCCCCTGCAAATGAAATACTGAAACTTCGGCTCAGTCTTCAGCAGGGAAGATGATGTGACACTTTTTATTGTTGGGCTGATAAATATCTTTGGAAAAATGCTGGGATCATAAATGGGCTCACCTACGTGTGAGCAGCTCATTTTGTTTTTAAAATGAAAAATAATGGTGGTACTATGGAATTTCATTATTTACCTGCTTGTTTTTTGGGTTTTGTTTTTGTTGGTTTTTTCTTATCCCCCTCAGGTGATTAATAATGTTGCAAATACTTTCTGCAGCACATAAAAATGTCCCAATAATCTATGAGGATCTGGGCTATAGATCAACGAGTAAACTGAAGATAGGCTTGCACACAAGATACTGCAAAGTGACTCATAATTAATATAACTGCTGAACTGTTGAAATACTAACAAAAACCTGCCTGTAAGCAAAGTTAAACCTGCCTAGAAGATAAGTGAGGTTAAGGCTGAAAGTTTCTCCTCGGGTTTAAAACCTCTGACTGCATAACTCTTACTTTCACAGGAAAGGCAGCCAAGACAGCATCATTCAGCCATTCTTTTTAGGAATGACTTTGCCCATCTGTCAACAGGGATTATTATGCATAACCTGTTTCATACAGCTCTGCTGCTGTAGCTGTAAACCAAAAATGTCAAAATCGTGATAGTAGTCTTTGAAAACAACAACAAGCTGCTTTATTCATTTTTTTTTTTTTTTGGTGTGTGCTCCCCTCTGAATTGTTAGAACAAGCTTTTGTTCCCAGTGATACACTGTTAATAACCAGCAGAAATACACAAACTCAGTGCACTGTGGTGTGGGAATTGGCTTTGGCTTTTTTAGCTAGAGAAGTATTTTTCCAGTTTTATAGAAGAAATCAAGTTTCTCTTCCCTTTTAGGCTAAATGGCTTGGCACTTCTGAGGCAATAATCTGATAATGTACTTGCTTGAATACAATTAAAAGGTCTATTAATCTTCATTCTGCAGGACATAAGAAAGATTATATGTTATTAGTCAAAAGGACACCCTGGAGCCCCTATTACAGAGCTTCGTAAACAGACCTCTGGTCAAAAAAGGACTGGGCTTCTGGCAGGACAGATCCAACCCTGGGACTCAGCTCTGCCTTTGATCTGACACAGATATATTTTCCTGGCTTTCAAAACACCCTGTAAGGGCTTATCAGCTCTGCACCGACTGCAGAGCGTGTGGAGAGCACAAGGCATGACTGATTTAAGGGATTAATGCTCTGCTAAAACTGTTGACCAGGCCTGGAGTTAAGTGGGAAAATAGTCTCCTGTTCCCCAGAGTTAAAAAACCCCAAACAAATCACCATACTGTCAGAAACAAACAAACAAACATACAAACAAACCCCCACAAAAAAAAAAAAAAACAACAAGCAACTAAACAAACAAAACCATCAAACACCACAAACCAAACCAACAAACAAAAATACTCCACCTAAAAAACCCAAAGCAAAGCAAAGCAAAGCAAACCAACCAAATCAAACCAAAACCCAACATCCTTAGAGATAAAAGATTAAGTTTTCTTTTCAAACAGCTGATCAACACTTTGGCCATTAGGTCTGCTTAGCCCAGGTTCACTTTCTGTTCCAGGAAAGGAAAAGAAGGGTCATGAGAATGGACTTTGGAATGTTCCAGATAAAAGTAACAATTGAGTAATTTTTAACACTTTTAAAATAAATTCCATTGTAGAGCTTTTGCATGATGGAAGTTCCACAAAAACTGATTGGCTGGGACGTATCAAACAAATTTTCAACACAAAACTTGGATTAAAATAAACTGCCAAGCAGTTCAACACAAAATTTTAAACTAGAACCTGCTGATGCAGGAGCAATTAATTCAAACTGCACCACACTGAATTAAATATTAAGTAAAGCTGATCTCAAACCAGAGCTTTCATATTCAGATGTGATAACAAAATCAATTTGTCTCTGAAATGTGAATGTCAGTTTTCATAAAATTAAATGACTGGCCATTTCAGTAGTGAAATGGATTTCTATTGGAGGAGTTCAAAATTATCTATAAAGTTGTTTCATTTTCAGGACAGGTATATAAAAGTAAAAATATGAACTCCAAAATTTCTTAAATTTAGTAGCAAAGCCTAAAATGCTACATTTTCACTTAAAATGTTTTTCATCTCTTTTTATACAAATGAAAAGTGATCATTAGAAGATTTTTTCAATAAAAATGACAGCTATTCCATCCTTTGTTTTATTAAATAATTAATCAAAGGGATGCTGATGCTTTAGTGAAAAGACAACAGGGATATCATTGAAGACGAGCTATTTCCTAAGGTCATGTGGACTTTTCTAAGTTTGAAAACGACAATGACACAGAAGACTGGAGGTCTGTGGATACAGACCTTGATGTTTGAAGTTATGTTTATTTGGCAATTAAGCATCTCTCCTTCTGCCTCAGTAAACTATTTTCCATAGGAAAAGGACTGACTGTGAGTGGCCCCTGTAACTCACATTAGCCCTGAATATTAATTTTTAAAAATTATTTTTTCTTCAGTTTTGTAAAGTTAAAAATGCTTTTGCTCCCTAACCCATGTGGAAACATAAAAAGAACACACATAAAAAGGTCCCAAAAAGTACACTGGTCTAACTACTTTCAGGGTTGTAGAGAAAAAGAGATTGTGTTTTTTACAACTTAAACACAACCTGGAGGTGGTACCTACACATAAAGCCTCTAAAAGCCCTTCGGGGATACTTCAAATGGACTCAGTGCCTGTTCATGGCCGTATTTTGAGACGACACTAGAAGGTCTCTGCTGTAGTTATGTTAAAAGAATATCATAGTATTACGACCAGTACAAATATATACCAAAAATATAAATATATATTAAATAAAAGATGGTATCTATATATATACCAGTATAAATAACTGTATGTATGTTCCAAACATAATTGCTCCTTTCTATGTCTAACATAATGAAGATTTACGTAACAACAAATTAAAGGCCATTTTCTCACTGAGCAGGTTAGTAAAAACATTTATTTTTCAAAATATAGAGTGCCAAAAATTCCCTAAGAGTACTTTGGCTAAGACTAATTGCAACTAACATTTTTGAAACAGAAGAATGGAACAGTTTGGGTTTTTTTAAACAAAAACAGCAAAAGGGAAATGTATATCTACAGCAGGAATAGCATAAACAATCCTCTCAAAAACATAACTATGTCCTAAAAATAAACACGACTGGGCCCCAAAGAAACTAGTATCTGATGCAGAATATTTTCAAAATCTGTATTTGCACATACCCACATGGCCCCTACTGACATCTGCACAGCTCACAAAGAACTGCACACGCCACAGAGTGCGAGGTCTGCTCTGCTGTGAAACAGCAGAAATATAGGAGACGATAAATTATTAACAAAGTCAAAATCTTAAAAGTTTTGAACACCAACACACAGAGAAGTTGTGAAATCACAGCTTTAGGAAATCTGAAAAGAACATATTTTCAGCTCTGGGCGATGTGTTTTCCTTGTAGATCCATCAGGTATTTCTTGCCTTTTTTTTTTTTTTTTTTTCCCCCTTGTGTTCCACATGTTCCCTTCTCAAATATTAATCTTTAATGGCTCCTGCTAGGAGCATATAAATCTAATTTACCAAAACTCAGTGTTTACTATCAAAGGAATTTGCACCATTCTGGAAAGCAAATTTTTCAGTCCAAAATTTCCACACCCAGAATTTTTCAGTCAACTTGAAGCACGTGGGGGATGTTGTGACACATCCACTTCCATGCTCTGGGGTGTTAAAAATTAACCTTAGGTGTATAAACTCAAGAACTAAACTTGAGTATCTACCAATTGCACCTACCAGCACCAAGTCTAGATAAAAGCATGTCTTAATGTAAATTATCTTCCACTAGAAGGCAAAGAACTACATTGTCTGGGGTGCAGAAATAAAAGATCTTTGGATTTTATTGCAGCACACTGTCTGCTGAGGAGTATGTTTCATCAAGAATTGAAGTAAAAAGTTTTATTTTCTCCATGGCCTGTAAGTAGATGTTTCTCACTCATGCATTACAGTCCATGGAGTGGACTCTTTCCTAACTATTTGCTCTGTAGGCAGCACAAAATATACCTCTGTTCCTGTATCACAAATCAGCAGTAATTCATGTCTTGAAGTAGATGATTGTGCTTATATCAGACAGTTCAACAAAAGAACATAATTTTCAAATTTCCTCTGGCATCCAATAGCGAAAATGTTTGTTTTTCTCATAGAAAGCTGTATTTTAAAAAGCACAGGCATTAATAGAAAATTTATATATTCTGAGCAACAGCTTCTTTAATATTTTTCCCCACTGACTGGATTCCCAGCAACTCTTTGCAGAAATGTCTTGCCATCTGCCTTGCCTTTAACCACTTGCCAGGGTTGCACCCACAGGGAATATAAGTGCTGTGTTTCCCCAAATGTCATGTTACCCTAACCAGATTTAAAGGCTTTGTGTTACTACTGAGTGAGAGTGTTCTGCTCGGAGCAAGCACAAGTATTTCAGTTGGGATTAAACAGTGTCTTCATTTCAGCCACAAAACACACACAAAAAGGGCTGGTTGACCTCCTGCACATGTACTAATGCAGTTATTCCCACAAGCCTCAGTAAAACCCTTGGCTACAGGTGCACAGGTACAGGCACCAGAGATCCTGAGTTCACAGTGAACTTGACCTTCTTATATCACAGGCCAAGGGTCTCACTCCAAAATACAAGATCATCCCCCAAGACTACTGAGTTTGGGTATTTCAAAAAGCCACTCACAAGGCAGATGAAGCTCTTTTCTACAGATGCTTTCGACAGAAGTTTAGATTGGATATAAGGAAAAAACTTCTTCACTGAAAGCACTGTCCAGCTCTCGCTCAGCTGCCCAGGGCAGGGGTGGAGTCCCCACCCCTGGAGGGATGTAAAGGCCCTGTGGATGTGGCACTTGGGGACAAGGGTTAGTGGTGGCCTTGGCAGTGCTGGGGGATGGTTGGACTTGATGATCTCAGAGGTCTTTTCCGACCTAAATGGATTCCATGACTATAAACATTTAAGGGTTACCCTGATATAGAAACACTTTGTAATTTTCCATGATAAATGATCCATATTCTGAACAAGAGGAACAGGGAAGACTGAAAAACCCCAGAAAGTATCCACTACATAAAGCATTGATTTCCTCAGTTCAAAGCAGGTAGCTTGTTCACAGTAGTGGTTTTACTTGTAGCACTGTGGGGCAAGTAAGTAATTCCTAAATTAACAATAAACGAAACCATGATTAACTACAGGTATTTCCAGAACTACAAGTGCAATCAGATTGTATGGATGCTGATATTATTTGCTACACTCAATAATTTCTTCCCGAGGTTTAGATGATGATCCTATGATGACAGTACATTTTGAACTTTGGTTTGACAGAGATACTTGGAGGGCTGAAGAGGGACTTTTTGCAAGGACAAGTAGTGATTGGACAATGGGGAATGGTTTTAAGATGAAAGAGGGTATATTTAGATTAAATATTAGGGAAAAAAGTGTTCCCTGTGAGGTTGGGCAGGACGTGGCACAGGTTGGGCAGAGAAGCTGTGGTTGCCCCAGCCCTGGAAGTGTCCAAGGCCAGGCGGGAAGGGACTTGGAGCAACCTGGGCTGGTGGAAGGTGTCCCTGTTCATGGCAGGGGATGGAATGAGACAATTTTTAAGGTCTCTTCCAACCCAAACCATTCCATCATTCTATGATTCCATCATTCTATGCTTGCAGTCATGCTGGTGCACAAGGGCATAAGGTCAGAGGCTAAATCAGAGAGGAACATTCACACTTTCAATGTTATTCTTTCTGCATTCCTTACTTCCATTTCTGATGACACATTCAACTGCAAAAGACAACCTTCAGGAAAATCAGATTCATTTTCCTTGTCCGAGTAACACACATTTGAAATGGACCTTTTAGAAAGGAAACAAAAAACAAAAAAACCCCAAACAATCCCTTGCATTTTCTTGGGACACCTCACAGAAAGCCCCATTGACTGAGAAGGCAGTGGAATTATCTGCAAGCAGCAGTCTGACTGCATTTTGATTGCTCAGAAGCCAATCACAGGGTTTTTGAAAGAGCTTTTATTTGGAATGTTGCAAGATGGCCCCAGCTCTTGACAGCAGGTGGGAGGAGCACCCTGTAAAAGACTCTTTAGCTGGCTACAGCTCAAAATACCACAGGTGTGCATGGTAGAGGAACACAATTCATTCCTGACTCTACACAAATGACTCACACAGGGTGGATTATTACAGAAATTCTCCTATTTATTTCTAATCTGTAGACATACACGTGCACACACACACCAGTGTATATACTTACATATGCAGAAATACATATTTAAACCACACATTTTTGCTTAAGGTTTTCCTGAATTGAGAAATTGCTCTTTGGGTTAAATGTGCATTCTGCCCCAAAATACTCCTTAATTCAGTTTTCCATCAAAATTCTAAATTATTTGTACACAGAGACTAATCCCTACCATAGCACTTAGTGTCCCTAAGCCCGGGAGAAATATATAGGGATTTTTATATCTCTGTATATTTATATAGGAATATAAATGCATTTATGGAAAATTTAACTGTAATCAGTGAAAGCACACAGAAGAAGAGACAAATTTTGATACAAAAAACATTCCTGAAAGAAAGTAGGAAATGTTAATTTCTTGTAGTAGAGGAAATCAAAGGCTGGAAGACACAACATAGATGAAAAAAATGGGAATACTATTCTGTGGGATAATGTGGCTGATGTATTTGGTGCAGCTACAGAAAAGAGCTTACAACCATAGCTTGAGAACTTTCATTTTGGTGCAAAGGACATTTTGGATGATATTAACTCCCTAGTATTTCTCACCAAAGCCATGCAAAATACTAAAAACATGTATTTACATTTTTTTTTCTTTTTCAGTCTTAAGTTGATGTACCCTTCTGTAGGCTCTGGATAAACACTTTGCACAGGCACAAGCCCTTTTAATATTCCTGCATTTTCAAGTACTGGGATCACTAACTGAGCCACAGAGCTTCATTGTGGAAAGCATCTTTTGGAGAACATCCATGAAAGCAGCTTCTACCTCTGGGCAAACAGGAGACCCCTCCCCTGACTAGTTCAAGCCATTCTGTGAGCTTATAGTTCAACATTACTAGAAGCCAACAATCACCTGTCAGTGCAACTCCATTTCCCCATTTTCTTGATTATTTTAATTTCTGACCCACACTGGAAAGTCCATAAAGCAAATCTATGAGCCACAGGATCCACTTAGTCCTCTATTAGCCCACCAACTGCAACCAGGAGTGCTTCAGTATTCCTGAAACCAGGGGACTCAACCAAATTAATAACATTACTTACCTGCTAATGACAGAAAACGTATCAGTTGGCCACACAGGGAATAACTATTTCCTCTGCAAACCTTGCCTCAGATGTGTTCTCACTGAGGCATGCAACTGATATGTCATTTTTTACACACATTGGCAGCTCCTCAAATATTTTTGGAATATTATAGGAATAGTCTCCTCTTATCACTGATTCCTGTGCCAGTTTACATGTCCTTACTCTTACTGACCAGAATACTGACTTTTCTGAGACTCAACAAAAATATTTTAGGTCAAATTAAGGCAAAGACAACTTCATAAAATTTAACTGGGCACTGAAATTGCCTTTAACCTGTTGACAAGTGCATTGTTACACACAGGTCACATTCTGTGTTTCTAAATTTACCACTACCACAGTTAAGAAATGTATTGCATATGGAACACTGTGTTTCATTTGTTCATAGTTTCTCAGGCTGCATATCAGACAAGTCAGGCTTATTTCTACACAGCAGATGAAATATAATGATCCTGGAGAAAAATATGGAACTAACCTTTCTGAGGAAAAAGCACTGAATTAAAATAAATGAGACGGGACTTGCCAGTATTTTTCTATCTACTACTTTAATGTAGAACTCTGCATTATACATTTTTATCTGCCCAAACTCTTTCAGGAGCTAAGCCTTTTCTAAAAAGGATATCAAATCAACATGAAGCAATATGACATATGGCTTTCTCTTCATAAATGCTGATAATTTTACATTTACTAAATTACAACCCAGTTTCTCTACGGGTATCTCTGCATGTATGAAAACAAGATTCATACTTACATATCCAGTCCAACTTTAGCTGATGTGCTGCCAGACCACCCTAAGAAATTGCAATTTCATCCCCAACAAACTGCAAAACTTCACAAACATCCACTATGCCTCAAACTGCCTCTTACCCACAAGCTCATGAAGAACCATGAGACATGAGCTCCTTCTGCCTTTTGCAGTTGTGATCTTAAATTAGTGTGGCTTTCATGGGCTCAAAGAGGAGTACATTGTGCCTCACCTTCAGCTCCCAAAAGCTCACAGATTAGCCTTGGTTCCATTGCCTGGAACAAAGCTGGGAGATGTTGCAAAGCTACACCAGTGATAGGCAAAAAAATACAAAGGTTAAGCTTCCCACAGCTGCTCAATTAGGAGTATTCTCATCAGACTATTTGTTTAATAATTTGTTTCCAAAACTGTTTCACTAATGAAAAGGAGCTGTGTAAAAATGCAGCCCTCTGCTGAGTTATGATAAAAAAAAAACAACGCGTGATTTTTTACCCCACTGCCCAGAGAGGGGGTGGATTCCCCATCCCTGGAGGTTTTTAACCTGAGCTCGGCCGTGGTACTGAGTGCCATGATCTGGTAAAGGGACTGGAGCTGGACCAAGGGTTGGACCTGATGATCTTGGAGGTCTTTTCCAACTCAATCCATTCTTTGATTCTATGATTCTATGAAGAGTAAACCCAGGAGAATACTCCTTAAAGAAAAGTATTTTGAAAGTGCTATTCACTACTTTTGACTTAGTGCTTCAAATTTAACTCATAACATGCTCACCAGCATAAACTATCCCACAGAGATCTGGTTATTACAGCACACACTTGAATTTAAACACAGGTTAGAAATATGCTGACATAGAGAGGGATCAAATACATATAACGACATTTGATTATTAAAGTAACCAACATAAGACAAAGAGAAGTAAGGTATGATGGAGTAGTTAATTCTGAGAGTTCTCCAGTTTCATAATTTTGCTCCTCTTTTGACATATAAATGCTAAATGAATATGAATGTAGAATATTTAAAGTTTTGACCAACACAAACCTGCACCAAGTGTCAGCACCACTGAGATGGATGATGTGATGGGAGGCAAGAGGACAGGTGTTAAAGATGTGTAAATGCAAACCTTTGTCTTTTTAAGGGGATAAAATATCCAGAAGAAAATTAAATTGGTATGTTGACAGCACAACTGTCTGTTTCAAGACAGAACAGTTATCTTAATATGCGTTATTTTTCAAGGTAGGCAGGCTATATTGGATATTTCTGTAGTATAACTCACTTTTAAAGTTCACATGAGTCTGGAACCTCTGTTACTTTTAATTGGAAAAATGTTTAAAAGATTCTGCCCTTTTTTGTCTTGGAAGTGACATACTTACATTATAGAATCAATATGCACCTCAGGATACCCTTATCAGCTTGCTAAATCCCACAATTTTGGCTTGGTAGACAGCAGTACAAAGGTGTGGATTACAGCTATTGAGCCAAATCTCCCCATGAATTTGAAAAGAAATACAGACACCATAAGTGACAACATTACCACCCTGGGGTAATTCTGATTTAATTTTTATTCTGGCAGGGTGACCAGTGCATGACTGCAATGCAACATCCACTTCTAACGGATCAGGGAGTCCGAACACCATGTAAGGCTTTAGATGGATTCTGCAAAAACAGAGGTCAACACTTCAGCCCTTGTGATGCAGCTAATCAAGAGCAGTTCATCAGGTCCTGCAACACATTTCATGTTAAATATGCATGAAACAGTGAAAATAAAATGAAAATGTACTGATGATGCTATTATGAAAGGTTAAATATTTTTGCAAGTGTTTGAAGCTTTGTTTTAAAATATCATTTTTATATATACATCTAATTCTAATTGATTTTTGTTTTTCCCAGAAGCTGTGGCTGCCCCATCCTTGGGAGTGTCCAAGGCCAGGTTGGACAGTGCTTGGAGCAACCTGGGCTGGTGGAAGTTGTCTCTGCCCATGGCAGGGGGTGGAACGAGATGAGCTTTAAGATCCCTTCCAAAACAAACCATTCTGTGACTCCATGATCACATTAAATCTGTAAAAATGTACATTTGCACAAATATGTACTAATTTGGAAACCTGCACAACAATTAGCACAAAATATTCTGAAAATATTAAATTATTAAGTAAATTATCCAAACAGGGATTCAAACATCAATTTGCAGCATCCATGCAATGTCCATTGAGTCACTGTACAAACTGAACTATCACAGGGAATAAAAAACACCCAGACCTAAACAAAGTATACCTAGCAGGGAACATTTCCTCTTCCTTCAGCTGATGACAAAAACAAACTACACAGAAACACCTGCTTGTGCTCTGGTGGGTCCACGAGTTCTTGTTTCCATGCCCATTTCCCAGTGCCTCTCATGGTTCCTATAATGTTCTCTCATAGCAGTTTATATTGTTATGATGCAGTGTCGAGCATTCAGGGTTTCTTTACAACACTTTAGCCTAAATCACTCATTTTTGTTACTTACTGAAGGCTTCAGCTTATACAAAGCACTTTCATCTCGAGCAGAAAGGAAAATCTTTCAGCTTCTGTACAAGAGTTGTCACACACACAGAGACACACAGACACACACACACACAAATGAATTTGAAGCTGTCTTTGCATGGAGTCATCCTTAAGTACATGTTACAGTGCTCACATTTCTGAATTCACTCAGCTATGCTTCCTGTGGTACTTGTAATCCAACACTAAATCCCTGTATGCCATCCTTATCTGAACAGTGTGTTCTGACAGCCACATTTTACAAGAGAAAAACAGGTGAATTTGGTGGTTTTGATACTAATAAACTCATGCAGAGGGTGAGTTGAGGAATCAGATTTTAAATCTCTGTATCTTCCCCCTGCTAATCTTTGTAGTGGACACAGCCAGTTGTGGTCTGTGCCTTGGGTACTTACTCATCAATGTGCCACAAACATGCTTGGATGTAGCAATAAATTCAGTTTTTTGTACAAAGCTTGCTATCAACCTCTTGTCTATTCCCTAACCATTTATTTAAACCAGACTGAAAAAATACCATCATTTGTATAAATCAAATCTGCTGTACTTTTAAAAATCCATTGACCATCAGCAACACTTCAAAATTCTTCTGTGAAAAACTATCCCTTTTGTCCATTTGCACAATAATATTCTGTTCCTTTATGAAGTGTAAACTCCTCTGTGCAGTTTTACTTATTAATAGAAAGAATATTGTGAAGATCACTTGACACTAACACACATAATGAGAATTCCAAGAGTTTAGAAATATCGATAATGAAACAATTAGGTAGTAACAATAAATGTGTCATTCTCCTGGCTACTTGCTTAATTGCTGTGTAGATAATTCATTCTGTGGTTAAGGGGTTTCAGCTACACAATGGGAAATACAGCACAGAGTTTGTAATAAAATATGTAGAAATCCAAAGAGAAAGGCATAAACACAGAGGATTTATAAGATATAAGGACCTTTGGCAGGTACTTATCACCATCTTTGTCCACCTGCCAGTGTCTGAGAGACCTTTTTGGTTCAGTGGTATGGATGAAACCAGGAGACCCGTTAAAATCAAATTCCAAATACCTCATGCTACCTGTCCGCACAATCAGGTTGCCTGATTTCCACAGCCCAGGATTTTCCCCATTTACTGGGGGCTAACTGGAAAAGCCATGTGTTAACTTCAGGGGATGTCATGGTGGTGGCACAACACCATACTGAAATTAATGAGTAGGGATATACTTCAGGTTACTAGCCTAAAAATACACAAATCAGTTGGATAATCACATTAAAATGACTTCAAGTAAAAATACTGAATAACAAGCCAGGGTTAGACTTTTTTTTCCTAGAGACAGGCTCCCAGTCAGAGCCAACCACATCAACTCAGCAAAGTCAATGGAGACAACACTGTGTTCACTTTTTATCTCCCAGAGGCCTCTCAGGAAACAAATAATTGCTCTTTAAGTGAGACTGGGGAGGTGGAGTGCCAATGACTTGCTTAGATCTGGCCAAAGAGATTTAGTAAAAATGCCATGCACCTGTGCACAGTAAAGGATCAAACAAAAATGAGCTTTTTACAGGATTATAAACCAGGAAACATCCCACTGTAAACTAGAGCAACAGTTGCAGGATGTGATTCTGCAGAAATAAACATGAAAGCTCTATAAAGCTAGAGTAGCATCCAAAAATTGGTCTGTTCACATTATTCCTGAATCAATCTGGTTATACAAGCTCAGTGGAGAAAACTATTGTGATTGTCAGGCTACACATGTGCCTCATATTTGATCTGATGAACTGAGCATTTACTTCCACCTAAATGAAAGAGGTATTCTTGAAATCAGTTCTGCTAACAATGGAATTGCACAGAAATCTAAAAAAAAGCCAAAACAAAAAACCAAAGAAAACTGTCCAAAGGGCAAAATATATGTGTATCTATCTAATATATGTATATCTGTATTCATATAGATAGACATACATATATACATATCTATATACTTATATATACTCATACAGACATACGTATCTATAGATACATATATACATATATTCTTAACTCATTTTCAGATAAGGGAGCTTCTTGAGCCTCCTTTCTTCTATCCACTCAGTAATTTTAAATGGGTCACTTTCTATAAGAACTGGATGAGATCATGTCCAGTCTCCCCTTGAAGTTAAACCATCTTCTCACAAACACAGAATCATTTGCCAGAGTTTCCCTGGTCAGTCATGGACTGTGTAAAACCACTTCCTAAAACCTGACTGTGGATATCCTCCAGTTCCTGTGGCACTTCCCTTACCCAGACACCACAGGCAGTGTCTCATTACCGACTTTTGGGCAGTAAAGAGAAGAAAAGGAGGTGCAGAAAGCATGAAATTCCTAAATCCTGAGTTCACAGAGCCTATAGGCAGCTGGTTCTATAGACTGTCACTACTACAGTAAGGTCTTCATGTGAGTATATTAACCTTTTATTTATATAAACCTGCCACCTGCTGATCTCCTGTGACCTCACTTAATCCCTACATTGTGAAAAATCCTGCACACTGCATTCCAAACCCTTTTTTTTTTCTGTATTCTTCCCTGATTTCCTTTGCTGTGGTGCATACAAAAAACATAGAAGGTTTGGCTAAGTGTGAAAAAACCCCTCATATCTGTACACACACTACTGGCTACTTTTACCTCTGACTCCAGGAGACATTGTTTATTTTGGTTATTGACCTCTCTATAAAAAACCCCAATATTTTGTGCAACATGTTAGTTAATGGCAGCTCGTGAGCTGTAAAAATCCCCTTAAATAGCTCCTACTAACTTGATCCTAAAGTTGATGTGATAAACTAATTAATATAACAAAACAACAGAGTTGCCTGCCTTTCTGTTTTAATCGCTGCTACATGACAATGAAAATCAAGTGCAGTTCAGTGGAGATACGTATTTTACAAGCAATGCCTTTTCAGACTCGTGGCATTGAACTTCTTTTTATGCACTTCCCGTTAATCTGTGAAATAATGTGATGATACAATGCAAGTGACAGATGAACAAATTGTCTAGAAAGCTCCTTGCAGAGTCTCTATTTCAGTTTTAAAGACTACATTGCCTAAATGGCACAAGTGCCACGCTAAAATGAAATTTACAAGTCCCTGTAAAACTGAGGAACAGATTAAATTTGAATAATTAATTTTAATGTTTTCATTTATTTTCTTGCACATTAAAGTTTAACTTGCTTATATCTTTTAATTCAAGAAATAAAAACCTAATTCCCAGAATCCAGTTCTTGTTTCAGCCCAAATGAAAAGGAAAGGCTCGTGCAAAGTGGGAAGACTGCAATGCAAATTGGCTCCAAAATTTTCACCTTCTGAGTGAGATACCATAATAGATGACAGATTATTTTTTAAATCACAGACTTGGATGTTCCTCAACATGACAGCATTTATTTCCAATTGCTCCATTTCCCCCTGAATGCTATTATTCTAGTTAAAATTTAACTTTTCAGAGGGTCAAAAAACTACATTGCTGAGGTCCTTCACTACCCATCCTCTCTTGCTCTAACAGAGGATGTCATTATTGTCTCATTGGAACTAAACACAGATAACTTTTTATGACATTTTACCAGAAGAGTGCAATGCAATCAGAAAATTGAAAAAATTACAGTGAAAAAAAGGTGCATCTGCAGAGATGGAAAGTAACTCAGACATGCAAAATTCTAAAAAAAGCCTTCCTTCACTGTCTTGTATTTTATTTATGATGTATACTCTAAATGTAAAACTACATTAGAATTAAAACAAACAAACAAACAAACAAATTTGCTCATATATGTACAGATTCCCTTAGCAACACAAAATTGTGTACAGTAGGGTGGAGAATAGAAAAAATAAAGTGAGTAATGTTGAAACTATCTAATAATAACCCCAAATAACCCTTAAATTCTCATAAAACAGAGATTTAATCTTTATTATCAAAAGAAATTCTAGAACTATGAATTATTTCTGTCAGTCTTGGAAAACAAGACTTTTAAGCCCCTCTCAAATGAAAAACAACCCCTCTGATGTATTTCAGAATGCAAAGCAAATCCTGCTGTGGTCCTGCAATTTATATATGTGTACATTTGGGGGAAGTGAAAAGAACAAACAATTTGGTGGCAGATGCTGCGAAAAATGGTTAAGCACTAATAATGAAAGAAGCAGCTGTTTCTAAAGCAGCTCTGAGGTGTATTTTAAATAAAGTGGTCCTCCCAGTGGAGGCAGATCTGAAGGAAAGAGATAGGTAAACTTGTCCAAGGAGCAAAATGAATGTGCCATTTGTTTTTCAGTCACCACACAACTCTACCAATAGTCAGACTATCATTCCATCAGATCCTCTGGATTTGGCTCATGTTCTCCTAATCTGTGACCCAACTTTGTGCTGAAGTCCTCATCTTTGACTGAGGGTCACCCCATTCACTGTATGTGACCATACAACACACAGAGCAAAAAAAACCACGGTGTTTCCAGAGATCTTATTGAAGTGGATGAAGAACCTCAATGAGAGATGCTGAAAACAACACGGCTTTATTCACAGGATCACAGGATGGTTTGGGCTGGAAGGCACCTTAAAGAGTTGCTGCCTCAACTGAGGCTCTTATTGAAGCATCTGTGCTTTGCAAATTCAGCTGATCAGTGAGGTTTACAGTCTCAGCATCACCACGTAAGGTGGTTACTGAGTCAACAAACTTCCTTCTAAAAATCTGTTCCTTTTATTCTTTTTGCTTCATTAAACAACATCAATTAAAGCTGTCTGGTACCTGTCTAAAAAAACAACAACAAAAAACCAAACCAAACCAAACCAAAAAAACAACAACCCCCCAAAACCCAAAAAACCCCAAAAACACACACACAAAAAAAAAGGCAAAAAAAGCACAACCCCCCCTCCCAATTCTTAGCTACATGTTACTGATGTTTGAGTTCAATGCAGCTAAACTATAAATAAGACAAACCAAGTAACATCTCAAAGTAAAGTCAAGAAAAATAAATTCAGATAAATGAACATGTAGGGAGGGTCTGTTCCAACATCTCTAAATATCATATCGAGCCTCTGTATTTCTAATGTTGCCAAAGGGAGGTCATTAATCATAAGGTCTTTAAAAAACCCTTGTGATAGTTTTCTTCCTAATACTCCTTAGATGAAAAAAGTTATAACTCTCATTATCTCTTAACAAAGATGACCCATTAAGATGGGCCTAAATATTTTTACTTTTGCCACTGGAAATAACAGATCTGTGTTTTCTTTATGGAGGTGTTTTCTCTTCACTAGCTATATATAGAATTAATTTCTGATTGTGAAAATATTTTTCTGCTTAATTATACAACAAAGAAAGGCTGGCTTGGAATAGGATTAATATATCTTGTGGTTAATTAAACATGAAGCTTCTAAGGAGATCACTCCAACAACAAAAGCAATTAAGGCTTGGTTACGTATAGCACATAATTAAGCAGGAAGTTCTTGTAATCCCAAGGACTAACTTTCAAAGAATGTATTCCTTTAAAATAACCTATTTTCTGACTTATTTTAGAGAAAACTATCAAATGCAATTATAAGCACTGTCAACTCAGGTATCCTCTCACTGCTGTCCTAATGTCACAAATGAATTATAGATTAAAAAACACGGCTCCATTCTGAATAAAATTGCCTCCATTTTCATCTTCATGCCTGTTGAGTAAGTGAGTAGATGTACACAGAGACACAAGCCCAACAAACAGCAGGGAAATTCTGATGAAAGCCTGTTTGATACTTTATATTACAAGTCTCAAGGTGCTCTTCAACAAGACCCAGATAATTGGAGAAATGTTTAGTTGCAGTGTTTTCATGTCTGTGGTGATTTCCCTTTCAAATTCTCTTTCTCACCTTCTCTGCTGACGTTTTTCTTTCATATCATGGTTTCTGACAGGGAAACTGCTCTTGCGTTACAGGGGGATGGAGCAGGATGAATGTCATTAAGCAGAGTGGAAAGAGGGTCTTGCACAGAATATTGCTGTTGAGACACACCTGAGTTAACATGGAAACCAAAACCAAAAAAAGGCAATTATTCTGCTGGGATCAGGTATAAATAGGGGTTATTAGGGGAAAATACATGATGAAACCAGTGAGTAGGTTAAGATTCAGAAACATCAGGAGAAATGTTCAGATCTGCTTTATTCGATGCTTTAACGTGCTGAGATAAGACTGTTTCATTTTTCTGCTTACTGCTAAGCAAATGCCAGTCTGGTTAAGCATATTTTCTCCTCTGAAAAAGTCTGAAAGGTAGCTTGTTGCCTTCTAATTTGGATTAATCTGAAGTTCCTTTGCTACCACTCCTTCTTTGTGTTCATGTCTCAATTTCATTATTTACTGAGCTAAAAAGCTACCACCTCTGTTCTCCATTTCCATGATAGGAACCAATCTGTTTCTGTGTACTTTATGCAGGAAACAGAACACAAAAGACAAATAGCAGATTTTGAAAATAATGTTCTGAAGTCAAGTAGGATCTCACAATAAAGCTTCACTTCTGTTTTCAAAGTGGCATAAAAAGAACACAGAATTGAGTCTTATTCAGTGAAGAATAGCTTTCCTTGAATTTTGTATATTTTACTCACAAGATCTTGACAGATACATGAATAAAATATCAAGTATCTTGCTTAGTCAAGAAGTAATATTTAGAAGCACAGGGCTAATAAAGTATCACATCCCAGTTAATACAGCACCAGGCTCTTGGAAAACAGAACTAGATTCAGTTCCACTCCATTCTTTCACTCTCACCATGCACTGGCTTTTGCCTCATCTGTGTTTACATCAGGTATTTTTTGCTACTTAAAGATACTTGACCTTGACAAGGTTGCTTCGTTTCTCTCCATCATATGTATTTTATTTGTCATCCTTTTTTCTTGTCAAGACTCAACGTATTGTAGCGAAGCAACTGTGACCAATTGTGTTTGAGTCTAAAACCAATTCACAGGCAGTTACAAAAACAACGAGTGCTTTTATCAGGCAAAAGTGGATGCTATTTTGAAACATGGTAATGGAAGAAGAGGGCATGAATGAGAAACAGATTTGCACCCCTTTTTTTTGCCTACCTGGACAATTTTGTAGCCCTTTTGCTATTTCAAGGGAGGGCAAGGAAAATACATCTTTGTTTCAGAAATAGAGACACAACATTATTTCACACCAGTGTAAATGATAGCTTGGTAAAATAGGCAGGAATTTAAAACAATGGAAAACTAACATCCTTCCATTAAAATTTCATGTATGGCATTTTCAAAAGGTGCTGCCATTGGCATCAAGCAACACCAAAATTTCCACTATAAATACACAGCAACAAAAAACCACTTCAGCCTCAGATCCTGAGTATGTATCAAAATTCAGAACAACCAGGGAATTTTTGCTTACACTCCCAGATTTTCCAAGGCGAGATCAAAACCTGTTATTGTAATAGGAAATGGGTCATTACTCAATTTAACTTTCATCTGCAGGGGAGTGATACACAGAGAGAGACTGCAAGTCAGTAAGGGAGCTGACAGTGCTTCCTGCAGTGCTTTAGAGCTATACATGATTCAACTGCTTACGGAAACTTCTCAAGTAATTTTTATTAGTGATGATGAATTTGTTATGTTTCAAAGACAGGCTCTGAAGCTCTGATTCAACCCCTTAGATTTTACTGACAGCTCAACAGGGAGAGTAGGGAATACAACCCAGTGAACAGAGCAGGACTTTGTGCAATACAACATTCTTCACAAAACCTTAACCATAGCTAATTTACAGCTCAGAGTCTTTCCTCTGTACCTGTTCATGGCTTAGTAGTAGTTCTGGGTTGATGTTTGGATTTCATGATCTTAAAGGTCTCTTCCAGCCTTGAGAATTGTATGATTCTACACTTCTTTGAACATCATACACATTTTTATCATGGGATATAATCATGCTGTATCTATTCAATGTCTATTTCCTGCACAACTTGCAACAAAGAGCTCTTACAGTCTGCCCGTCCTTCTAATAATATCTTTGTATTGTGCCAGAGTAAAATCAATGATTCTACTGAGGCTCCAGGCTTTGCTACCTAAATGATAAAATACAGCCTAAATAAAGCATTGAAAAGGCAAAATAACCCAGGATTTTATGCTGCCTTATTTAATTTCAGGGCTTAAATTCAATTACTACTATAAACATTTCCATAAAATGAATTGCAGAAGAAAGCTTTGCAAAGTCAAAAGCAATTTAGGAAGGGCAATGCTGAAGTGCACAATTTAGTCACATTATTAATGTGAATAATGCATTTAACTTGAAATTATTTAGGGGAAAAAACTGAGTTAAAGTGTGACCTCTGGAATGGCCATCAAATCCTGCTGGAAGACAACTTTGAGTAGGAAATCAAAGCATACATTCTAATACAATTTCAGTAAGATACATGTTTGATAGTGATCTAAAAGAAACCCCACAGTGGCAGCACAGAGAGAGGGGAAAAAAAAAAAAGAGGAAAAAACTGGCTGACTGTCTTAAGCTTTATACACTGTCCTGAAAGCAAATACTGACCATTGAGTTGCAAAATTAAGTCTATGGTTTATGGGAAGTGAAGAAGTGAATAAAGGGACCTGTTTGGCATTCTAGCCTGAGCAGCACAAAGTCAGTAAATTCAGCAGGGTGCAGTTTAGAAGTGGGTATCACTCTTTATCTAGTTTTGTCTTTGACTAAATTACTCAGAACTCTTTGTCCATTACTACTGGTTGCTTTTTATAGTGAAATTTATTTATAGCAAGTTTCTGCCAAAGTGTGGGAAAGATACCTACTAACAATTTATTCCCAACCTGCCTTGAGGTGCTTCTGCATCCTGTGAACCATCAGACTGTGTGAACAGAATATCCCCCTGTGAAACAGAGGTAGGAGCAGGAAAGACCAAGTTGATGCCAAAGCTCAGTGTCCAAATTAAGTCCTTCAAGCAGAAGTGACAGTTGCCTTGCCAAGCACAGCAAGAAAAGAAAGTGATGATTTTGTAGGGAATAAACAACATGACCAGTGTTGACTGTAAATATCTTTCTGAATCTCACTGAAAAGCACAAAAGAAGGTTGATCTCTGCATGACTTTCCTTTAGCCATCTGAAGACTGAGAATTTGGAAACTGAGAAATTCTGATGAAAAAAACAGTACCAACTTTGCATCTGCAGAACCAGGGACAACTTCTGTTGCTGTTCCTGTAAAGGACCTTTATTCCTTTCCTAACTTGGTGATGGCCATGATTCATTGAAGCTCCAGAGAAATAGGTGTGTCTTTTGTTTATAATGTGTTATATAAGTTCACACCTTCTACAGTCATGGCTTAGCAGTCCAAGCCTTCTAGAAGTCATGCAGTTTCCTCATCACGTTAATTACCAGGTCGGTCTTCAAGAATCTTTTCATCCTATTCCAATTTTCTGTCTTTCAAGTCCTTATTTAATTAAGTTGTTGTTAAGCATTTTCTGCTTTTTTGTTTGTTGTTCCCCCGCCTCTCCCAGAGTGTGGGTGTTAAAACACTTAAGCTGGTGGCCAGACATAAATCACTTTTTTGGCTACTTTAAACAGTACTGGATTAATATGTGCTTTGCTAATGACACAATTCAAAGGACAATTAAACAATCCACACAATTTTCTTCGTAGGAGTTGTTTTCAGAATGTAGGAAACAATATAATACAGTGATTTCCTACCTAAAAAAACTCTGCAAAATTCATTACAAGTAACAGGTTAATACAACAAGAAACAGCAGAAAGAGTCAGGTGCAATAGGAGAGAAGGGAGAAAGGAACCAACTTCTTTTTAGTGACAGTGAACACCAACACTAAAATAAGCCAATATTAGATGAAAACGAATGGTTTTTTACAACAGTGAAAAAGGGAGGGATTCACCTCATGTAAGTTTCCTCATTCAAAAGTTCATCTCCTAGTTTAAACTAATTGTCCATCTCTATGCCTGACAGAGTAAAGATCCATTTTGAGTACTACAAAGTTCTATATTAAAAAAAACCCAAAACACTAAAACAAATTGAGTAGAAGCTGAGTCTGGCTCAGCCTTTAAGCAACAACTCTCTCATTTGATCACTGAAAAGCTTAAATACTGTAAATAAATGCTAGAAAATGAATATAAGTAGATCCAATGATGGCGTGATAGAGATGGCTTTGTAAACATATAACAAAAAGAGGATAATTATCTGGAATACAATTTTGCCTTTGTTTTCAAACAAGAGACGTTTTGATGTGAAAAAGATGGTTATGTATTAAACTGAAAGACTAATTTGATTGCAGCACTGAGACAATCGTTTTCTAACGGTGTTGATAAAAAATCTCAGAATTATTGTCTAATACTGGAGATTATGTTGGCAGGAAAATACCCAGCCCAAATCTATCATACTACTGGCAATCACAGCATTTTAAAATGTGTAGGTATAACAATTGCTTTGCCCATCTTCAAACAATCTGTTACCTTTATCAGCATCTGTTTTTTCCTCCTAACAGTGCTTAGCTGATCACATCACACACAATCAGCAGGAGAAACATTAAAATATGATATTCCTGTTGCCTCAAATAACCCACTATATCACCAGTTTTAAGATAAAATACAAAAATATGCTTGTACAATTATAAAGTTTGGATTAGAATAACATAAACATAAAACAACTTATGCAAGAGACATGGTGGAGGGGGGAGAAGAAAATTAGCAGTAGAGAAGATATGGATTTTGAGGAAGATGTTAATTCTTTTGAATGACAGTCTGAGCAAGGAAAATGAGACATGGAGTGGCAAAAATCTAGTTATAAGAGCTGTCTCCAAGCATCCGAAAGATCAGTAGCACTTATTTTCAATAGTCTTCATAGACTCAATGGCTCATTTTGGGCTTAAGGCAGGAAGTTCTATAACACTTCCTTTAATGTCAAATAACTGAAGAAATGAGAAGTGGCGTGACCAGATGGAATCACAGTCCTGGGTTGCGTCCAGAAGGAGCTTAGGCACTCCAAAAACTTACAGTATCATCTTTAAAGGAGGAACAAGAGTATCTTTGAGGAAGCAGGTAGGGGTGTTCATCCCCAGGTTACAACTGAACCAGAAAAATACAATTTTGGTCATCTCTTCAATCTAATTACTTTCCCTCCACATCAAGAAAGTACTTTCCTCCACTACTACTGATGGTGTTTGGTGTAAAGGAGTGTTGTTTGGGCACTCTGGAGTTTTTAGACTCTAGATCACAACAGATTTTCAGCAACTGCAGCACCAAAACAGGAAAAGTATTCTTGTGCCCAAAAATGTACACTCTGAGCATGGAGACACAAAATACCTCATGCTCCTGCCTCTGGAGCTAAATTGTGGATGCATCAATACAAAACACTTTAAAACAAAACCCCTGCTTATTAATGGCTGTGTGTTAAAACACATGGAGGACTCAGAGTTTTCCTGTCTGAGAGAAAACTGAGTAAAACAATCGTGGCTCATGACAGAGAAGAATTTATCTCTAGGGTTCAATCTAAAGTGCAAGTAGCACTTAAGCACGATGCAAACATCACCTCCTGGCAACCATTATCACAGCAGGTGCCCTGAGATATATGTCAGCACACAAGCTTTTAAACACAGGAACAGCTGATAGCAGTGGCATTTAGGCAAGGATACCCCAAAATAATTGTTAGTGAGAAAAGATCTTTTCAAGTTGTCCACATACCACAACAATAATTATTAAAGGTAATCAGCAGTCTTTTACCCAACTTTATAGGCTTCCTAGATAAAGTTATAAAAGATAAACTAAGAAAGGTGTGTGTGGAGAACATTCAAAAGGTATGGAAAGCTAACACAGTAAATATCATATTTGTAGACCAGCTACTTTAGCAAAATCCAGAAATCTGTGTTAAATATCTTATTTTAAGCCTATTTCAGAATACCATGGAATCACTACTGTGCTAATTCCTTGCAATATGTAATGGCTGAGTGAACAGGGCACACAGATAAGTTTGCTTTCACATGATTTTTCTTACAAATGTGTTTTGGTTAAAGTCTGTGAAGGAAACATGACGATAAACTTGCAGTCAGTGGGTTATAAGGTTGCAATACAATACTCTCTGTTTTAAAGAAAAAGAAACCAAAAAAGAGAACTACCAACAAAGAAAACAAAAATGAACAGACGAATTCAAATGATAGACATGTCTCTGTTAAAGAATCTTACATCTCAAGCATGTGAGACCATATCTCTACTCATGGACAGATTTCAGAATAACCAGCCTATAGCAGAAGTTAATGACCAGCTTAAGCACTGAAAAAACAAATGGGATTAATGTATCTTGGTTTTGGGGGTTTTGATTTTTTTTTCCGTTTGTTTGTTTGTTTGGGTTTTTTTCTCCTTTGCTTTTTTGGTGTTTTGCTTTCTTTGTTTTTGTTTTGTTTTTATGTTTTTATTTTTTCAAACAAGAAATGTTAGGATCCTCTGAAATATCACCATATAGAATGATTTTCAGGAAAAGATAAACTGTTCATATTCCTGTGAAGTTTCTGAACTGAGTACATAGCCATATGAAAAATTAACTAAAGGATGAGTATTTCTTCACAGGTTTCTTTCTGACCAGAAAATAAATAGTATTCCTAATACTTCAAGGACATGAATTGACTGTGCAAGTGGTCAGATTAAATTTGAACATTCAGATAAGTTCAAATATAGCAAGACTTAGAACAGTATGAAAAATTTTAGAATACGAGGATTAACTCTGCAGGCTCTTGCCATCTTCATTAAAAACCCACTGTCACCCACAGGAGCATGAACACACAACAGGAAATTTCTGTTGAGTCTTTGCACACCCTTGGTTTCACTGATGGTGATAAATATGATACAAATGCCGCTCTTCCATGTGGAGAAACACTTTCATCTGCTTTTTCATCATTAAACACAACAATAAATTATTCCTCCTCTCTGGAAGTTACTAACTGCTGTTTCAACAAGCTGCTCTAATAAAACTTTTGGCAAATTCCAGGATCTTCAGTTATTCCAAAGTTAAATGGACAAGGCAACTGCTGCTTCCCCTCTGCAAAGTGTGTAAACTTGGAAATAAAAAATAGTAATTGTATTCCTATCTTGCTTAGCAACCGTAGGTAAAAAAGCTAATATGTCATAATTTATATGTGAAAAGATTGCATGGGGTTAGTAGCCATGTCTAGTGCTATTGAGGCTTCCCACTGAGAACAGCCCTGTAAACTGGCAGCTGACTGAAAACACTGCTATTTTCAACAGTTCAAAAAATGTAAATGTGTCACTGACTGGTCAAACAGACTTCCACACTGGTGATTTATTGCAATCTTTCACATTAGTGACTTGTATAAATCACTCCCGGGCTGAAAACAACCCCTTTGCAGAGCTTTATAATGAATTCATGTGCTGAATCAGTCTTGCTGGCTCCAGAGTTGTGTCAGGAGGTGGGTTTGAGCAGCCTCAATTAGACAAAGATAATTTCTACGAGCAGGATTTGCTAAGGTGCACAAAGCTGAAAGCAAATAAGCTTTTCCAGGGAGCTTTGAAAGGACAGAAGAGGGGGAAAAAAATTCATCTCTCTCAACAGCAGAGGAGAATTCAGTGAAATAGATCTGCAAGTGTTATTTTTGTTCATTAACACAGGAAAATTCGAGCCTGCTGGGGACAGTGAAGGCATCTCCAAGTAGGGTACGAAAGACAGAAGATCTGTTTGGCTTCCAGAGCTTCACCACCTACATGTGGCAGAGTTAGGATGGTTAACCCTCAGAAACAGAAGAATATGGATACAACCTCATACCAGAGAACCATCCCCATACCTGGAACACAAAGAAGATGAGTATGTGGGAAAATGTACACGAAGTTTTACCTGCAGCCACTGTGACTGGTCGTTGTGGCCCGAGGTCCAGGCATTGACTTTGCCTTGCTTGTCCAGCCGAGCTTTCCGGGGCTCCCAAGCAAACATGTCCATGTTGAGCGTACGGAAAACACTGGAGGCAGTGATTTGGAAGTCCTGTATGTGTCCTGACTTCATCCCCAGGGGCTCAGAGCAACCTGGAACAGCAAGGTAAGGTCAGTGACACTACCTGCTTATCCCTGTTAGTGCTTCAGGTTTTCTCTTGTTGAAAAGAAAACCTACACTTCCTGAAGAAAAGGCTTTAATCAAGACTATTGTTGGAGGAACAAATGAAAAATAGCCAATTCAAGGCACTTTATTTCAACAATTGCTTGAGTGAGGCAAAACCAAGATAGAGAATTCAACATATTTTATCCTGGCATAAATTTATGAAGGCAAACAAACTGAAAAGATTACTTTTGTCTCTGCTTATCTTGGTTTTATTTTCCTATCCAGTAGCTTCCTATTGTTTCCCCTGTTCAGTCTGATTTTATCAGGCTTTCATGCCACCTTGCTTCAACCAGGTGTTCGCCTACTGAGGAAATATTAATTGTTCTTAAAGCCACTATTGAAGTAAAATGTTAACAAGCACTGAGCTCTTTTACACTTTTTAATTACTTGACATCGGGCTAAAAATCTAGAAAGCCCAAAAACCCACAAAAAAACAACTGTGAAGGAGGGAGAATAGTTGGAGATTATCACTTAGGAGAAATTGAGAGTTGGTGGTTTATCTGTGTGTGTACATCCCATATAATTATTTGGGTTGTAGCAAAATATAGATCTTGGGCTTCTCCTTTCTCTGTTCTCCATGACAAAAAAAAAATAAATTATGAAGGGATTCTATGTTCCTCTGCCTTGCTGTTGTGTGTTGGGACACAGAAGGCACATTTGGACACAGAATAGGGCAGGAACAAGCTGAAACAGGAGAGAAACGCTTCAATAACACCACTGCAACAACAGGACTGGAAACCCAGGAAGGCAGAGGAGCTGCATGGTTTTAAGACGAAAAAAAATACAAGAAAAATAAAGGCAGGTTGAAAGCTGAGAGCAAGAAGGCTGCTAGGAGGACAGGAAAGGTGGATGTAAGGCTGGGTGGAGCAATGCTTGACGGCTGAGGGAAGGTGAAAGGTAGAAAGGGAGTTCGGAATGTGAAAAAAAAGAGCTGTTATTTTTATTTTCTTTTAGCCCCAGCTGTCAAACACTCTATATTCTGTTTCTCCCATAGGTTTAATACCCACAATTAAGTGGAATTACTGAGAGATTCAATCAGGAAGGTAAGACCACAGGCCCTTCATGGGAGGCTAACAGCAGGAGCTGTTTCCAGAGACAAATAATAATAACAACATGATTTTTAACATACTATCTCATGTATTTAAAATTTGAATATTAATGGTTCATAATAAATTTAAAAAAAAAAGACAAAAAAAGAAAAAAAGAAAGAGAAAATAAAGTTAACTTTTGGGAAAAAATCCAGTCTTTTAGCACTGATTCTCAGTGCACAAATGAAACTGCACAGCCCTGGCTGTAGAATGGACTACCTAGCTCAAAACAACAACAAAACAATTTTCCTGGGAGTAGGAGGGAGCAATTGATGCTACAAATGAGAGAGACTAATCTACTGCTTTAGAGATGGACTTTGGTTATTATTAAATTCTGAAGTATCACTCCAGGATCACAAGGGCTGTCAGCAGGAATGTTTCATCCCTGAATTTGAAGGAGGCTCCTGACACAAAAACAGGGGCTGTCAAAGCTGTGTTTCAGTGCTGGCCCAATCCATCAAAAATGGCTCTATCTTTCCTGAGTACTATTATTGATTTATGAAACAACAGCTGTGTTTGCCTGTGCATGCGTGCATGAATTAATGGGATTTTACACTTGCCTGCCTCCTCCACGGCCCCAGAGGGAGTGGGAAGACAGTTGTTAAAGGTAACAGGAGAAAGTGAGAAGAACAATGAGAACCAGAAGAGACAAACGTGATGCACAAGGGTGGCACCCAATGCCTTGGTGCTGTGCCTCTTCCCAGCTCCAACAGCAGACAACAGTGACTGTCTGGGTGGGTGAGCCATAACCTCGATGCACAAAGGACAGGATCACCAAAGCAGCACAGGACTTTGTGTCTGCAGATTGTCATCCCTCACAGCAGTGCATTTACAGAAATGCTCATGTCTGCTCAGGACGTCTCCTCCTCACTGCACTGCATCTTTCGATTTGCTTTGCAATGTCTCAGTGATTCAATTTCTATTCACATTTTTACCACCTGTTAAAGTTAGTGAGATGTGATGCAGACACACTTACAGCCACACTCAGTGGAGCATCTCTAGCTCAGGATGTTTGAAATGCTCTGGATATCTCCATCTGTTATAAATGATACCTGATATCTCTCTATGTTTAATTCTATCTAGGTGTAAGTTTGCAATTACTTCTTATTTGGGCTAGCTCAATGAAACAGGGCCAGGGAAATAATGAGTCTGGATTAGCATCTGAAAACTGGAAGAATCCACACAAAGGCTATTCACTGTTGACTGTACCAAGGGCACAATCTTTTACCCTTCAATCTGCATCCTGCGCTATTCTCCTCATCTACCTCTATTTTCAAGCTCAAACCCTCAAAGGAAATGTTAAATATCCAATGCAATGAAGGCAAACTCACAGATGTGCATGCAAAGGTCTGTATGCATCTTGCCGTGGGCAAACATTGATATAGTACTGGCAAAAGCAGCATAGGTCAATTATTTGAGGGCAAAGGTGATTTTGTTTTGATTAATACTGTGATAATTTTCTCAAAATTGAGAGATTTTAAAATTTTTCTTCCTATTAATGAATGATGGACTCATTTGGGTTGGAAGGGAGCTTCAAGCTCATCCAGTTCCACACCTCGCCATGGGCAGGGACACCTTACACTAGCTTAGGTTGCTCAGAGTCCCTTCCAACCCAGCTTTGATATAATGACCACAATATTCTTTTCCAGACTAGATAACAATGAGCACAAACAAGGAAAGGGGAATCTAGTACCAAAGGCAGGTGTCATGAAGTCCCCTTTTGTATGAATGGTACCTACAGGTTGAGTTAGGATAGATAAATAGTTAGCAGGGAACAACATGCCCAAAGGAGATGAAAGCCACACACTCAGGAGATGCTGTGAGTGTCACAAGGATGTACATTCTGGGGATCTGCAAGAACTGAGAAGCTCAAAACACCAGGAGCTGGCTGAATTGGTGCACAGGCACCAACATACACGATTATCAAGAGCATTTGGCAGGGACTGCTTGCATGAAGGCAGATGTTTGAATCCGTGACTGAATTCCATGAGTAAGCGACTGTGTTGTGTGAACAGTGATCTGTTTTTAAAAACACAGCTAGATGCAGCTATTAATAACAGCTTAATGAATAAAGGCATTCTAATAAACAGTAGCTGTGATCTGTTTCTCCCCTCACATCAATACTCTATGAAGGGAAGTGAATTTAGGACACAGAGATGTGCAAAACACAAGTAAGGCAGGAACACAAGGCCATGAAAATTAATGCCTAATTTATTGATGGCCAACTCCACTAGCATCGATTGTGGTTTTCAATAAGATCTGACTGTGGGTCCTCGTGAGTAAAGCTATTTATGAGACTAAAGAAGATTGTATTGAACATTTTGCTGAAGTTTGTCCTAAGAAAGAATTAGTTTTTATGATGATCTAGTTCTGCAAGTCTCTCTCTGTTCAGCAGTGAGTCTCTTCTCCAGCATCAGGACATGTTAGACAAGCCAAACCTCTAAAAGTGCTCTTCTGTCCAAGGCAGACCACCTGGAATTAAGAGTGAATTAGTCTGTATAATTATACTCTTCTTTCAGTAAGGCTGAAATTGTTCTGCTGAGCACTGGCTGCCTACAGTTTAAAGAAATGATGACCTTGAAACTGTTAGGACACAACTGAAATGAATTCACTTCAGTAGCTTTCACAGTTCTTTGAGCAAAACAATTCCTGGTCATTCTGGCAAGAACTTACTCTAAATTGTGGTTCCAGAAATGGAAGACATAAAAAAAAAAAAAAATCTAATACACTAAAGCAGCTAGACAGAAATTTCTATTTACTCTTAAACCTACCTGTATTGAAAAAGGGCTACACTGAGATTAATGCATTAACTTTTCATTTCTGAATCTGGTTTTGATGCCACTAGAGGACTGAGAATTATTTAACTCCAGCTGTTTTGATGTATCATTCCTGAACTGGATGACTATTGTTTGTACAGTAAGCAGGCAGACACATAAAAATCATTTTTAAATGAATTCAGTGGAGTGCTCCTACCAGTAAAAGGTTTATCTCTTGAAAAATATAAAAAATTTACATGCTTTACTGAATTTCCAAGGGAACATGGTTCTTATTGAGAGTGGCTGGAGGTCAGGCTTTATATTTCAGAGCTGTACTAGGAATCTTAAAGGGTTTTATACAGGCTCCCCTTGTTCATTTACTTTTTACCATGAGATGCAATCCCTGCTCCTGCTAAATCCACGAAACAAATCCACACTGAAACCTTGATTAAAGCAGCCCAGCCAGATGTGTCTTGCTACACCCTGAGTGACCCTGGATGGCAGTGGAAGCATGTTTGTGCCCTGGACGATGTCACAGAGCACAGTACTGGTGTCACCCAGCAGCCAGGAGGAATTACCCACAGCAGGATGGATCCCTGCTGCTGCCGTGGCTCCAATGTATGGCACTGCACAACCACATACAGGTCTCAGGAACCATTCTCAGCTTAGTTTAGGCTGTGCTAAGCATAGCTGTGAGTTAGAGACTCCTCCCTGCCTCATGGTCTGCTCAGTGTGGTACGTTACAGGTTCTGATATCCATCAATACTCATTAAAACTGCCATTAATGACCTTTTCTAAGTTGCATGTAATTGGAGGCCAACATGCACAGAAAAATTTACCAACTCTTACTAAGTTGATATCACATTTCCTTACTACTATTACTGCCCTACTGTGATCACTGACATTGACTTGCTAAGTGTTTGCTGGTTGTATAATCGACACAAAAAGAGGTGGGTGACTGCACAGATAAAGTCAGGCGTCAATGAAACCGAATTTCGCTGGGAACAAACGCACACAGTGCAGACCCACTCAGTGCCTGGTGATTGCAGAGACCCCACCTGTGAGTTCACAGCCCAGGAGCTCCATCCTTAGTGTGCAGTGCCTCCTGCACACCTGGGGGTACAGCCGAATGTACTGCGACTTGATGGGCGGCGTGAAGGAGTTGGCGTAAGGGGTGTTGTTGTCCACGTTCCCACGAAACACCTGAGACAAAACAACAGGAACATGCCAGGAGGGTTGCTGGAGGTCCAGTTAATATTCATGTCTCAAAGGCATCTGCATTGCTCTGACCACCTCTGCAAGCTTTTCCCAAACAGCAGCTGTTTCAGCATCTCTAGTGCCCGACACAAGTTTTTAAGCGAAATGTCCTGCCTTTGGGTCATATCATGATGTGTTTGAACCAGGGCCCCTATCTTGTCACTCCCAGAAGCTGAAGCTATTAATGTGACTAAATTATGCCTTCTTCTCTAATTAGTGTATTAAATAGTCCCAATTCAATTTAGCCTGCAAGTATTTATGCTGATTGATATTTGGGTTTTTTCCCTCTAGTTCAAGAACCTGATCCAGCTCCCACTGAAGTGACTGCAACCCTCCCACTGATCACAGGGGGAGCTGAGTTAAACCTATCAGCATTCTCCTATTCACTCCTCACTCTAACCAGATTACCTTGCACTGTGTTTTCTTTCCTCTTTATATACCTCCTCACACAGCATTTTAATTTTCTGATAGAGAAACGCTGCACAGGGCCTTAGTCCTATGTAAACTTACACAGTAAAGGGATTTTTTGCTGCTTTGTAGGCATGACTCCATCAAAAATAATTGGTAACTGTAAACTGTAAACACACACATCCCACTGGATGATACTGTTTGTGCAGCACAGAGATTAGCATTGATGAATGGGTTCTATGTTTTCAAGGGTTAACACTAATCTGCCAATGTAATAAAACTAAATTGAAAACAGAGTAATGAGTAATTACTGGTAAACTAATTAAAATGAAAATCAGTTAAGTGTAATAAACAGGATTATTCTAGCTTGGGGAAATAGTATTTATACAACCATCAATTAAAGTATAAGAAATTCTTAGCAGACAGAAAATGCAAATTTGTTGATGCCTTTTTTTTTTTCTTAAATTCAGAGAAAAATAATAACAATGAAACTTATATTTCCAGGCAATTAGGCTTTTTTACTAGTGACACCTCAAACTTCTGAAGGCAGCTAAAACATAAGGCATTGCCATAGAGAAGACTTAATCTTACCATATCTTCCTTTGTGCCTTTTACTTTGTACATTGTCCATGACTTCCCATCATTGCTATATGCAATTTTATAAGATTTTACATATTCTGGACTTCCAATCCTCTTGGCACCTTGAGTTATAACTCCAGTGACTCGCATCTTCTTCTGCAGGTTTATCTGAAATAACAGGACATTGTTATCACTAATCATCTGAAGGACACAATTCCAATCCTTGGTTCCTTCGATTCCTTTTTTTTTTTTTTTCCTTTCTTAAATGTCAGGAAAAAGCATAGCTGTAGCATTTAAATTACTGCTTTTGCAGTTGCATTAATTCCTTTTATCTGTCATTAATTTGACTTATAAACACACATAGTGAGTGAATAAAACTGAACCAGAAACCTGGACTAAGTTTATTTCATGTGTATGTGTAGACAAATATATACACATATTATAGTTACACAGAATATTACTGGTGTATCACAGGGATAGTGCACATTTCTGGCATATACGGTTACTGACACATATATTTCCTTCCTGAAAGGTAAATGCAATAGTATGATGACTTAAGAAAGGCTGAATATTCTGTTCTATTAGAAGCCAATTTGCAATACCATACTAAAAGTCCAAAGTTAAATTCAGGCAAAAGTTCTTTGTGATGTAAAAATACATGGAAGTTCTGAAAGCAAAGAAGTAGACTTTTCCTTGGTTCTCATTGAAAATTCCTGTATCTAAAGATCAAGGCTGAAATGCTAATCCTAAAACAGTCAATAGCAAAGTATCAATCAGTGCATTTGAACATTACGTGTGTACTTGTCTGAGCTGATGGCAACACCTTCAAGTACAAAATGAAGATACTCAGAATGAAGAAATGAAGAGTTCAACAATGTTCCAAAAACCTCAGTTTTGCTTTCTTTATCTATCTATGACATGGGTAAGAAAACTATAATCTCTGAAAGTTCAGAATGTGACATTCAAATCAAGCAATGCTGGCACTGTCAGCCTCGTCCCGGCAGCGACGCTGATCTGTGGCAGCTGCACTCCCACCCTCTCGCTGGTAGGCAGCTGAAATCTGCAACTTTGGCACCAAATGAAGCTTAACAAAGAGCTGTCACACCATGAGAGTGGAGCGAAGGTGCAGGGAGATGTGGGCTAATAGGAGGCAAATGGAAATCCGAGAGAGCAAACAACTGGAACCAGGTAAATAATGCATCAAACAACATTAGCACTCACCTCCTTCCAAATGAGTTTTATCTCTGCTCCCCAGTTAGCAGAGCTGACCCAGTGCAATCCCTACTGTTTGGAAAAGCAGTCCCAGTGCAGGTAGGTGGGGACTTGGAGACAGATCAGCTATCGGCCGTCCAAATACCTTAATCTCTTTATTCTTTGCAGTGTGGTCTGAAGACTTCCTCCCCTTTGGCAATATAATCTAACCTCTATTTAGGATGTAAGATGATCAGACTTGAGTGTTTCAATATCTCACTGTGTACACAGTGGGAAATGGGAGAAGGTTAGAAACTTATGGCTGGGGGTTTTTTTGAGGGAGTCTGGCTATTTCTCTGCTACTGTCCTGAAATAGTTGGCTTGCAGTGTAGTTTTACCACTGTTCTCCCTGTAAGAAACTAAAAAACCCTCACAAACCTTCAGAAAAACAATGTGTATTTTAGAGATTTAGACCCACTGAGAGAGGAGAAGCTTCTTTAATAAAGACTAGATGTTTTTAAAGGATCTTTCCCACACAGACAAGGAAAGCTTAGGAACATTTGCAATTCCAGTGGGAAGAATGAACTCCTGCCAGGATTTTAGACAGGTATAAATTAAAAGAGATCTGTGCTTTTTTACAGTCTTGGAAAGCTTCTTTTCCCCAGTTTCTGGTCTCCCAGAGTGGATAACAAACCAAAACAAGTATGTTATATTTGTAAAAGGACAGCTCCAGAGACTACTATCAGTCCCAAAACTACATTAAAAATGTAGTTAACATGGAATAATAACCAGCTAAAGATTTATGGAAGTATCTTATGCATATTTCACTCTCTATATGGAATTTAAGAAAATTAATAAACAGGCAAGTAAACCAATTTTTCATGTATTTACAAAATTGTTAATAATGAAGTGAATATCTCTCCAAAACCAAATTAGAAGGCACACTCCAACAGAAACCAGACATTGGTTATTTGCTGACTGGTAAAATCTTCACTTTCACTGCATGGGAAAACAAAAGTATTTGTTTTTTGTTCCAGAGGTATGACTAATATTCTTTCAGCTTAATTCTCAGTGTTTCCTTTTCCAGGTAATAATCTTGGGGAGTTTTTTTGGATGAGAATTTCTAGGTATTCTCCCCACTATTTACCCACAAATAGTAGTTTCCAATGAAACCATGGATTTAACCAGTGGATGTTCTATTCCCACACTGGCTACTTTCTACACACGTCTCCACACTCAATGCACAACAAATCAACCACTGCAGTTCAAGAAGTGGAACAATGACAAGAAACCCCACTCAAAAATAATGGGTCAAATTGTTTAGTACTATAGTTGAAACTCTAAAAAAAAGTAAAGGTCCTACTGAATGAATGGAAGATTTGGTCAGATAATTATAAAAATGAAAGAAAAAAAATCTATTTTTTTAAATAATCATATAATATACATCTTGATAATCAACATACAGACAGAATCTTTCCTTTTAGAGGACTTATTGATGAGTACTCATCCTGCAACTCACGAACTGACCTTTGTTTTCAAGCAGCATTGAACTTGATATAACATAAGAAGTAAAAACACGATGCCTTGTTTTGCAATTAGTTCTATCTGTACTGTCAATGTTTACAGGAAAATTCCAATGAAGAGGGAAAAAAAATACTTTCAAATCCCCCTGGCTTGCTTGTGTAGAAATCCTCATGGGGCTAAAGCCATGCTCCTTTCAGTGCATATGGATACACCAGGAATTAATTGTCCCTCTTTGTCTTTCTGTCCTTTCATGCTTTTTAAATTTTCCAAGTTAAGAGCATAGCAAAAATTGCAATATTACAACTGTAGCCGTGACAGTAACGAAGCAGGTGCTGAAATCTTTCTTACTTAATGTACTTCAGTAGGAAGCTGTGAAGAAATGTGAACTACATCTTTTTTAGCACTAAAAGCTTTTCCAAAGGTGTTTTTCTGTGGCAATTGTGAAGAAAAACAGCTCAGGAAGCTCTGCTTTGTGGATTCAGACATGGGACAGAAAGTCATGTATTTTAATTACATGGGTGACTGTGTTTTAAAACAAACAAAGAGGTGAGATTCACCAGGATGAGAACAAGAGTTTACCATGTTTTTTCAAAGAAGATATCAGCTTATTCACTTATTAGAGAAGTGTTATGATTACACAGATGAACTGGAAAAAAATCAAGGATGATATGAGACCTTGTAAGAAGACACTTGC
>JAWWEV010000095.1:9021732-9066301 GCA_035583235.1 Hafferia zeledoni
AAGGAAGGAAGGAAGGAAGGAAGGAAGGAAGGAAGGAAGGAAGGAAGGAAGGAAGGAAGGAAGGAAGGAGGGAAGGAGGGAAGGCAAAGAAAGGAAGGAAGGCAAAGAAAGAAAAAGAAAGAGGTTGATCAATTTTACCACCCCTACTTAAATTTAAGGTTATTTTGAGAGCAATGAAATCAGACTTCACACTTGACCTCTGTTCACAGACCCATTTTTGGCACTAGCTCAGAGGAGTCTCCTGCATCCAGCAACTTCCATGGGATCTAATCCACGAGCATAAGCCAAGGATTTGGCTGCAATGGTGATGAGCAAATCCAAGGTTGATCAGTGCCCTACATCCTCATGGCAGGAAGCACTTCATGAAACTTGAATGAGGTGCTGCTTCACACCTGCCTAAATGGGTTCTGCCTGTCAGTGACAAGTTTTATGGGACTAGAATGAGTGGTGAACACTGAACCACTCAGCCAAACCTTGTGTAAAATGAAACCAGCATTCTGCCATCAGTTTATTTAAGAACTACATTATGTCATCATATATGGCTCATGATGCAGGATCACTGTGCTGATAGTGAAAGTGGAGTCAACTCAGTTATGTGAGTCAAGAGACAGGGACAAGACATACTACCTCAGAGCAGGTGCTGTGTACACTGTCATGGTCTGAATTTATCCCTGTAGCCAAAGCAAATCAAACAACAATCACTAGAAGCAAACATCCTCCAGCACAGTGCGTGCCCAAGAGCTGGGGAATAAAATCAACTCCATTAATTTAAGAAGTCCCTGAAATTTCTTCTGGTCTTGCTTCTTTCAGCTAGCACGATCCTCCCAAATCCATGATGAGACAGACCACTTTGATGACTGCAGCAGGTTACAGAGTCATGGCCTTTTTCAACAGGATGGGGAAAAGTAACCAGTGTGCCACGTTTCCTGCTCTCAGCACTGATTCCATTGGAGTAATTATCTATTAGCCAATTTTCACTGGTATACTAATGTTTTTGACTGCAATGACTCACTCAAATCTGTTTTGGGATGCTGAATAATTCAGGTGTCTACACTGATGAAGACACATCCAATCTAGATTTTACTGAAACCTGAAAAATCCATATTGGAAAGAAAACAAAACAAATGGAAAAGAGTGTTTCCCCAAGAGAAAGTGGCAATATGAACAAGGCAATTTTATTTGTTTCTGTTGATTGTACAGTGCACCAGTTTCAAATGCAATTCAGAACCAGTCCTGCAAATCTCCATTTCTGTGTAGCTGTGAGTAAATGCAGAACCTTGTTTTCTATGAACAGTCCAAAGAGCTCCACAAAACAAAGACTATAAACAACTTCTCAGCATGCTTAAAAAGTCTTAGAACCACAGGAAAAAAAAAATACTAAATTCACAATCATAATATATGAGTGCAAGAGAACAGCAGGTATTAGGGACAGTGCCATTGGAAGATCTTCCTCTTCAATTTGTGATCAAATATTAGTATATTCAGTTTGCAGAAGTTGTATACATGGCAAAAAAGATAAAAAGACACCCAGATGCACCTGTCTTATCTATATTATTATATCAAGGAGAGGAGCAGAGGGATGCGAAGACAGAGTGACCCTAGGAAGACACCTCATGTGATGCTCCTGGACAGAACACATAACCATGTTCCCCACATTTGTTACCACACTGTTAGCAACAACACCACTACAACAGCATACAAAACAGGTTTATCTGAAGGATTCCTTAAAAGCAAGCTTGCCAGAAATGCTCAAGTTAAAGCCTTCATGAAGTCTCTGAGACTTTAAATGTAGTTTTACATTCAGAAACAGAAATGCATTTTATGGAGAACTAGAGTGTTTACCTGTTTCAGTTATGCTACAGGATAGTATTGCCATAAATAATTCTCCATCTTTTCTAGCACAAAGTAAATATATTTTTATTGCTACTCACCATTACTCATACCAAAATAGAGTTGAATAAGGAGATCAAGGTTATGCTGGCATTAAAAGATTTATTACAACAACCCTTCCCTGCTGATCTCATCAGTTTTTGAAGGATTGAAATTTAATTTTTTTGTCTCTCTACTTTTTTTTAAAGTCATAATTCTGACAGAGCTAGATAGAAAGCACCCACAAAAGCATTTTGTGATGAAAAACAGGGACACTTGCCAATAGAAATGTTTGTAATAAACTCAGGGAAGCAACAACCTGACACAATCCCCTCAACACTGGGAAATTCGGTGAGTCTTAGAGATACCTCCCATGCTTGTTTTTCAGTCTCCAGGCTCTGGGGCCCTTGAGCAGGGCTGAATGCTGCTGTTTCACCCTGGTGCCACCCCAGGAGCTGCAGAGCTGGGCTCTGCATGTGATGAGGAGCAGGGGGGTCACAGCAGGTCACTCACTATTAACTTCTTCTTGCAAAGGTCTGCTGGCACCTGAGCTCATCTATCTTGCCTGTCTGTGGCTTTTTGATACTCTCCTAATCAGCACTGTCAGCAGAGCTCCTCTGGATTTAGCTAAGGGCATTAATGCAGTTAGCACAGTGGCATGATACGTGTTTTAACCAGAGTCCAGCTTAGGCAACAGAGTGCTTTATCCATGGTAGCACCACAGCTGCTGCTGACATGTGGGAAGGAGGACTGTTACATGGAGAAAAGGCAACATATTCTACCTGATAATATTCACACTGTAATATAAATTATAATATTCTAATATCCTGGGAGAACTAATATGGTGATTTTCTACAAAAATTAAATACTTTAATATATATTTAATTTATATAAATACATATAGATAGATAGATAGATAGATAGATAGATAGATAGATAGATAGATAGATAGATAGATGTAATGTATAAATACTTTTAAGTTTCTCATCCCAACCCATTTGGTTTCATTTATGTGGATGCAGATCCAACAAAGTCCCTTCACAATTTGCTGTTAAATCCTCTGCAAACTCATTCTCCTGATGCTGTTGTTTTCAGTCTATCACACTTCAAGGTAACAACAAACACCTCTCACAACTTCCCTGTACTCAGGTACATCTCAGCTCCAGCCAACCCTCTCAAAGTCACTCATCACCTTTGCCACCTTCAACAAGACTTACTTGCATGCTTCAAATTAGGCATGCAGAATCAGAGATGCAAATTGGCCCACTAATTTAATTTGTCACTCTGTGAAAAAATCAGAATATAGGTTAAAACCTTCTTGTATGGAAAACAAAAATACAATGATTATTTGGCCCATGTAATGCTAATGTGGAGGAACATATGTTATGAGAATTATCAAAAAGCACCTACTGCATTTGGCTTTTGTTGAGAACTTTCAATTTATGCCTCAGAGAACTTACATAATTAGACAGACTAAAAACTTGCTTAGTCTGTTCCTTCTTATTATTAAGCCATTATTTCAGTCCCAAAGGTAGTTGTTATGAATGCCATTAACTGGAGGATATGAATTATTCAAATACTGGCATGTTTAGACTATCATCTCAAGAAGAGGCTCATAATCAATCTCATATCTTTCACACATTTCCAGCCCTGGTAAAAAATTTCATCATATTAACAACGTATTGATTAAACAAGTATTAAGTATCTGAAATTTAAGGTCAGTTAAGAAACACCAAGGTCGTTTACTGCTATTATTAGTTTCTTCATATACTTTGAACTTGTGAATACTCTTCCTGTCTTTGGCATACTAATGTCTCCTGGAAAGAATTTCCGAAGAAGGTCTATAATACCTCTTAAAGAATCAGTCCAAGAATATGAAAATAAAAATGTCAGTGAAAATATCTCTATGTACATCCCCTTTTAAAATAGGTTTGATCAATAGGATTTAGAAGATGCGATGTCAGACTCAGGTCACAGAAACAAACACATACTTTTCTTTTAATCCTACATGAAAACCCTCCTCTTTAGGGAAAATGAGTGAATTTCACAACGAAAATATACTCAGGGAAATTTCTGGATGTGAAATAATTTCAAATATCAGACGTGCTTGCTCTTATATACTTTCCATCTACTTCTATGGCACTTTGGCAGATGCACTCTGCTAAAAACTCTGGTGACAATATGACCTTTCCTCAAGAGGGGCAACTGGGAAAAACTCCCATTATGATTTCAGTGGACTTGGTCTAAATCTTGCATACCTACTTAAGCCAAGAAATCACAGAACTATAGGATCATTAAGGTTGGAAAAGACATCCAATGTATTGATTAAATGAGTATTAGCTATCTGAAATCCAAATTTAGCTAAGAAACACTAAGGTAATTTATTGCTGTTATTACTCACATATTTTGAACTTGTGAATACTCTTTCTGTCTTTGGAATGCTAACATCTCCCAGAAAGAATTTCCCTCTTGAGCCTCCTTCTCCTCAGGCTGAACCCCGCTAGGTCCCCCCAGTAAGCAGGTACATGGTAAGTAAGAAGGAAATGTACCAGAAAACGTGAACTCTGTTGCCCAGATGAAGAAATTATCTTTTCCAGTTTTGCATGCTAAAGCAGAACCTGCAGTTAAACCCATCCACTGAAAGATGGGGGCTAAAGCAAAAACTGAAATAGCAGGGAACATGCAGGAGATCAGACTCTCTGGCCCTGTGAGATCCCTACTCCTATCCCTATCCCATTGCATATTCCCATGTTATTTCTACACAGTGGGAAATTGAAGTTACTTAGTTCCTTCACCAGAATAAACTCAGCAAGTGATAACAGTGCTACCAAACAGTGCACAACCTGTATTAAAATACACATTTTTACTCTCTTTTTTCCCATGGTCAAGGTCATCCTAATCAATGTTTACCCATTTAAAAATTGTCTTTTCCATTGAGCTTGGCTACCACAGCTGCCTGTTATGCTTGCCCATGCCATCCTTTTGCTTTTCCCATAGATCTGCAAATGCCTGTTCTAGTCAGTTGCCAGTTTATAGAGGATGAAAAGCACATTGAAGTTCCAGATGTAATTAGTGCTTCTGATTGAGACGGGATTGCCACACATAATTAGGACAACTGTTAGATTGTGCCCACAACATGACAAAATCTACATGAAAACACAAGTGGCAAAACAGGACTGTGTGAAAACATTCCTTCCCATGTCTACTGCCATCTTTGAGGATGATCTGTTAGTTGCTATGAGACTGGTTGTGCAGGGAGAGAGGCCAGGGTTTGGGATGGACACAAGTGGAGCAAAGAGTTAGAGCAGTAAGCACACAGAGGACAGATGGCTTTGTGATGGATGAAAAGACCATGCCACTCAAATGACTCTCCATCCTCAGATGCTACTGCAGAACACAAAGTGTTGGCTTAAATGATTATCATTTCCTGAACCTTAAGAAAGTACTTGGCTTAGTATTTGTTGGACCATGACAAACACACTCATAAAATAGTTTTCATTATCTTTTGAAATTAAGAATCAAATGACAAAAAACCCCACCAAAAACTATACATATTGTCTATAACTAAAACTTACCCTTCAGTGAGATTTTCCTTATTTATCTCTACATTTTTCCTCAAAATATCTTCTACAAAAACTGGCAGGGAATATAGTAGATTGAAAACACCAAACATTGCTTTTTGTGATACACAGTCTTTGAAAAGTCTCATTGAGAGACTTTATCTTAACCACCCACAGAAGAAGAAGGTTCTAAGAGCAGAACAGTAAAACATGCTCCCATTTCTCAGACCACAGAACTGCTGTTTGACTGAAACTTGAAAGTCTTTGAGATCATAAACAATATGCCATCATTTCCAGGGCAGATCAAGGAGCATGAACTTACTTCAGCAGAGAAGGACCTGGAGGTCCTGGTGGACAAGCTGTGCCTTACCAGCAGTGGCCAAAAAGGCCCATGGGATCCTGGGGTGCATTAGGAAGAGCATTTCCAGGAGGTCAGGGAGGTGACTCTGCCCCTCTGCTCAGCCCTGGGCTGCACATCTGCAGTGCTGGGTCCTGCTCTGGGCTCCTTGGGACAGCAGGGACATGGAGCTCCTGCAAGGTGATTCTCCTGTGGAGATGCTGAAGAGATGGAGCATGTCTGTGAGCAGCACAGGCTGAGGGAGCTGGGGCTGTTCAGCCTCCAGAGCAGAGCCTGAGAGGGACCTCCCCATGGCTGGCAGTGCCTGCAGGGAGGGGGCAGAGCATGGACCAGGCTCTGCTGGGGGGGCCCAGCAACAGCACAGGAGGAACGGGCAGGAACTGATGCCCAAGAAGTGCCACTTGGACAGGAGAAAGAACTTTGCTGTGCAGTGACCCAGCACTGAAGAGACTGTCCAGGGAGGATGTGGAGTCTCCTCATTAGGGATATTCCAGACCCCTCTGGACACAATGCTATGCCATGTGCTCTGGGATGGCCTTGCTGGAGCAGGAGCGGGGACCAGATGACCCACTGTGGTCCTTTCCATCCTCACTCATTCTGTAGTTCTGTAGATAGATGTCTTTGTACCACACCACAACCAAAATCTTAATACACCTTCATGTAATGTTACTTTTTCTTGAACTTTGTCTCCTGAACCTTCACTGTAATGAAGTGCTTTTTTTCTACGAGCATTTTTCTAGAAGTCAAGTCTAGAAGGAGAGTAACTATGAGTGAGGATCATTTGCTCTGCCAGTTTTCAAAATGAGTGTTTAGAGGATAAAAAGGTCTGGTTTGACTATGACACATCAACATAGTATCATCATACAGATTTAGATGCTGTTCCCACACCAGGGGGACTATAATCCCCACACACCACGACCACATGAGTGCTGGGGCATCTCCTCTTACTGATGTAAAAAACCAGGTGGGGACACATTTGTTAATTTTGGTGTGTCAGCACTTTCTGGTTTGACTAATACCAGAATGGCAAATGTGGGAAAAAAAAAATAAAATATTTAGCTGAAATGGATGGTGTCACAGACATGGGAAATAATGCATTTAAAGGTCCTGTTGCTTCAGTCCTTCAGCCACATTACAGGGAGTAATTAAGGAAAGCTGACAGAACATGTTATGGATGGTGTTTATAACAGCATCAAGTTTCAGTTGCCATGGGGATGCTAACTCTGAACTGGCTGCTTTTGTGTACCCGAAACCTCAATCTAAAGTTGTTTGAATACGTCTGTGTGTGGGTGTGGGTGTGTGTATGAAGAATGAAACCAGTAGATATGATATGAAATAGATACCAAGATTTGGGACTCCAGGGAGTGTATGGATGATTACACTAAGAAATAGGCTTCCAGTCCTTTTGTTTTCTCACCTGCTTCAAGTACATAAATTATATTTTTGGCCTGTAAACTAAATGTGTAGATGTTGAGGGAGACCTGCAGAGAGCAGGCATTGGTATTGAGTTCACTGAAGTCACTGGATTTATGGCAGGCCTTGGCTAGCTGACCATCTCTTCTAATTCCTACAGTTCAAAGGTCCTATGTGGGATAGTTTTGAGAGAAGTCAACTGCACTTTCATTATTAGTTTCTGTTCTCCACTGTCAAGGGCTTTCAGGTACTTACTGACACTCTTCAATATTCTCCAGGGAAATTCTTTTATGATGTTGAGTCAGATTTTGGAGTATTGAAAAAACAAAACAAATAAAAATAGCAGAGCTTTAACAGTTTTTTTCAGCATCCAACTTAGCAGGTTAAGTCTTCCTACATGGAAGACTTCCCACATCACCTTACATGATGACTCTGAGACTGTGCTTCATAAGGTTTACTTGGCCACACTATACCAAGATGAGAGTTATATTAAGTAATATTAAACACTTAAGATATGGTGACAGGTATTTTTGGAAGCTGATACAACAGTACTCATGAATGAGGAAATGAACTTCGACAAAATGAATGGTTTGGCAGATGGCAATTTGCTTGGAGCTCTCAACAAACAGATGTCTGAATGAATGTTCAGCAAGACCTCTGTGTATTTTGGGTTTTATCATTTCATTAGCAAATAGCTATCACCTGGTGTATACTTGCTCTTTGGAAGCTCTTAATGAGGAAGCTGTTAATTTTTTCCATGCCTTTTTTTGGAGAAAAAAACCCCAAAAATGATACTTTATGGTTTCTTGCTTAGGATACGAATGATGGAACTTATAAAGTTTCAATTACATTTTTGGTGTGTTACAGTAGTTATGATTAGGTTTGTGATATTCACAGCCACAGATTTAGTTACGCCATGGGACTGCAGGCCCCCAAAAATGTGAGGCTGAGCACCAGAGGTGGCATTGAAACCTGTTTTTATTAACAGTCTCTAAAAGAAGGCTATTTATTTATAGTTTCAAGAAATAGAATGAAAAAAAAAATCTTACAATTGTGCAAATTCATTAAATAAAGCAAAAAGTACAATTTGCATCAGATGCAATGAGAAGGTGAAAGTAAATGAACTCAATATTTTTGCAGTTTTATCTGAAAAGAAATACTAGTATATTCAAATTACCAATTAGAACTTGGGCACCTTTTTAATCAAACTATTGTATCTCAGAATACAGAGTTTCATCTGAATCTTAACACACAGTTTCAGAAAAGCCATTTAGGGAATAAATTAGAAAAATGGTAGAATTAGAATGCTCTTTTCATATATTCAAAATAAGAGTTCTAGCTTTTCCCTTTTTGAAATTACATTTGACTTTCAAAAACTTACCCGAAAAAAGAACAAAAATGTGAAATATAGCTGGAAAGAGATGAATTCTTGGAGGAGGAACAACTCAAACTCAATTATTTTGGATACTCTGGTATACAATAAAAACTAGAGGAAAAACTGTAACTATTCAACCTGAACCAACTTTACTTCCCATTTTTTGCTTTTGTAACCAAACTGAGCAGTCCAGCTGTTTTGTAAATGAGTCCTTCTCACTATAATAAAATAAATATTTGAATAATTTATTTAAAAGACAAATGGTAACCACACTGATGTCTCAGAGAAACAGTTCATGGTATTTTAATGAGGGATAACAAAACAATTTTTTGTTATTCTATTTAATACGTAACAGTCCAACTGTTAATCCAACAGTCTCCAGCAGCAGTTCAGGTGTTCAATCACAGCTCCTACACTATGGAAGGATGCACAGTAATAACTACGTTTTCTTAATATTCTCCAAGTGCAGGGTATGCTCAAATCTGCTTTTGGTGGCTGTGGGTTAATACTCTGTGAAAACAATTTCCATGTCCAAAAGACCACAAAATACTTTAATAAAAAGAGGTGGTAGCCTCTTAAAAAACCAAAACTAAACAAAAAAACCCCCTCATAAGCAGGGATCCTTTTCACAATTTAGGATTTTGAATATGCTACAGAATTAACAGGATGAACAAACCTGCCCATGGCCATATCTATTCTAGTTCATACTGCCTCAAATAAAAATCAAATAAAAGTTATTAAAAGAAAAATATAGATCCATGCAAGGAATGAGTAGAGATGAAGTGAAATCAGAATAAAACAAGCCAACATATTTAAAGCCATAAATCCAAAAGGACAAAAGGGAAAAGTGAAAATGCTGTTTTTAAGAAAAGAGTTAACAAAAAAAGACTCATTGCTGGAACAGGCAAAGTGACCATCTTAGTTATATTTTGGGACCAATTAATTAAAACTAGAAGTATGGGATTTTTTCCTCATTTTAATAGCACTAAGAAAGTAGTAAGTGGTACACAGGTATTATTTTATCTCAGCCAACCTGTGAGGAGAAACAGAGGTCAGCAGAACTTTAAAAGGCAGATATGACTTACTCTGACTTTAATTTGCTTTCAAAAACATGGTCATTGACCCTTTAAATCACAAGCCAATTACAAGCATTGTAGTGCCATTACTAATTACATGCTGAGAGTGTAAATTTAAAATGGCAATTTCAATTTTCAGTTCATTGGGAGAATGCAGGAAAATGAAATTGCATACTAATTAGTTCATGCGTATCTGACACCTGAAAGATTAGAGAAAAAAAGCTCTGCACTCATTACAAGTGAGTTATAAGCAAAGCACTCAAACCTTTTATTCGCCAGGCTGCATATAAATAAAGAAATTAAATGACAAAGAAAATTGATAATGACGGAACAAGGCAAAAATAGCTACAGGCCTATACATACTCATACTTTGCATGACTTTGCCCATTATACACAGCTTCCTCTAGAATTTATCTAGCACTGGAAGCTACAAGAGGGGAAGAGGCTTTTGCTTCAGGTTCACTAAGCTGAATGTTCGCTCTCATCTCCTAAAGATGGACTTTCTGGTTTTGTAACTTTCCCACTTTATCTCTGCCAAACATTCACACCGTTTTTCATGCCTTCTTCTGGACCAGCTGGTTCATTACTGGGAGCAGCATGGGAAAGGTTCCATGTGCAGGCTGCTCACAGCAGGGTCTGGGGAGGAGCTGGTGACAGGTAGGTTCTTCTTAGAAGCCTTTTCTCCCAAGGCCAGAAGGAAGGTATCCAGAAATTTAGCACAGATCAAGAGTGGGTTGACTTTTTTTTGTAACCCTCCTAAAATGTTGATGAAGTGTCTCCCTGGCCACCACAGACGTTGTGCAAAAATAATATGCAAGATTTCTGTTTCTCTTCTTCACTCAACATCCTGTTCACCCATATAAGGGTCAGGCAGTGTTTGTCTGTTAGAGCTTATTTCATGCGTGAAGAACAGTGCCCTGATGTAAAGAACTACTGTGCAGTGCATAAACTGTGAGTGTTTGGAGGTCTGTACCCTTGCCAACTCAAAACAGGGCTCCTGCAGTATTATGAAGCTCCTCTTCCCCCACAAGTATCGTGTCCATGAAAAATTTCAAATTTTCTGGTCCGAGGTGTTTTAAGGACAAAAGTCTTCAGAAATGGAAAGAAATAAATCAAGATTTAAACTTCTGTTCTAAAAATGCAAAAAGTATTTTTAATTTTGCTCTGAACTGAAAAAAAAAAAAAAAGGAAAGAAAAAGAGAGAGAAAAAAAGATAGTGGGCAAGTTTTGTGAAAATTACAGATGAAAGGTTTTTTGGAAGAGAAGTGAGGAGAAAAAGAAGGGAATGTTCAGTGCTTAGAACATATTATTCATATTAGTTAAGCTTCTAGGAAGTCCTTACACACATTGGTTGTCAAAATCATAGAATAACCTGTATGGGATTGGAATTACCTACATTTGAGTCACTGACTTCAAAACAAACAAGTGAAAAAAAAAAAAAAAAAGAACAAATTGTTCAGACCTGATGCCATGGGCTGAGGTTTATGAACACATTTTCTCCATTGGCACAATGTTCCTCCCAGGTAAGAGCAATGGGAAGATTTCCCTGGGGGCAAAACCCAAGGCAGACCCAACTCTGGTTGCACAGACACCTGCACAGGTGTCTGAGAGCTGCCCCCATAGTGGGAGGTGGCTTTGCCAAGTACAGATATTGGTGGAAGCCTCAGATCATCAGACATCCCCATTCAGTTCATCTAGAAAAAGGCCTGTCTAGAAGGCCAGTTCTAAATGAATCCTATTTTTTTTTCTGCAGCTCATTTAATAAAGACCACACTCTAATGCAGCCCAAAAGCTACTGTAACACTGACTTTTTCATTATCTCTTAAAGTTACATTAGCTTTCTACACCTGTGGAAGTAATTCTGCTCGAATCCCTTAGCCTTACTCTTTCCAGTTCTTTCTCAATATATAAATTTTACACACTTCCTAAACCCTCTGGTCTTTACAGATGAAAACTGACTTAAGATACATTGAAGGGCCTTTGTGTTTTCACTCTGCAATAAATAACAAATAGGAACACTGGCTTCGTTTTTCAGAACTGACAAAATCCAGCATTCTTGCCACCACAGTTTCAGAAAACTTCATCAAACAGTGCTTTGTGTCTGCTCTCCAAACAAGAAAAATGAAGAGGCAATCCTGTGTGCTTTCCCCCCAGATATCCAGGAGCTGCTCAGGAAAATCACAAGCAGTAGCCAGAACAAAAACTTGAATATGACAAATGTGATGACATGCACACCAAGGAAACTTAAAGAAGAGTGTGTCTCACACCTGAGGGACACTACAGACAGTTCAGCTGCATGCTGGCAGTCAAGATGTTCAGATTTGCTGAATCCTGCAGTGGGTTCACTGGAAGGGAAGGATCCTCTTCATGTATTGACTATACTGACTAGTGCAAAAGGTTTTCCCATGAGTATCTAACTTACTAACCTTTATTAACCAACAGCTGAAATTGCCAAAGCTTAGCTTGACTGGTATATCATGAAAACACCATCAGAGCAAAGAGCTACAGCAATCACTAGATAATCATTGTCTTCATTAAAATACTGCCACAGGACTTCATATTCACTGCTTCATAACTTCCACTGAAGTAATTTGTTGGGCACACAGAAATCCAGTTCACAGAGAGGGCACTGTCATTTGAATCATTTCAGCAATAACGTCCTCAAGTGGGAATGAGAAAAACGTGTATGTTCAGCCCCATGGATGTGGCTGAGATAACAGCTGTTCCAACCTTAATTGAAACAGTCCTTGTTACTTCCAGTGTGATGCATGTGATACTTAACCTGTGTGCCCAGAGCAGCTCAGCTGAGAGGACCAGCTCTTCCTGAAGGCTCTGGTACAGCCAAAACCATATTAAAGCACTCCAGAAAGATACCCACAGAAGGCTGCATGTGTCAAAACATCTCCACCACGAGACACTGCTGTGATGTGCTTCTAAGAACCCAATTACCAAACATAACATATGTGGAAGGCAGCTCCTTTCAAAGCAGCCTTTATAAACCTTTTCCATGGTTTAAAGCCACAATGGAACATATGCACATGTTTTTTAAATGAAAATATCTGAGTGTTTGTAAAGTCAGGATTATCACTGTTTTCCAACTAAATAGCCCCTTTTAGCCTGGGCTATGTTTCTGACAGTGAGTAAGAATCTAGCTGTTCATTAACCAGTTGTCTTCATCAGTTTCTTAAGTGACACTGGCAATTGAACCAAGGAGATTTTTTTCCCCTCTCAGCTCCATCTGTTACCTGAATCCACGGCCATCTGTCATTCTCTGCAGCAGTCCAGGCATTCACAAGACCCTTCTTATTAAGCCGTGCATAGTATGGGTACCATTTCTGGAGGCCAAAAAGAGCTCGATGAGTGGACGACGCAGTGATTTGCTGGTTTGACACAATTCCTCCTTCTATCCCTAGTGGGCCAGAGCATCCTGCAAAGGAAAAAGAAATGAATGCAACTGAAATGATCAACTTTTCTGATTCTCAAGTGGCTGCAATTACAACAGCATAAAAATAGATCCAAAAAGTCATGTCAAATACAGCTTAGAAGATTAAAGTACTCAACTAGCATCTTCTTTTTGTAGAAATTAAAAAAAAAGGTAAAAAATGCTTCTTGTAAATGATTATTCTCATTGTAAAATTAATGAAATAAATTAAGCTTTCAATTCTTTTAGTTTGTACTATGTGAAGAGTTGTGAGTTTTGGGTTTGGCACGCAATGAAAAAAAAACAATCCTCAGATTCAAATATTGAAATTATTGCTAAAACCACGTTTAAATTCTGTAATTACTGCCAAATTTCATGTTGCTGTTCTTGCCCCAGAGGTTAGCATTTAGCCAAGATATTTTTGTTATTGCTGGTTTTGTTTATAAATAGGAAACTGGACATGTTATTGCTCAGTTACATTAAGAATATTTAAAGGTCTTATACATTTAATCAGCAACCACAGAGTATGTACTTAACTGCAATGTCCCAGTGTTCACAGTTTTATGTGTCGTATTCATCATTAATTTATTCATCAGAAATACTTGTAGACACAATTTTTTAAAAAATCAAGACATTTCTGCTTACGCTGCTTTCTGAAGCCACTCCACTTGGGTATAGGAACAAAAATATTCAGTTATTGTGAGCAATCCAAAGTGACAAAATTCTGAAAATTCATTATATGTAAATGATTGGCAGCCTACCTACTATTCAACACCCCTAACCACCACTTCCAGGAGAAAATCCAATGAGATTTTTCTTTACTCAATTCTGATTCAGAATCTAAAGACACGGCAAATGCAGGAATTACTCTGGCAGGCAATGCTGCTCAGCTGCCCAAAAGATCCTCTGCTTTGTGGGTCAACTGCACTTGAGCAATTTTGAGCACCACAGGACACATGTTTACTTACATTTCAGGCTCTCTCAGAAACTTTGCAGTGTTTCATCTCAAGCAGCACCCCAGAATGGACTCTGAAATGGTACTGTTACAAAATGTTTGTGCCATGTGGGCAGAAAGTCACAAATAATTTAATTTCTCATTAATTTAAAGGTACAGAGAAGAAAAAGTGACCGGTGCAATTTGCTCCTCTGGGCAGGGAGACAGTGAGGGGAGTCACTGGTAGCACAGCCCTCAGGTACTGCATGTCACTGGTGATGGAGACAAACATAAACTAAACTGAAGTTTTAAGCTGATTGTGGAGGAAGTGCCATGGACAAGCACTTGCTTGTGTTCTGAAAAGCTAAACCAAACCTCCCATGCAGGTGGGGTTCAGGGTGTGTTCCTTTTCAGTGCAAAGCTTCCAGGACATCCTTAAATGAAATCCTGGCACCACTGAAATTAAAGACTGACTTGCACCACACGATGGTTTCACACACATTTTCAACAGTCCACGAAGCTCAGTTAGAATCTACTTTTCTTTAGCAGCCAACAATAAGGGCTTTTGCATCCAGCTCTTCACTAATAATTCTGCTCAGAACATGACAACATGCAGCTCTGTCCTGTTGCTGTGCCAGGCACGCAGTAGTGCCATGAGAAAACAAATCCTTTGTCAGCAGCATAGGCAGGCACAGTATAGAATGCATTCAAAAAAACCCAACCTATGTTGGAAAAGTTTCATTCTTCATTGTATTTTCATCAAGCTGCTGCTACTTAAGAATTGAAAGATCTATTCAAGTCTTAGCTCTGTTTGTGAAATATTTCCATCAAAGCAAAATGAAATCCTTTGGTGTATGAACTGCCACATCTGCTTGCAAGCCAGAGATATGTAACTCTACTTTCCTTAGAAAAATGTGTATCCTCAAAAGTTTCTTATATTTACGTATTAAAATACCTTTGCTATTTCATAATGGAAAATAAAACCCAGACAGGTGTGTCTGTGTGAATGTGTAACTCACAACACACATGCAAATACAGGGCACATGTTTGAAATTAACCAGCCCTAACAGCTACAGTCATAGACTGGTAATTACTAAAAAGCAGAGATGTGAGAAAGTAGAATAGAGGTTTCAAAAGGGAGTTTCAAAGGAGGCATGTTGAAGTCATGTTAATGTTAGAGATGTTAGTTAATGCATCTCTTCTTCGAGATTCATTAAATGTTATTTGAACTATGTGTGAACTCCTTACAAGAGGAAGCTGAATTTTCCTTTCTAAATTAAAGGCAGTTTAATTGCCAAGTAAAACACTTAACTCTACTTTGACCACATATGCTCCAAGGTGTTTATCTTCCTTATCATTGGGAGTATTATTCCTGAAATCCAAAGGAAATCTGTACCTTCAGGTTACAGGTACAAGCTCCTTATTTTCATTGCAGCTCCAGTCATGGTTTCTCATGTTTATCGCTTTTTCAGTGGAAATTAAACACAAAATTTATCACTCTTAAAACTACCAAATTAGAGATACTTTAGTGTTCAGTTCAGGCATAAACAACATGTGATATGTAGGAAGTATGAGAGTGGATAATGATTTCCAAACAAAATCAATTATACATACATTTCTTAAATTATCAGAATATTTTGCTTCTTTTTAAAGTAGACAGGAGTTCAGAAGAAGCTTCATTAGGATACAGTGATTAAGCTTCTACCACTGTTATACCTGTCCCTTTACCCACCCTTTAGATCTTTATTTTAATCAGACATTATTCTAAAAGAAAACTTCTCAATTTACTGTATTTTATCAGTTAAAATTAAATATTGAACACATTCTTGGATAGTCAAATACCACAGCAAATGGACTTCCCTTAGCCATATGCTCATTAATTGCTTCCAAATACTCCACTAGATTATCAAGTCAGTCTTTCTTCTAAAAGCTCTAATGCAGGGTTTGTGGGGGGTGGATATTACTCTCTAAACTCACAAGAAATTTACTTTTCCTGAAAAATCTCAGCTGAACGACCTATCTCTGGTTCCATGAAACATCTTTTATCACTACAGGACAGGTTACAGACTGTTTCTGCACAGGGTATTACATTTCAGACACAAACAATACTTTTCTTCAAGTTAAGGTGTCAATTTCTTTAAGGGTTTAAGAGCTGTGATATGCCACTGACCACTAACAACAAAGAAAACAAGCAAACACAGCTTTTTCAGATTGTTTGTTTTTTAAAGAAAACTGATATTCATGTTTTGCAGAACAAGTACAAGCTGTATTATATTTTATTCTTATACCTCTGCTACTATTAAATCCACAGTTCATTTAACAAAATTCATGACAGCTTGAGATATAATACTATTATTACAGTGTGCAATTTAGACTGGTCAACATTACTCATTAAATAAAAAAATAGCATTTTTATTAGTTAATGCAGACACATTGGGTTTTGACAATACGCTTGATGTGAGAAAGTTAAAAAAAAAAGATAAACAGCAATTAAAAAGCTGCCTCACAAGTTCATGATACAGACTCACATGGAAGATTATGTCATCTGGAACTGTTATTTTAGTGCCATTAAAAAGCAAGATATGAACTGAAGTCATACTGGGTTTAATCCTACAGTGACAATTATTGCTATGCACTAAATAAAACCCATTTAAGGCCTCTCCTCTTCTTATCAAACACAAACCTACATCCATAAAACCTCCCTGTCCATGGAGGTGACAGAATGCAAAGGTGTACCAATAGCTACCTGAATGCAAATGAATCCAGGGAATGACGGGAAAAGTCAGTAACATTAAGAAAAGTGAATCATTCAGCTCTCCCAAGAATCCCCACCAACTCATATGAAGACAGCAATGGTGACAAACCCGCCTTGAAGGATTCTTTTACAATCTCAAACTTAATTAGATCTAGAAACATAATGTACCATTTTGCACCTGAAACCAACTGATTTTTAGTCCAGATTTCACTTGTAGACTGAGGGCATGGGAATCAAACTGCTCCCCAGACAGAAGATGAGTTCTATGCTTCCACCCTTCTCTCTGACAAAAACAAATTCCTCCAGCTGAACAATAATATTGGTCTAAAAAGAAGCAGAAGATGATGAGAGCTAGCTTACTGTTTTACATCGATATCCCCTCAGAGGAAAGTTAAAATAGGGAAATAAATCACTCATTCCCCCGTCTGTAGTGGAAAGACAAACACTTTTATGATAAAGAATAACTCCAGTAAGAGATAATAAGCAGAAAGCACTGGGTAAACATGAGTATGTTTAATTTGAACTTTTACGTTTATGCCAGTTCACAAATTAAGCAAAACCTCCAAATGGTTTAAGAATTGCTCGAAAATGTGAGGATTATGCCTCTGCAAACAGAATAAAAACATTTCTTGTTCCTGACGATGACACATGCCTGGTTTTGCAGTAGGAACACAGAGCTGCATTCCCTCTGTTGGTCTGCCTTTAGCCAACGTCACCAAAACAAACAGATGCAAAACTGAAGGCAGGAGGAAAACAAATCTGCTTTAGACATCTGCAATCCTGTCTTCCCCCCAGCACCTTGTTTTCTGGAATGAGATTACTCTGGCTGTGCTTGGCATGGCCTGGGAATGGTGCTGAACACAAGCTCTGACAAGGGGATTACAGATGACCTCTGGTACAGCAGCAATTCATGCTGCTCCACAACACACAACCAGGCACCAGCCTCCTTTTAATTCTTCTTCTTACTTCTCCTGCCCCACACACATCCTTCCCAGTTTGTTCTACCAAGGACAGCTCTCGGGTAACAGTGAGTTTGATCTTTAGGAGCTGGTTAGATGGATGTGGATGGTCATTGAACAGTCTGTTATCAAAATGTCCATCAATATGCAATAAGATGTTCTTGTAGGGCTTGCTCTTTCCTAACTATGGCATGATGGTGCTAAAATTTTTCTTATAATTTCTAAGTAAAGTGCTCTTGCAGAGAGGTGGTTGGAGACACAGCTTCCATCCCTGCTAGAAGTATCTGAGCACTCTCTCATGGTTTCAGTGACACAACAGTCCCCAGTTGCACCTTCACCACTGAGCAGTGGGATTACATATCACAGATATTGCATTAATTAATGCTGATAAATGCATAAACTACCCATGTGTAATCTAGTATTCAGCCTATTTCTTTTTAATCTCTCAGACACTCAGCTCTCTGTCCATAAGCATTGTTTTCTCACACTGCAAGTCCCAGGTGGGATCCATCCCCCTCTGATGGACAACACAGGGATCTTCTACCTTGAGTAACTGTGCAAAAAATGATACTTCCAGCACAGAACACAAACGTAAGGAGATGGTGGCTCACACAGTGAAAACAGATAATGTCTTTATCTATCTATCTATCTATCTATCTATCTATCTATCTATCTATCTATCTATCTATCTATCTATCATGCTGTGATGGAAATTGAGGGTCATTATTCAGGACTGATTTACTTAGTTCTAGTTTGGTAATTTCTTCATTCTGCTTATTGAGTAAGGTGGATAGGATTGAAAATTCCCCACCAAAAAACCATGGGGATTATTGTTGGGGAACTGCAACATACAGTACAGTTGAATAAGGGACCTATCCAACCGGAGTAACATTAAAGGAACATACAGCTTCTGAGTTAGGGAGATCCTTAAACTGAAGACTACTCAAAGCTGGGAAAACACAACAGGAGAACCATTTCTTAGTGCTTGTCCTTTTTCTTTCAGTCATTCATCAAGCATTCACTACTGACCACTGCCTAAAACATGACTATTGGACTGTCACCAGACCAAGCATGGTTATTCCTAAACTCAAAAAGAAGGGCCCATCTCAAATCTCATATCTGCAAAGCTGTAATAAGAAAAAAATCACTTTCCTTGTTCAGTATTTCTCCATGAAGTGATTGTGTTTATGTTAACTCCATCACAGAATGTTATTAATTATCATCCCCAGGCATGTTCAAAATGCTTTAAATGGAGCTGGCCTGGGAAGAAAACTTCAAGAATGAATACACACTGTTTGTGTATCCCTGTCTGAGAAAACCACAGAATCAAACCATCTGGAGAAGCCTCTATCCAAAGAAATGTCAGTTGCAGTAGAGGCACATCATTCTGACAAATGTTTGCAGAATCCCCTTTTTGAAAAGAGCCAGTAATGAACATTCAACAACCCCTTTAGTGTTTGACAAAGTCCAACCTGAATCTTCATTATTCCATTTATTATTTCTTTTCCTGATTCCCTGAACACAGACAAAAATGTCTTCTTAAAATAGCTGTTAAAGTATCTGTCTACTCTCTTACTCTGTTTTATCTGGGGGATGCCAGAAAGTAACAACTTACACCAAGCACAAGATGTAGCCCCAGCTGTGAAGGAGCACAGGTCTCCTTGCCCTGTGGGTTACTGGACAGCTGGGGCACAACTCAAAATCCAGGGTAGAGTTTAGAACTCAGGAGGAGTTCTAGGCTGAACCTTTATTTAACTACCAAAACCAAAATACTTCCTCTGAGTTTATACCACTATTCAAGTTACAGCATTCAACAATTCACTGATACATATTATTTTTATTTATTTTTTTAAAAAATATTATTTTGCAGTAAGGACTTTTTAATTTGCCAAACTCCTCTTCTGAGCTCTCAGAGACAAATACTTCAGTCTTTATGTGAAAAATTATTTTGACCTTTCAAGTTGGCACTGTGAAAAATAACATATCCAGCATGTTTGAGAGTTGACATTAACCGTCGACATAACTCACAGACACTTAAATACTACTAAAATTAATCTGAATAAAAGATATTATGCATCAACACAAAAAACCCCCTCCTCACAGGAATTAAATTGCATTCATATCATAGAAAGAAAATTCATTATAGCTTTCAAGTCACACTGTAAAATAATTGCCATACTTACACACTTCAGAGGTGACAGACACAAAAACAACAGACCCTAGATTGTCACGTAATAGTAATTGATTATTACCATTTTTATCTTGGGTTGCAATGACACAAAAAGATACATGGATTCAGAGTTCTATTTACCAATCCCAAGATCTTTTTGATGGATCTGGACCTGGGCATCTGTGGGTGGAGGAGATTTTTGCAGCTGTGGATCTATTAATTACTTCCTTTATTTCTAATGGTTTCAAATGGTAATGGCAAAGGCTACAGCCAATTAAGAATTTACGCGTAACTTGGGCATTTAAAAACAAAATTAGGAATCAAACTGGATTCAAAATAATCTTCTTTATTTGCTGCTGAGCCCTGTACAACCTATGCACTTCTCCTCTCCCTCAGTATTGATATAAATGTTTCTTTGTAGAATACAAGAAAACTCAACAGCTTCCCAGCTTTTTTTGAAATTTGCTTATTAGACACAGTGCTCTGAGAAAGTTTAGCCTGATTTCAGGAGAGCAGCAAACATCTTTCAGAGGTTCTTCGTTCTTATATTTACATTCATATTTCTTTAGTCACGTGTGGGTTTCTTTTATTTTGTTGTTTATGGAGTATGTAACATAAACAAAACCTTACTATGTTGCAAATGAATTGTATTGTTGTGTATCCTCTCCTATCCCTAAGTTCAACTCAAATGGCTTGTTTGTTGTTGTTGTTTTGTAACAGAGCAGCATTTGTGCTAGGAGGAATTCATAATTTTAATCTAAAATCTAAAGTGCCTAACTACTGATATTACTGCTGCAAAGGCAGCTCATGACACAAGCATCCATGTGCTTAATGATTGCTCCTTCTTAAATCTGCTTGTTCAAAAGAGCAACTTTGGGGGGAAAAAAATAAAACAAACTAAAAACACCAAGCCCAAACCTTCTCTTGGAAGTGAGAATGAAATGACAAGATAAAGTCACACTGAAAGACAATCTGCATTTTTCTAGGAAGTCTACACCGGGAATCAGTGGGATTATAGCACCATTGTAATTAGCATTCCTGCCAGCCAGCCTGACAATAAGCATGTTCATTTGCCAGGACAGGAGTATGTGCTTTTCAAGAGGCAATTCCTATTTTGCTGCCTAGAGACGTTCTTTCTGTCTTTGTGGTTTGGGATTGTTCATTTTCCTCCCCCCCTTAAGAACACCAACTGCTCCTAGGAATGACAACACTACTTGTTACAAGATGTGTTCATCAAAATAGTTTAAAAACTACTAGTGGCACTAATATGAATTCTACATTACAATGTCCTTCAGAAAGAAGGAAAAAGATGAGAATATTCCTACAATATGCTGCTGAAGTGATATGCTAAATATGAGCTATATCCACAATACTGGACACAAACTGCATGCAAATGACTGTTATTTAAACCTGACTACACAGAAACATCCCTTCTTATGGTCTCTAAGCTGTTTCCATCTTCTTCTATAACCCATCTAACTTTTTAATAACTGGAAATTCAGATATCTGCATTTACATCTTGTTCCTGGAAGCCATTTGATGTAGATATAACCTTATATTCATGTAAAGCAGCTTTAAGGATTGGGGCTTGAAGTTCTGTTAAAAAGATGGAATTAATTTAAAGGTCACACACTTTTATTAGGGTGGAAAAAAAACCCAGAATGAAGATTCATAAAGGTCTCTTTTCATATATGCAGTGGAATTCTTTAATTAAGCATAGCAATATAGTAAAATGAGATGTTATATTTGTGACTCAATGGTCCATTTTAAGCATAGATCTGTGCATCAAGATTTTTTTTAATGCCACCTTATTTTTCTGTATATTGTCTTATTTCTTTTTCTTAATAATATCTCTTTTCACCCTAAAAAGGACATTATACCAAAGTGTTTAAATTGACAAATAGCTAACTAAACAAAGCAACCATGAGGACCGCAATCCATGCAACTCAACTTCAGCTACCTACAAGTTCCTTATCTACCCCAAACCAGCTGCTCAGGCTCTGCTTGATACCTGTGGGAGGAAACAGGCAACTCTAACCCACAGTTTTCATTATTTCATCATTTATTGAGAAAGCATCTAACACAGATGTAATCAGCTTTTCTGTGTCTACTGACCAAGAACAAGCCTAGAGCACTGTCTTCAACTTAGTGCCTTGGTTTATGAAGATAAAATGAAGTGAAATGAGTCTAATGAGTTTTAAAAACACTGAAAAGGCACTGCTTCAAAAATACACAATGACTTATTTTTCTGCAAAGCCAGATTTACTAGATCATCAAAGCCATATTTACTAGATCATTAACATAACTGGGCTTTATGGAAAGAAGCCTTTTAAAAGCAGACCCACAAGGAGATGCTGAGAGAGCTGAAGTGCTCAGTCTGCAGAAATGAAGGCTCAGGGGGCCCTTATGCATGTGTATAAATGTTTGGTGGGAGGGAATGGACACCAAGGAGCCAGACACTCCCCTGTGGTGCCCACTATCAGGGCAAGAGGCAATGGGAACAGATTTTAAAATGGGAAATTCCATGTGAACACAAGAAAACAGGGTTGCTGTTATTTGTAAGGGGTTTTTTTGTTTGCCCTTTTTTTTGTTGTTTTTGTTTGGTGGGGTTTTTTTGTCCTGTTTTTGTAGACTTTTGGGTGGTTTTTTTTGTTTTTCTTTTCTTTTTCTTAATTTGCCTTCCCCCCCCCCCGGGGGCCCACTCGCGGGAGAACACTTTATTCAGATGTGCTAGACAGTCCCAATTTTTTAACATAAATTTAAGTACAGATATAATCCAGTCCTAATCTGTCCCAGTTCTGTTACAATTATACCCGGCAAACAAAAATTCTGTTTTTTTCCTACACCAAATTTTTGCTGATAGCTGCATGGGTACTCAGGGTACTTTAAGAAGTAGAAAAAGTTCTAATTGTAGGAATTATATCTTCATTTCCAGGAGAAGACAGAGGCCCAAGGACACTTTTCATCTTACCAGAAGATGCTGTCCTTGCATATATGTGCACACCATATGTGTGAACTTACAGTTTGACAAACTGAAGACGAGCTAAAAAGTTACTTGAAGTACTGGTTTGGCTTTGTACATTCAGCTTTACTTCAGTCATTCTTGCACAGAGCAAACATATTGTGTGGAGGTATTGTGAAGGACAGTCATGTATCCCAGCTCATTATCCAATTAATTGTGTCATGGCTTGGCTTCATTAGTCCAACAGCACTGATTACAGTGTACCAGTGCAGCTGGAGGTCACACAGACACAGCAGGTATAATCCCACATACCCATTTTTTTAATGCATTGGCCTCCTTGTTCTCTTTTCTTTTTGCCAAGCACATTCTTACTGCCATCTCATCTGCTCTCCAGTTCATGACAGGTTTTTTTCTTCCCCCACTACCAGCTACTGCTTCTTATGTCGTCTCTTAAAACATCACTTTTAAATACAAGGAAAGCTGCAGTCCTCCCACACAGAGACAGATTTTAACTTGGAATTAATTCCAAGTTGTGCAAGAGCAATTTTTTAATTTTAAAACTCTGTAGAGAATATAAAATGAATTTAAACTCACCACTGCCCAAAAGTGATGGTATAATACTGCATTCACATGAGATGTGAATCTGCTTTAGCTAACCAGACCATTATATGTAACTAAAAATCTCTAGTTTAAGTGTGGTGGTGCTTTAGGCTTGGGGATTCAGCCTCTCATTTCATGGAGTGGTGCTTGGACCATCCTGGTGACCATAACATACCACATTTTAGCTACTGGCTATTTCAATCATTCTGCAGCTGATCAAATTGTTTGCTTATTCTATGTAGCTCAAGTTTTTTTTCCACAATCCAGTGATCTGATCTGAGAGATATAGAGCAACTCAGTGGTAGCGACTCATGTTAATTGTTGTCCTAAAGAGCAACCCTACAAGCAAAACCAAATCAATGTTTTCATTCCCACCAAAGAAATTTAATCAGCATTTCCTGAGACAAGGCAACAGATCATACACTCTTCTTTTCAGTCCATCACAATGCAAAAAGAAACAACAAAATAGAATTTGGAAACACTTTTTTTTTTTTTTTTAAATTTCAGTAGAGTTGGAGAACACACACTGATCATTTCAGACAGTTTTTGTCTATTACTAGATAAAAAATGAAAGTCCGAAGGTTTGTAACTTCAAGGTGATTCCCAACTACACAATGAAACAGCACATTTTCACCCAGATCAGTTAAGTTTATAAAGCCATTCAGCTCTGAAATCTGATTAATAGAAGGCATTTATCTCCATAAGTTTGCTTCACAGACTTAAAACTAAACAAAATGGATCTTCTTGACCTATTAATGTTTTAATTATTATCACTCTGATTTCTGAAGTGTGACTTCAAGCCTGTTAGTAGCCAGTGAGGTACTGCAGCACTGAGGTGAAGGACATGATTAATCTTGTTTCATGCCTTCACATAAAATAATGCATGTCAAAGGCAACATCTTTACCAATTTGCAGCAGCAGCAGCTAATGAGCACACAGACACTTTCAGACAAGCAAACTTTTCAGATGATGTGTTAAGCTTCAGGCCTGCAGGAGATGACACGGAAATGAAGTGATTAGTTATGTTTCATGCAACAGAAGACAGCTTTTCAGACAGTAATGGGAAGAAATGCCACCTATTTGCTGATATATCCAAAGAGATTAAATGCTTTTTTATGCTGATGTGGCATCTCCACCAACAGCAGTGCATTATTCTCTTACCACACTGGTCAACATGTGCAAGCAATGGCTATCAGCAGTAATCAAATATAAAGAAATTGGATGTTATGTTCTACTTCTCACGAGTGCCATTACTGCTAAGTGACTATTGTGTGCTTCCAGTATCAAACCTTCTCCTCATACTTTTATAGTAAGGTCATAAAATTCACTTTTGGCCCTTACTCTGCAAGCTCTGTGCTGAGACTCATGCACAGACTAAAAATAAAGTCAGAAAACTCTTAAGTAGTCTGAGATTTAAAAAAAAAAAGAAAAAAAGAAAAGAAAAAAAGAAAAAAGTATTTCAGACTTCTTTCAAACTTTTATTTCTTACCAGTTTTTTTAGTGGTGAAATGATTTCATGACATGATGTTTCTAAGAATCGAGCCTAAATGCAGCAGATGGATTTCGGGACTACAGAGTTGTACTGATAGATCAGTGCCCCACTCCCATCTCCTAAAATGGCTCTAAGGTGCACTGTGGGAACTGAAGGCAAGTGAGTCAACTTTGGCACCTTGTAAGCTGAAACTTCCATGATTAAGATCCCTAAGAACCTCAGGAAAACTGTTGAAAAGAGCCAACATGCCTTTTGTAAATGGCAGACCCTCCCAACCCAGTGGAGTTCTTTAATGGAGACAATATGCAAAGGGATAAAGGAAATATAGTGAAAACAGCACACTTGGACTTTCAGAAAGCATTTGATAAGGTTCCCGAAGAAAGCTCTTGACATCGTGTGGGGGAACGGTCCTGCTGTAGATAGAACTCTAATTAAACAACAGAAAGTGGCTTTTCAGGATGAAAAGTCAGCAGTGCCATCCCCCAGGGGTCATTGCTGGAGTCAGCTTTACTAATCAGTGACCTGGAGGAAAGTGAGAATGGGGAAATTCTCCAGTTTGAAGTTACTAAGCTTTCTTGACCAAATGCCACTCTGATGATGAGCAGCTCCAGAAGGACACAGAGAACTGAATGAGTGGTGAAAAGGGTGACAGATGAATCTCAGTCTACCCAAATGGAAGATACAGCACCTACAAAAAAAAACAAACAAACAAAAAAACCCCAAAAAAACCCCAACCACAACAAACAAAACCCCCAAAACAAACAAACACCAAACAACAACAACAACAACAAAAACACAAAAAAACCCCTACCAACAAAAAATCCCTAAAATGTGCCCACACTATACTGAACTTGGAAGTGGCCATTACAGCTGCAAGTAAGAGATTATCATTTCTCTGAAGTCACTGGCTCAAAATGCAGTGTCAGCCTAAAAATGCAGTGAAGAGTCAGGCACTGAGGGCAAGGCACTGGAGTATTATTTTGCAGGTATATGAAATGTGGGTGTGACCACATGCAGTTCAGGTCTCCACATCCCAAAAAGATGTAGAGCTAAATAAAGGCAGTTCAAATGATTAAAGGGGAAAAAAGAACGGCAGTTCAAATGATTAGAGGGGAAAAGCAGATACATGAAAAGGGAATAAAATCCTGAAGGGGAATGCAATTGAACTTTACAAAAAATATAGAAAATGTGAACATAGTACTGTTGATCACATCTACATTATTGAAATTAGGGAGCACTCACTGAAATTCACAGGGAAACAGCTTAACCCATGCAAAAGAAAGTAGCTCTTTGCACCAGCACCAAGGGTAGAGATCTTCTGGAGCCTTCTAGAGGTGGATACAGCACTCAAGGGTTCAAAAACGAACTGGAGAAATTCAGGCACAATAGGTTCATGGATGACATTGAAGACTGATCTGGGGTGTACCTTTAATATTCCTGTTAAATGATGTTTGTCACTACCACAGTCAGATGTTAAGCCAACCAGGTTGTTGGACTCTCTGACCTAATACCATGGGTTTTTATGTTCTCAGGAAATTACCATTAACATGGTAGTGAAATTTAGCTAAGAATCCATTATGTTATTCATGTAAATAGCCTATTTAAAAACAAACTCCCCAAGAAAACACACTGCATACATAATGAATACACGCAGCATCTCCATTAGAATAGAAACTAAACATTAAAAAGCTACTATTTCAGAAGGCATCTCCTTTTAGTACTGTTTATAGTCTTTTGGTGTTCTGTAGGAAACCTAATTATCCAATAATTTAATATTATACAGAAATAAAAAAAAATAAAGTTTTTTAGGGGATTATCACAAAGAGAGTTGTATTTCTAAGCTGATAAACTAAGAAATAACATCCCCTTTCCTGAAGTAAAATAAACATGGTCTATGAAGCCACTAAGTAACTGTGACTTTTTAATTTCAGCTGTTTAGAGAAGAGATGGAAGGTTTTAGAGAACACCATGTAGTCATGCAAATCCAAATCACTTTTCTTTCATGAGTAAAGCATAAATAAATATTTGAATTTATTGTGGATGAAAAGTTCTCAGCCAATTTACAAAAGGCCTAGATATTTGAAGAGGTATAGATTGACTTTGCAACTTTCACTTACAACTATGCAAAGACAACTATTCATATATGTTACAACAATGGGCAAATGGGAAGCTACCTGTCAGTAATATATAAAGAGGTGCAACTCTATCTACTAATTCCCCCTTATTCACTAAAACCTGATGGCTGAATCCAAACCTTGAGATCCTGTTGTGCTGACAGTGTCTACATTAGGAAATTCTAAACAAAGCTGAGCATGACAAAATTGCAGTGCAGTTGCCAGAGCCAAGTTGTTTGGTTCTTTTGATTCTACAAAGTCACAACAGCACAAAACAAAGCTATTATTTATCCATAATGATTTATCAAAAAACTTTATGTAAAAAAAAAAAATAAAAAAAATTACAGTTTAAATCCCTAGTAATCCTCAGGGTCAGAGGAAAAAGCTCATGTGACCCTTAAGGTCTTTCTTGTCTGAGTCTCCCTATGTACATTTCTGGGGGCTTCCAGTCCTTTTGCCTTAATGTGGACCATGATATTGCAATGGTGGATGCTGATGTGATAGTTCATCTCCAGTAGAAATGACAGAGCAGGGAAATTTGCTTCTCTTGTCTTCTGCAAGAGGGTCTAATTGCAGCCAAACTCAGCAAGGAGGAGGAATGTGAGCACTTAACCACAGTGTCTCTTCAGCAGGCATTTGTTTGCATCTAACACAACTAAGAATGAACTGAAGTTTGGAAAATGAGGCAGCTTGAGCTGAAGGTTTCTATGTCTTTCAGGAGGTGTAAAGTTTAAGTGAACAAGGCTATTATCTACTTACAAGAGAAGGAAATTCCTTCCTTTTCTGATCAAATTTGTAGTCACGTTGTTCATGCCACACCTCCCAGTGCACCGGGAATCCTTGACTGTGACTCTCAATCTGCCTTCTAAAAGTGCATTAAAAATGCCAGTTCCATCAGAGACTGGAAGCTGCTTTTTCTCAGGCCCCTTCTCCAGTCACAAAGCAGGGCAGTGTGTCCCAGTTACAGTAGCTGGGACCAGTTTATCACTGTATGGGTGTCACCAAAACTGTGTATTCCACACCCTTTGTGTCATTTCTGATGGACTGTTACCCATTGGCCATTTGCAGCAGCTGCCCAGGGCACACCTCAGGCTACAAGCTGGATGTTAAAGGACACTGTGAGATAGGGAAGTGTTTCTGTTTTCACACAAGTGACTCAGCTGTGATAAGTCCCCTCTGGTAAGGCATCAGCACCTTCATACTCACCTAAGGGGTCATGTCTTCTCATAAGCCATCCAAGATTCCACAAATGCCCCCTGACTCACAGAGTTAGATCATCCATTGTGGAACTCCTTGCCCTGTTGGAGGTACTGGGCATTCCCGCCTGAACCTAGGCACAGATAATTTTGGGGTTTGGGGACTTCTGGTACCACTCATGGGATACAGAGGAGGACAAGAATCTCAACAGGACTGCACTGCCACTCTCAACTAGACTGTGACATCATCCTCACCAACAGGTTTCCTTCCCTTTTACTTTGCATTCAGGAGGACCATGTGGCACTCAGCACAGGGGACAACAAACACCATTCTGTTTATGCCCCAGGGTGCTTGGTTATACATCTAGTTATTGTAGGTAAAACCAAATTTTTTCTCTGTATCATTGTATTTATTGTAATCCCTTTATTAAATTGTAACTCTGACATGTAATCTCTCGAGTGGGGTTCATTTCTCCTGCTGGTGTTTACCTTTAAACCAGCACACAGTGACGGCTCAGCTTTCACAAGAGGAAACATTGCCTTGCATTACATTTCTCACACATGGGCACTGTGGGCAGGTCCAGCTTTTGCTGTTCAGAAAAATTACATTTCTCCAACTTTTCATACTGGCTAAGCTGTCAAACTCCCAGCCCAGTAACATGTCTTTGTGAATTCTTTGGAGTCTAGTTCTCCTTACACTTTGAAGCTGTAGAAAAGGTGACACAAATGTCACTAGTCCAGGTGTAACTAAACACCAGGCTTTCCATGCAGAATCAAACCCCACTTTTAAAAAGTGCACACAGTGTCTGAAATGAGGGCTCTTAATCACTGAATACTAGTTAAAACCCCATAAAAATAGTGTTTTAATCTTTAAATCAATGTGCAATTAATACTAGGGAAATGTAGCTTAGGTGAAGGGGACGAACACACCACACTCCATTAATAAGTTCTCTTTTACTTCCAGCAGGTCTGTTGGTATGTCTAAGCCTAAAGCACAGCTTTTAAAGGACATCACAAACCTGTGCCCCATCTCACCTGCAGGGAACTCAGTGGAAGACCCACCCCACCTTCAGCAGATATTAAGGTGAACAGATTCCATCATGTGCTTTGGGAAAGAATTAGTTTTGAGGATTTTCCACCTGATATTTTTTATCCAGGGAAAAAGTTTCCCATGTCTAGAAATGGTCCAAACCCAATACTCTCTCAAATTTGCCCCGATAGAAAAGAGAAAGGTATTGTGAAAGAAATTGTAGACGGACCAGAGAGTAAGCAAAAGAAGAAAAAGAAAAGGAAAAGGTTTCAGTAATCACTGAAATTAAATTCAATAAAATTCATATTCAGCTTCCTGTATGGGCTTTTACTCCTATCCAGAAGTACAAGGACATTTTTCAGAAATACTGAAGAAAAATTAAGACTCCTCTTTGCTGACAGTAAACATAAGGATTCAAATTCCTTTCCAAGTTAAAATTTTCCAGCATTGCTTGCTTTAACTTTGATGTAATGAGTTACAACATATTTTGTGCTACATCTAAGGATGAAATTTGAAAACACACATGGGTAAAATTGAGTTGCATAAAAATAGGAACAGAGTAATTACAAAATCAGGTTTTGTCAACAGCAGCATAAATGGGAATTGATATTATCAGAATAACAATATCCTATATTACATATATTATAATATATTACACGCTGATCCTGATCTTCAGTGAAGGCACACAATGTTACTATCAAATATACAGATTTGCCAACAAAGGAAAATCAGGTTTATGGGTGAGGTCTACCGAACAGATTTTGCTGGATCAGTAATGGATATTAATGTGCCCATCAGCTTAAAAGGGTAAAAGTTTTGTGCAATACTTTTCTAAAAAGAAAATTTCTAAATACACCAAACTAAGAGCTGGCCAAAGGACATTTAGCACTAATACAAGAAAACAAGCACCAATATTAAGGAAAATCAAATTAAGAGTAATTCTGTCAGCTCTCGGCACAGTACTTTAACACAGTTGTGAATTTTTAAAGTTTTAAATCTACTTCATTTCAAAAATTCAGTCACACCCCTCGAGTCCCAGTTTATGATCATCATGACCAAAAGACAACAAAGACTTTCACTCCCTCACTATTACATTGCCACTGAGTGTTTTGGACCTGCTAATTTTCCTGCAAATCCTCAGATCCTCTAATGGGATGCAACAAATGAGCATGGAGGTGGCTGGGAACTAAAATATCCCTGACCTGCCAGCACCACTCCTCCCCTCCCACGCATCTCACACGTCGCCGCGCCAGCAACAGGAGCTCTGCTGGACCCTCCGTCTGTCCAAAGCAGCAGGAGCTGCGAATCTTCCCTCAGTGGGAAGCTGATCAGTGAGCATAGTACATTTCCTTCTCCTTCTGAAAGCTGCAGGTGGGAGAGCTGTGCTGAGCCTGAAGATTTTAGTTCATTTAGGGCTCATGGAGCTGTGTTTTGTTCAGTGTTTTTTTTTTCCCGTCTAGTTTACGTGGATTCTCATCTTCCACAGCTTGGTTTGAATTCCAAGACTAAATGAAACTCCAAAATGTGAGTCAACTTCAAACCTCCAAATTTTGCAATTCTACTCCATACCTAGTTTGTTAGCCATTGCAGACCTAAAGACAATTTAATCATGAGGAGTTTGTACAGCCCTAAAGATGACTTCACTCTCTTTGCTCATTCCTGTGTCCAGCAAAGGGTAGCAGCAGACTAGACCAGGCCAGCTCGTATGGCCAGCCACCCTCCACAATCAATCTGTTTTGAAATAAATGGCCTATGTCTTATAAAAAAGTGAGCCTTGTTGTAAAGCATTTTCCAATTGTACCAGTACACAAAATAATAGAAAAAATGGTCCTGTGGCTTGGCTATTAGGAACTTTGTTAAACCCACTGCAGCTGTAAATTACCTATTTAACATACCTTTATATGTTTACACATAATATATACTCTTTTTATGTATTTCGAGTTATTAGTTCTTTATCATCCCACACTTTTAAGGTGTTTTTTTTTTTGGTTATAATAACCTGTGATTTGTTTTGAGCTTCCTTCTACAAGCTACAATCCAGCTTTTATTGCTTTTCTAGTACCACTTCCATACCTGCAAATTATTTTTCATTTCTGTGAAGACATAAAAAAAATAATGTGCATTATTGACCATGCCAGAAACTTGAGGGCTGTGGAGGCTACTTTGAGAATAATAGCGTGCTGTAATTTTTCTTTCAAGGCTTCAAAATGCTGAAATATTCAATGTCCTAGGCTTTGCCACACACAAAAATGCACATAGAAGTTCTCCCAACAAAGGAACAGTGGATAATATTTCTAAGATAAGTGGGTTTTTTTCTGCTCTGCTTTTTGTGTCTATGATTCTGTGTTACTGAAAAGGTAGGGTCATGCTGCTCCCTCAGCAGGAGGAACAGACAAGTGGAAGAAAGGCAGAAGGAATCCCTGACTCTTCTTTACTGAGGGACACTGTGAATCAACAATGACACAAACCCCAAGAAAAGCAGATTTATACAAAGAAAGTTGCCACAACAAGGTGGTTCAACCTAAAGTCAACAATACAGGGTTGAATTAATATTGTGGTTATTAACACAATCCAAAAGCCACTATTGCACTCCTGCAGTTAGGAGACAACTAAACGTGTAAAAGATTCCTGTTGGGCCTTAAAGGCTTGCTTGAATATTTTACAAGGAGTTTCTGCCAGGTGTGTTCAGCAAAGATTGAGTCCTCCACTGCCTAATCAAAATAAGATACTGAGAAATTAGTTTTCAAAGGGAGACTTTACTGTGCAGTACAACTGCAGCAAGATGAAAATGCACCCAAAGGCACAGGAGTGAGCACTTTGTTTCAACATCAAACACTGTGAGATCAGTCTCATTTTCCTGTTGCTGCTGAAAAGAAGAACTACAATTCTGATCTGCTGAGCCCAATTTTGTGCCTCATGTGGGATGCCTGGACAAAGAAGGTCCACAGCAGGAGAGCCAGAGTGTGCTTTGGTTGAAGACTCAATATTAGAAATGTTAAGAGTTTGATTAATATTTCCCTCTAGGTCACTAAAATGCCTGGGAGAACATTTCAATGTTAACAGCATGTTCTGTCATTTCTGTAGCATTTTGTGCCTCTTTGCACTTTCATACCAACACACTACACAGAAATGCCTGCCAGACAATATTCACAGATTGGAGCAGACTCAGCGAAACTCATCGTTTTCATCAAGGGATTCAACATGGGCTTTGTCCAATGCAAATACAGAAATTATGTTCCACCCATGACTAGCTGAAATACTTAAAAAAAACTATACACATTAAATATATAAATATACCTGAAAATGCAATATATGTATTCTAGATTATATATAACATACATATTATATATTATATATACATTTTAAAATAGATGCACTATATATATATATAATAAAATTCTATATAAATGTATATCCCTAATTCTTAGTACTGACATTTACCCTCTCTTTCAGCAGTAATTTAACTTCTTATATAACTTTTGTGTTTATTCTTATGGCATGTTCAAAAAAGGACAAATTACCAAGACTGAGCTGAAATGCATGGCCCAAACTCACATTTGACATGTAAAAGTTTTGCCTCCTGTGCTTTCAAAGCATATTTTTGATATTTTTCTGCTCTGGGATATTTCTGTAATCCAGGGAGCTCTCACACCAAGTATTACTAATAACTTTGTATTAAGTGGAATGATTCTTTTAGGCACAATTTTTTTTCATTATTCCTTTGATCTGACACTAACCACACATAATTCCATAAATCCAAAGGATATTATCTGAATGATAACCACCCTGACCACATTAAAAAAAAATCCCTATGGTTAATAATTGTTTATACATATATCTACACACACACACACACACGCATGCACACCTATAAAAGCTCTTTAATTTTTGTATGGATGTTTTCACTTTGTCATCTAATAATAAGAAACAAGACTGTACATATTTTCTAAATTTTTATTCATTGCACCCTTCCTGAGTGACAGTTGTGGCTTTTAAATTTTACAATCATCGAAGTGAAACAAAGCACGAAAAATATTAAAACTGAAATAAACTCTTCTCTTTGCCTTAAAATATGAATTGAAGAACAGTTTATATGCTCTTGATTAGACCACAGCTTGATTAATATTCTTTAACTGGTTTTAGGTCTTGTTTTCATGCCCAGGCTCTGTCCACTGCCATTTGTTTGTACCAGCCCAGTATCTGTGTGGCTGAAAAGTTCACTGGCTCAAACACCTCATCTGCTTCATTTTTTTCCCCCCCGGGTCAGTTCTTTCAGTCTGGTTTTCCAAACTTCATATATAAAATACTATATAAGTAAAATAATATAATCTATATAAAATATATATACATACATGTGTATACACATATATACTTATACATTTCTATATATCTATACACACACACATATATATATGAAAAAGCATTTCCAACTTTATATATAACACGAGCATTTCAGGTCATAAAACTTGCAGATATTCAGAACAATCAAGAATATGCACCATCCCAAACTTCATATTGCACTATTCACAGAATTAGTCAAACTGGTATTTTAAGCTACAGAGTAACTCATTGAAAGACATTTTAACAGTGATCAGTAATTTAGGGAATTCAAGCCTGTGTTGGTTCCTGGCAGGTAAAGTGTTTCACTGTGGCTCACTATGAACTTTAAGATACAACGTGTTGCCAACTGGATGTACATAAAGAATCTCATGTCTTAAAACCAAGGTTCCCCAGCAGCTAATCTGGAAATAAGGTGTATATCTAATGGCATCTGGTTTACCTCTCAACAGCAGCCCAGTTCTTAACAGGTTAATTTTAGGAGGGCATTTCCACGGGCTGAGCTAACCAGAAAGCCTGTCACCAGGTTTATTAATTTAAGAAAGTGGTGAAGCTCTGATTCCTATTGATATTTTGAAAACACAGTGTTCTTGAAAGACAAATTTTGATGGGATATAAAGCTTCCCCCTGAAAACACACCTTTCATAAACTGTTTTGTTTTGTCTGTGCATTATTTATGTCTGAGTAGGGTTTTTCTGAACCCAGTCATGGAGGTGTTATGAACCTTGAACACTGCTGAGCCAGGGCTGGTCAGAGCTGGATCTATAAGACAGAGACATCCAAAATCCACCCAAAACTCTGAGCATCAAGCAGAGGAGTTCAAAGGAGAAGGACCTGCAGCTAAAAAGACCCCACACACTGCCTTGAAAACAAAGTGAAGTACAGGAGACACCAAAAGAAAGAACAGAGTTTCTTAAAAAAATTACTGTGAAACTAGATAGTTATCCCACACTATAAACCATGCAAGCTGCAGATGTCACGTATTCCTAGGAATAATCTTGAAAGAAAGAAAATTCTAAAATCACTGTGTATTAGCACGCTGTGGATGACACCATCTAGCCTGGGAGTATAAGGCTGCATGTAAGCGGAAGTCTTGAAAGTGTCTTTATGCCTAGATCTGTCATATCTTTAGATAATTTTTAAAGTAAAAATGACACTGGAAGAAGTGGCATTTTCACTTAAATAAAAAAAAAAAAACAACAAACAAACAAACAAAAAAACCCCAACACTTCGATTTCCACAGAGAGGAAGGCAGGAGGCAATGAGTGCAATACAAAGACAATAGTGTACTAAAGCATAAACCCAGAGGAAATAAATGAAAATAAGGTCGAAGTACACTGTTTAACAGGATTTCTGAAAAGCTAGACAAATGGTGCACTTGCTCTGAATGCAGCATCCTCCTACATATGGACATGTTGAATACACAGAAAAGGAGGTGAAGGGGCCATAGCACATGTAAAAAAATATTTACAGTGACTATTCTGATCTAGATCTTTAAACAAAAAAGCATGAGGAAATTTGCCACATGTTTTAATGGCAGCAACTCCTGGCAATTAGCCAAACACAGCTCCAAAATTCATGGTGATGAAATTTTAAGGTGTACACTGTATAGTACCTTCTGTTAGATTAGAAGAAATAATAATAAAGAAAAATAAGAAAAAAGAACAGTGATCAAAAATTACCTGTGGAACTGCTCACATATTACTGCAATTCACTATCCTTGTTGCTCATGGGAGATTTTAACAATACAGATTTGTACTGAATAATGCAAACAGCCTGACACTGATGAAAGCGGCTCCCTGTTGCCTCCAAGAGAATTCTGTGATCCACAAAGTAAAAACTTCAGCCCCAGGAGAATCTGCCTTGCAAGTAGTCCTTTTTTTATGGAGACTCCAGGACTAAGGAATGGAGATAATCATAACTGATAGCTTGAGTTCAGCACAGTGGCAAGAAATCGGTTCAGAGAGGGGAAGAACAGAAGGAGATGCAGCTGCATCAAGGAAATGCTGAGGCCTTGAGAAATGTGGGAAGTAATAATGAATTAATACAGTTTAGATTTGGCATTGAGAGGATGGGGAAAGGTGCTCTCTTCCCATTCCATGTTTACAAAACATCTGCAGACAAATTCTGTGGATACCAGATGTTCTGTGAAGTATCTCTTAACTGGGTGATAAGCTTATTCCAGAATAGCTGAGTATGTTTTGAGGCTGCCAGTGCTCTCACACGCCACTTTGCTTTGATTTTGCCTCATCCCCTGCTTTCCAGCAATGAGAAGCAGCTGGTTGAAGTACCATTTATGCCTGAATTGCTAAAGAGAGCAGTAGCTATTAAGAAAGAAAGAAAGAAGATTGAATTTAAGGAACTTTAAGCCCAATCCACGCTAGAATGAGACTCAGAAGAGGGTTAAGGTGGTCCAAACAAGGTTACAAGCTCATTTTAGTGTTTTATTCTTTATTGTGTTATTTCAGTACTGAGTTCCAGCCAAATCTTTGCCCCTTATTTCAGGTCTTGTGACTAGTCAGAAGGATTTGGGGTGGGTGTCCCACAAGCTTCTCAGGACCTGGTTGTAAAACAGCAATTATCTCACATCCGGAAAGTGCCACCCACGAGATAAAATGGACGGGAACTATTTAGAAGATTAGCTAAAAGGTATTAATGATGGTGGAGTTAAAACAAGGAAACAAACAAACAAAAAACAAAAAAGGAAGAAAACTTAGTAGGGAAAACAGTCTGACATGAACTACTTAGAGCAGATGAGTAACATGGTAAGTCATTATTACAGAGTACTGACATTTGGGCTGTCCCAAACTGGATAAACCATTAGGAAATGTACCTTGCAGCAGCAGTTTGCACCATGCAATTTTGCCTTTTTTCACTCTAGACCTAGGATGTTTTACATATTCTGTGATGTGGCTTAGCAATCTTTGAGCTTTGTGAGGTAATTCTGAGAAAGCAGTCAGTAATTTACATAATTAGCATAACAGTATTTAATTACATGATTACTGTAAATATATGTAAAACTCTAATGGTGTAATTAGAATGTGTAATAACTACTTGTAATTACATAATTAAGTATGATGACATAACCAAACTTCTAATGGGAAAAAAAAAAGGATATTTACAAGCCCAGCCATAGAAAATGGTGCAGTGCACAACATGGTGGTGGTATAAAACCACGAGTTTCCATTGTAATGTTAGTTGTGCTAAAACTAGCTAAAAAGTAGGTGAATTAACTAAAAGTTTGTGAGCTGTGCCATAGTTTTAGTGGGATGTGTTGACTTTCCTGAGCAAGGAATGGTTACAGTCAGTACAAAGAAGTGTTTGTATGTGGTAGACAATGGAGTTCTGGGTCACAGTTGCCAGCATTTATCTACAGAAGCATCTTCTGAAAGCCCATTTAATTGTGTAAATATATATATATTTATGCCACTATAAATCTCCCAGAATTTGACCCAGAAAGACAAACTGTAGGTAGCATGTTTTGTAATTCAGTAGTAGAATTCTTTCAGTATTTCAATAAACTGGAGCGTTCTACTTTTGGGACATATACACTTCATGTTATTTGCTCTTGAAAACAGAAATATATATATATATATATATATATATATATATATATATATATATAAAAATATACACAAACAAATTCAGTATAATAGATAAGATATGCTACTTCACACACAAAGTTATTTTTACCTATCATTACATACACATATATTAAAAACAATACAAAGTAACAGCTGATGGTTCAGAAAATACAATGATCACTTCTAGTAATAGGTCTGACTACCCCATTTCTGGCATAACAGGAGATTGGGTTTATGTGATCTACTATCTGAGCAATGGTCATGATGCAGCCAAAATACAGAAGGGATAAACTCTGAGGAGATGGATGAGATTCCTGGTAGAATTCCAAATGGCAATTCAATTGCACCTAGTAAGGACATGTATGCACTGCTTCAACAGCAAATTTTGAAGAAATCTGTAATAGTTGGGTGTTTGTTTTTTTTTTTATTTTTTTTTTATTTTTCCAGGTAGCTGTAGAGATCTTTGAACTCCACAAAACAAATCCTAATCTTTGATTCCTGTCTCGAACTAAATGCCTCAAATCTTTTTTTTTCCTGTGCTATACAAATGTGGGAATTCACTGAAGCTACTTCAAAAAACTCTCATCCTGTCATTTGTGGTAATTGCTCCATCCTGTTTTCATCTCCATTCCCCCCACACATCCACAATGTGACACAGGAAAAGGAATCATACTTTTCAGCTTTGCTATGGTTTTATTTATTTAGTATTCAACTTGCAACACTTTTTTCCTCTTTGCAGCACTTCAAGCTCAAGAGTCTCTAACATCTGTTATTGACTGTTAAGGTGTATTGCATTTCATTCCACAGCAGGTTTATTCTCTTTCTGTTATTTCTGGTCTTCAAGATTACCTGGTCTATCACACATGAACTCCTTTGTAGTAACAGCTTTAGGAATCAGAACTTTATAGAGCACTGATAGCCAATATTATTGCAAAATAACGTCAATTTTTTCCCAGGACAGATCCTGGTGTTGCCCCATAAATGAGTTCTCCATAAACCAGTGGTCAAAATTTCAGTGGTCAAAATGCTGGAGATATGTCAGAAGAAATAACACCTATTTTTGACCTGCTCTTGCATTTGTTGATATCTGTTAATGATCAGTGGAAGGCAGGATATTTGGTGAACTCCTAGCCTGATTTTTTTCTGCTTTATACTACTTAATCCTTCTTGTTTGACTTTAGATTATGATTTTGCATTTTGCAAAAGTTTCCACCACATCAGATTCTTTACTTGAATGCAAGACAGGTTTGCTTTCTGAAATTTTCTCCATTTTGAAAAAAACCCCAAGATGGCTATTTTGAATATCCTCTATTTGTAATGCAAGGAAATACTTCCATAGTATATTGAAGCTTTTTTTTCTGTAAAAAGCAAATATTTTATTTTATTAAAAAGAATTTACAAACATGCTGTACTTACTCTGTTGTCAGTTTCTTCCCATGAATTCGCCTGGGCATTCACAAGAATAGTTGGCAACAAGATCTGTACAGATTCCACCATTCTTGCAGGGTTCGGATTCACATTCATTCACATCTGCAGAAAGCATATGAAGTAAGGTCAGGATTAACAGAGAAATGGTAAAAACAATAAGCACATGTTTAAAAGAACTGAAAAGAGGAAGCTCTTTTATGTCCAGCCATGTAATATAAATTAATGTTTTGCTCAGGCATCAGGGCCAAAAGCCAGAGTTTGGTTTTAAAAGAAAAACTGAAGTAGTTATAATGGAGTAATCAGTAGTGATCCAGGCAACTTCAAGTGTAGCTACTTCTTTATCAACAGATGCCAGTTACGGCTGTCTCTCAGTTCATCTTAATTCATTAAACATCTAATTGACAAGGTTGTTTAACCGTCTAAAAAATTTCTTTTCTGTGCATGAGTTAGTGGGCAAATTGAAACTAATAATTCAATCTAAAAGCTTGCAGAGTTCATTAAATTTAAAAGGCTGAAAAGATGGGTTATTTCACTCGAGTTTCTGTTTTCCAGTACACTTTGTGCAACTCTGCCAGAATAACACTCCCCTGTGCTTTCCAATGTAGTAACCTTAAAGTGTAGCACCAGGTTCTTTTCCTCAAAGGTTGTACAGTATTTTTCAATCATAAATAGGCAGAATGAAGGATAATGATGTGTCATAAATAAAATCCTCAGTCTCTGCATTTATGTTTAGTCTGCATGGAGTAGAAAAGGATTGTATGGATTTTATACATCATTGTCTCAAAGGGCTACACCATTGCAGTGAAATATTTGCAGTACAGTGGATGATAGATATATATTGTAGATAATATGGTGGATATTCTGGTAAATCACTGGTGGGAAAAATGCCCCATAAACTGAAGTCATAGTCCTTGTTGTTGTGGTGTTGTGCTGCTTCTGTCCCCAAAATGCAAACAGGGTCTGTGCTGGCACAAAAAAACTAAAGATGCTACAAAAATGTCTAAATCTCATGCAATACAGCTTGGGTAGAAGAAGCAGAATTCAGTTCTGTCAAGAAAGTTCCTTGATTTTTAGTAGTTTTGAGTATGTAACTTTTGTACTTTCAATTGGATTTATTTTCCATTTCCTGGGAATCTATGTTCAAAAACTCAGTGTTTCAATACACTCAGTGGGAAAACCTTCCCATTTCTGTGAACAGAAATGCAGAAACAGACCTTCAGGTAAATATGAAGGCTAATTTCAATTGTTTGAACCAGAAAAAGTTCAGATTTTTGCACTAAAATTGATGATGGTAACTGATCTCTGAGCTTCTTTTTAATCCCTCATGTTTTACTATTTCTTGCTTATAAAGATATCACCTACTGGTCTAATAAAATATTAGTTGGTTGAATTTCTTTCTCTTAGAAAGGAAGAAGAGGAGTAATAGCTTAGAGTAAAAGAAATAAAACCTGCCAAGGGAAATAACCGAAGAGCAGACCTGCTCAGTTCTGAATTAAATTCTTCATATGTATTTATAAAATTTAACAAGATTCTTCAGCTCCCTATTTGCCTTTTTAAGCAAAGCCCATTAACCTTACATTTTTATCAGGTTATTCATAACTTTTAATACAGGCTAACACATTTGTGAGGAAAAAATATCAAGGTCATTGTGAACTAAAAAACATAAAGTGAACAAATGAACTATCTCTTACTTGGTGAAATACAGGTGGTAATTTATCCTCTTAAAAGCCTTCCTGTGTAAAGGTAATACCCTCTCAAGATTTTTTCTTTTTTTTCCCCTAACTTGCTATTCCTTTTGAAATAAGTAGGAGAAAATGCACAGTTTTCCAGAATACTTCATATTGCCTGTGCAATGGAGGAGAAAATAAATTGAACTTGAAGAACCATAAACTTTCAAAGTAATCCTCATATTCCATCCCTTTGGAGCAATCAGAAATGATCAGTGTAGAAAAGTGGAAGGTTTTAATTATTATCTTTTTTACTTGGCTCCTACAGTGTTTTTTTTCCAGTAACTTCAGAAACTTCAGCCCAGTCAGTTCAAACAAATATCGCACATTTGATGAGTGGGGAAAGATTGTTTATTGTATCATGTCTGATATGTTTAGTTGAAAACAAAATTAACTGAATGCTGTTAAACAACATAAAGAACGTGTCAAATAAGAAATTCTACAGAATTATGTAATTTGCTGTTATTATTTCATTTGATTGAATGTGTAGATGTGGAACATTTAATTAAAGGTGCAAACTGTTGTCACATTTTGTTCAAATTCCTGGATGTGCCAGTTATGATACCACACTTTACACCAGCTGGTGCGTTTCCTTCTTCTGAAACTCATGCAATTCCCTTTCAAACTTTATCATGTTGTCATTAAAAGAAGGAAATCTGAATAGAAACTTTGAAATGCCAGAGTTTCTGGAATAGTTACTCCTAGAGACAATAAAGGCTCATATAGATTCTAATTCTGACCACACAACACACTTGCAGAAGAAGGATGTTCTTTTAATGCAAATTAAGTAATACACAATAAAATCACTGTAGGTTGCTCATGATTTTTCAGGTAAGGTTGGAGTTTATGTCGGGGCAGCTTCAGATCAGATTTTGACGTGTTTAGGTAACAATATTATACATTGCAGTAACTACAACACAGAGCTGGGTACCGCTGGAGAAATCAAGAGTTCTTCACAGAGGTACTTGGTAAAACTGACAAATACTGAGTGAAATGGACTCATTAAGAGGTAAAGTCTGGGTTTCTAAACAGGGTCCAGATTAGCTACAATAAAAAATCTCCACACGACAATTAAAGAAAAAAAAAAAAAGACAAAAAATAAACAAACAAAAAAAGGAACTTAAAACCCCCAAACCTTCAAAATTCAAAAGATTCCCACCCCAAACCCCCCACACACTCACCCCCATGCCCAAACCCCCATGATTTCTCTGCTGAAGATGGATTCTGAGATTGATAGTGATGCAGGAACAAGGGAACACTGACCATTTTCTGAAAATAGATTGTTCCTTGAGTAATTGCTTGAAGGGCTAAGAGAATTGATTAGGAAAGAAAGGCTGTGCTAAGGTTTCTTTTTATGCTGCAGATGATTAAATTTACATTTCCTAAGATTAATCCATAGCTACAAAGCCACTAAACACACTCTGAGGCACACTCATGGTGTACCCAGGAACACAACTATACTGTCAGAAACTAGGGAAGTAAGAGAGAATTTGTCTGTGTCACATGGTGATTTGGAGAACCATCAAAAGGCAGATTTCTGTGCTTGTGTCTTTCTTTGATGGATTTATATCTATATGTCTCTATATATGTATGTATGTATGTATATTTAATATGTCCTCTAAGCATTTAATAAAATACAAATAAAACCAATACTGTACTTGCCAACATAATTAGAAATATGTAACCCTCATTTTGGACATTACCTGTTCAAAACAGCCATATATGTTTTCCTGAAAAATTACCCCATGGGAAATGGGCATATAAATTATGTAATTGTTACAATACAAAAAAAAAATAACATTTAACTACAGACATTAAAGTTCTTCAGCCACCTACTTGGGATAGACCTGACTTTATGTGATGATGGGACCAATAAGATCAATTTAGCTGCATGGTTTTTTGTGGGTTTTGTTTTTGCCAACACATCTCATGTTTTGGCTTCAAATACACACCAGTATCTTGTTCCTGTCCCCTGCTTGCTTGCCCTTTACTCAGCCCAAATTTCTGGTTCCAGCCACCTGAACCCTTGTCTCTGATCCAGGACTGCCTCTCTCAGTACAGACTTCCTGATGTCCCCTCCTGCTGACCAGCACATTTTTTCCTTAACCTTTGATTTTGTACTCATTTTGGCTTCTGGTCACACAGAGTCTGCTCCTCTCCACTCTAACTCATATTTTAAATCAGTCTTTTTATCAGATAGAATGGTTGGCCTGTAACACACACAGCTTTTAGGTTCAAGAGTCCTTACTGGAAGTCAGCATGGCCCTTAAAAAAGGCAAAATCCAGCTATACCTTACTAACATTGCAATTATTTTTTTTTCCCCCAAAATAAAGTCAATTCAATATATAGAATACAGATGGGAAGACAAAACCAAAAATAAGCTTTGTGTCTTAACTGGTTTCTGTAAGGACCCATAACCATATACTGGATAAAGTTCAAGTCACAATCTGAGAACTTCATACTCCCTCCTGTCCCCAAAATTTTAATATTTTAAAGAAAACCAGAAAAATTCTTTACCTGGTTCTACTTCAAAATAAATTTGTTGATGATTAATAAACTTTGGAAACCTGTCTGGCATAAGGTGGAGAAAGTGGTAATATGGGATAATTATCTTTTAGTTGGAGTTTGGTTGGCTATTCTCATAGTTGCTTGATGGCTCTTAATAGGTTTTTTAAATACATTTTTCTTTATTGTCTATTCATCTTTTTCTTTACTGTACATTGATCTTGAATGATTTAATTATATGAATAAGTACTATATCAGTAAGGTCACACAGAATGTATGCTCTTGCTGGAGAATTTTGTAATATCTTCTTGTTGCAAAAACTTGAGCTTACAGATAGTCAAACTTTTCATTATTAATATCCTAATAAATACCATGAAAGTCAGCTTACATACTCTTTGCTCATTATTTGTGTGAATGTTCACATTTTTATGAAACATTAAATGGTAAAGCTCCATTGGAAAAAAATATAAATATACTGGTTCTATTTTGTGAAGAATCTGTCTCAAAAGAAACAATGAAATTTAATATGACTATCTTAACAGTGAGCTACTCAGTGATATGATAAAATTTGAAAGATTACAGCAATTCATGTACAGAAGGACATACCTTCTGTAAGAGTAGGAGACTTTTATTAAAATATTTAAATAAAGAAAAAAGAACAATAAAAAGTATTCTTTCTATGGTTTACTACACCCATTCTAAATTGTAAAGGTCTCCTAAATGAGGTCAAACTTTTTTTTTCCCCTCAAAAGCTGATAAATAAATAAGTAAATAAATACATTTAAATAGAAAGAAAAGCCATCTGAAAACAAATTTCAATGCACAGGACAATCTCTTTTTGACTAAAGGATACAAAAAATTAGAAGTAATTAACATGATAATAATTTATTTTACTATCATTAATTATAGGTTTAGGAAAGTTTCTAAGCTGTTTCTGAGTAAGGATTTGTCTGTAATTCATGTAAATAAAACATCAGCTTTCATTGTTCCTTGACTTAATGGGGATTATACAAAGGCAAGGACTAGTACATTACTGGGTCAGCCCTGGTGTGAAATATTTGAAACAAACTGGGGCATATTCCCATGAAACATGTGAATTTAGCATATACTATTAAATCTGATGTGGGTGCATTGAATGCACATTCAACACAAGACAGACATCTGTTGGAATTCGGTGCTTTGACTGCTTTTTCAAAGCTGGTTTCCTGACCACAGAAGGCTCTGAAAACACCGTGCCAAAAAAGCTGCAGGAAACTTCAAGTATAATGTCATGCTAAAGGGATTCGCTGCTCAGATATCCTTATTATCTGATTTTCAAAAAGAGGAGAAACAGCTTTACACTTGAGACAAAAAAGCACAAACCTTTTGCTCCCCACCCTTGGAAGCTAAACATGGTTTTACCCTTACTCTCATGATTCCATGTAAAGTTTTTCTCCTCCCGTGAGTATCTGTACAAGATCCTGTGGCAAATCCAGAGTAATCCACCACTGGGCTGTCTATCAGAATTCTTCCTGAAACAATCAGATCAATCCAGGCTGGGGATGAGCAGATGCAGCAGCCCTGGGAGAAGGACCTGGGGGTCTGGTTGGGGAGAGGTTGGACATGGCCCAGTCCAGAACCCCCCATGCCCTGGGCTGGTCCCACAGCGTGGGCAGCAGGGCAGGACAGGGGGATTCTGCCCCTCAGGTGAGACCCCACCTGC
>JAWWEV010000095.1:9069208-9092595 GCA_035583235.1 Hafferia zeledoni
GTTTTAATTTTCTCTTTTCTGTATAAATATATGTAGTTAGTTTTAAGCATAAACCTGAGTTTAGAGGTTTTTTTCCCTCTCCCTCTTCTTTCTCCTTTAGCTGGTTGGGGGGGAAAAACCCTTTTTTTACTCTGTCTCGGACAGTTGGCATTTTGCCAGCTCAACCCAAGACAACAAGTTTGAACCCAAATCTGTAAATTAGCATTATTTTCCTTCACATATCCCAAAATCACTGTATTCTTTGAAAATGCAGTTGTTTATGCATTTCAGAACAGAGTGAGTGTAGGGTTACATTATTTCCACATGAGTAAACACTTATGGAACGTGTTTTTAAAAATGTCATTAGACCAACAAGTCCTGGAGGATATGATGATGGATGTTCTAAACTGCTGAAAACAGATGGTTGTATTTGTTCACATGTCTGTACCTGATACTCACAGGGTGAAGTATATTCAATTACAGTCCATCTATATAAATCTCATTTAAACCATCATAAAAACTTGTTTGTCTGTGGGACTCCAGGACTTAACTGCACATACATGTACTATATTAAAGTAACTTCTGCTCTTTGCTAATAGCTTTCACTCCTAGTTGCTCATAAATATATGCCTGTTTTACTGTTAATGACTCTTGTCAGATTTAATCACAGGAACAACCTGGCACTGTGAATAGGAGAACGGGTTAATAAATGAATGGATGGCTTCATACAAGGTTAACTGAATGTCTGTTATTCACTATAGAAAATCACTATTTAATAATAACTATGCAAGTATCATTAGTCCTATAATATTCATATATTTGTCTGTAGGATATGAAAAAAATCAGAAGAATAAGAGAAAAGATCTGGCAAACTACAGGTTGGACAATGTCACCCCAGTGAAGGTGGTGAAGAAAGACGTACAGCAAGGCATTTTCCAGCCCATGAAACACAAGATGGTGAGGCAAAGGGCTGTAGTTAAAATACAGGAAACCCCATGTAAAAAAATTTTTCTTTACAGTTGTCAAACACTGGAGAGATTTTGTGGAGTCTCCATCTGTGCAAACACCAAAACCTTGACTGGACTCATTTTTGGGCAGCTTCTCTGTCTGACGACGCTGAAGAGTGGGGGCTGGACTTGGTGATCTCCAGAAGTGCCCTGCAACCTAATAACCGTGTGATATATGGTACATGGTACACATGGTACACATCCCACACATGCCAAGTACACAGTATGTAGTATCTGTGGCACGTACATTTATTTGATAACCACTTATAAATCATTCTGCCTTTTGGCCCATGGTAATTTTGTCATCTCCTCTGCAAAGGTTAAAAGGAAGACGATACCTCCATACCCATAAAAGACACAAAATGTGTATGAGGCAGTTTCCTCACATCAGCAAAGACTGTTTAGTACAGGAAGGGACATTCTTATTGCCATGACTTCTGTTTCCATCTGACTGACAGCTCTATTACTTCACGGCACATGCACACTGGTTGTCCTTCATGACTCACAGGGAGTTTTGTGCCCTCCACTGAAAACATCTCTTAGAACTAGAGCTTGTATTTATGGATGCTGACCCAGGCAATGCCACCTTTGCTTGATGATCACATCAAATAAGACCTATCTAAACAGCCAGTGCATTTTCCACAACTATGTTTAGCAGCTAAGGAATTGCCTTCCAGTCTATACATATAATCTGTGGCATAACCTAGAGCTGTGGGTGCTGCAGTTCCTGTAAAAATCTCTACTTTTGCTGAGAAACGGGAGGAGGTTCTCTCTCTGTTAGAGCACTGACACAATGAAGCAGAAATAAGCATTGTAAACTCCTAATTTTAGCTTCGGACATAGGCTCTTTTCACCTTCACTCTTCCTAATTTTAGTGTACATCTTCTGCAGTATTAGTCTCAAGCTCCCCTAAATGTTAAGTATCACTGACAAAATAGAAGAGATGAGAAGAGAGCAGATTAATTTTGCTCTAACAATGAAAACTGCTGGTACGGAAAAGAATATGGCTTTTAAGTAAACTCTAAAAACTACATGAGAGTAATGACTGTAATCATGAACAGCTCTGCTAGGTAAATGAAAGGATCACATTTTCAGAGCCAGGTGCCACCTTCCTGACTTGTGTAGAAGGTGAAATGAAATCTGACACGATTACAAAACTTGTCTATTATTCACAGGTAAATATAAATTTGAATTCTCTTTTATAGTGAGATGGATACACATCTGCATCATGGAACATCAATTCACTGCTGATGCCTTGTTGTGAGGGGGCAATTCCTGAATGGAATTCCTGAACCTAGTCTGTTAGAAATGTTGAGCTGGCAGTTTCACTTTTTACAGAATCCCGGGGAGTCCCAGAATGGTTTGGGAATGATAAAGCTCATCTCATTCCACCCTCTGCCATGGGCAGAGACACCTTCCACCAGCCCAGGTTGCTCCAAGCCCTGTCCAACCCGGCCTTGGACACTCCCAGGAGTGCCACAATTATGGCATTTATGTCCCTCTGCATATTCCTGTCTCCCCACTTCTCCAGCACCTAGCACTGGCCACATTCAGTGACCTGATCCCACTGAAAATCTCATATTGCAGTTGGCTTGTGCACTCCCAGACAATCACTGTGAGATGATTCAAATCGAAGTCTGATGGGGATAAATTCTCAATTAAGATGGGCATAATTATTTTTGGTAGTATCGGGTATTCACACTGCGGGATTAAGCAAATTTCAAGCCAATTCATGACTGACAGAAAACCAAGTGCCTCTCATGATGTCAGGCATTTAGGATATCATAAGAAAAGGAAGATAAACAAGATTTGTTAATTGTTTTCAGTGTACCTTGAAGAAAACATTGGCATAGGACAAAGGTGTTTGCACATGCCTACACATGTCTCAGGGATGTTCTCTCTGTACTCATTCTAGAATGGTTGGGTGGACCTGGAGTGTTTTATGTCAATTCCTAATATGTGAAGTCCTAGGAATTCCCAACCAGATTATTATTATTATTATTAGATTATTGTAATCCAAAGGGATCGGGTTCTTGTGCTCTCAGGCTGCTGCCAGTGAAACAAAGTACAGCAAGTGGAGATGATCAAGAGATTTTCTTTAAAAACACACTCCCAATTCAAATTGAAACACTCATCTAGATGACCTGCAGGAGTAATTGTATGTTATTTAATACATCAGAATAAATGCAAACCAGAAGAATATCTGGGGTATTCATATGCAAATGTGACAGCACTGTGAGTTTTGCCCGAGATATTTTATGAATACAACGGGGGTTCATTTGTAATGCAGACTGGTATATATTAGAGTATTACCTCATTATATTGAGCTTCAAGCCCAAGTACCGATTTTTCAAGTTTTGCACACAGAGGTAGTGATTCTGATACAATATCCTTCTCTACCTCTATATAACACTTGATTCCAAAAATGTATCCACATGAAAAAGTATTACTTATAACTTCAAAGGGATATACTGAACATACTTCTGGATCTTTCTTCTCAAAAGCTCTTTGGCTTCTTCAAACTTCTCACTGGGTCTGGTATGAAATCAACCCCTGATGACTCAATTTGTTTTCCTTCTTTCATTTTTCAGAAAAATTGCTATGTGAATTGTTCAAGTTCCAAACAATAAAGTCAGCCACAGAATTTGCAGCCAGTCTGATGAACAATGGACATACCAATATTCTATACAGTATCAGGGAACTGCAAAGCCCAGAGCCAGCATGAGTTCCCAACACAAATACAACATTTTAACTCCACATTCTCAACACACCTACACGTAGAGATGGTTGAGCACAGCAGTTCTTACAGGAGCAGAACAGTAAAAAACGAGAAAAATATCTGAATTACAAACTTTTTTTTCTTTTCCCTTAACATCTGCTTCCTACACAGATGGATCAGACCATGCCACTGTGTGACAAAATTCTAAATGACAAGTGTTTTCTCATTAAACAGTGAGATTTCATTTGAAGATTTCATTTCTCTCCATTATCTTCCTCAAAGGAACATGCTGGTGTATCTGTAAGAAACCTGTGGGCACAAAAAAGGCAGTTCTTCCTTTTAAGTTGTGAGGTGGCTGTGTTGATCCTAAAGCATCACAGGGGCTGCAATTGTCTTGTACATTTCTGTGTCTACCTAAATGGGCATGAAAAGTGGGAGGAAGGAAGATTGATGCTTTGCCCAGCCACAGTTTTCACATGTTCTCCCTCTAACCATCCGTGTATCTACCGTGGTTCAATTGCTGGGGACTCAGTGCACCCTCAGCAAGTTTATTGTAATATTTATATTAGGAAAGGATGTATGATGTAGATATCACAACAGGAAGGATAACTACTACTAAATTTAAAGTGAACTCTTTTTATTATTTATTCAAATATAAGGAGAAACTTGTATGTGCAAAATAACTCCATCTGCTACCTTTTTAATGCAGAACATGAACAAATTTAATTTCATTTGCAATAAAACAGCAATTCCTATATTTTTGGAACACTAATTTCTCTCCACCATAGAAAAAATACTAATCCTTAAGGAAGACAGTAATTAATTAGAGGAAGACAGATTTACCCGCCTACAAAGAAAGTTTATAGTGGCTATTGACAACCTAAGTGACTTTTTAACCATAGAAACATACATCTTCTTAAAAGCACCATTCATTGAATAGTGCAGTCAGTGTGTAGGTCATAAGGAATCCAACCCTCTGCTCAATATCCCCATAAAAACCAAAAGTAATGGGGAAGGTCTATTTCCTCCCACTAAGACATCTTACGAAAGAAACTCAGCCATCACCAAAGGCTGCCTAATAAAAGCCTCAACTCAATATCCAGTTCTGGCTAAAATAGAAAGCAAAAAATATCATAAAGCAACTTGCAACAAAATGCTGCATGAAAAATGCAGAAAGCACTGTAAAGAACCTGTAAAAAATAAATGGTATTGCTTTCTCTTCAGTACAGGTCATTGTTGCTGTAAAATACACCACAGAACAAAAAAGGCTTGGAGAATGGCACTGAAACCATTTAAAAGTAGGAGAAAAACTATCATGTGAAACAGAAAAGGCAATGATTTACTAGTTGCATAGGAAAAGTAAGAGAGTGAATGATAAATGTGTGCAAGATAGTAGGTGGTGTATGGAAGGCATTCAAAATCTGCTTTTCTTCTCATCTTAGACAAAGACTGAAACATTTAAAGATGCTGAAAGACAGCAAGTTTGAAATTGAAAAGGGATTTTTTTCAGTATGCAGCAAAATTAGACTATGAAACTGAATGTAATGCATGAGAAAATTGTTAAGATCAGTAATTCAACAAGAAAAAAGTGCTATTTGAGGTATGTTTCACTAAAAATAATAAACAATGCTATACAAACAAGTGTTAAGAAGAGTGAAACAAAATAGGCAGGGATATAATACTTCCTACCTGGGACTTTAAGCCAATCTCTGGCTTTTACTGAATGAAATAAAATCTTCTAGTAGGGGGCAAGTTATATCCCATTTCTTTCATGACCCCTTCTGAGAAGTATCCAGCACTGTGCTATTACATGAAGTTTATTTTTTTTCCTCTCAGGGCTTTATGTAACCTCAGCTCAGTCACTTACTGCTTTAAACAAGATGTTTATTTGGACTGCAAGGAGAACAAACACCCTTTTCCAATAGTCCCAAAATTATTGTCACTGTTGCTCAATCTCATCACATATTTCTTGTAAGATTCACGATCCAAACATTCTGCACTTGAAACTGACAAACCCATCACTATTTACCTCATTAGAGCATTTGTCTTTTACAGGATGTAAAAAAAAAATTCCTGGACTTCTGTGAATGGTGCAAACATTTACTGTGCTCCCACACCTAGTGGTTCTGACATTTTAGCCCCTTTACACAGCTCCTATTTTTGAAATATTTTACTGACTTCTCTTCCAGTAGCCTTTGGTAGCTATTTGCTTTTTTTTTTTTATTTCTTTTTCTTTTTTTGGTGATCTCTCTTAGGAGTCTTTCAAATTACCCACTTTCTCTTACTTTTTAATTAAAGGGGATTCTAGAAGGTTCCCAAATGAACAATGGTATGTTCTTTCTCCCTCATTTCCTGAGTTCCTGGTCAAACACAGGAATGGTTTTCAGACTTCAACTCTACAGTGCCTACAGGTACAAGCTTCCTAGGACACACTTAAACACTCAACTTATGGCTGTACTACACAATTTATTACTCCTCCATTAAATAGCTGATTGATAGTATAATTCGTTAAAACTGAAATGAAAATTACCCTCACCCTCCTCACAATAAAAAGGAAACCTGAGTTAAATTGAGAATGCCCCAAACAGACAATTCTTTCCAAAGTATAAACCATAGTAAGTGTTTATCAGCAAAGTATGGGATGAACACCTGGTGTGGTACCACTGCAGGCCCTCTAGTACATCAAATTTGCCCACTTGGCTCTTGGGATGGCTGGCTTGGAACAACCTGCATCTGTACGAGATAACAATCACTTTTAGCCTTCAAAATAAGACAGCTGCATGAACACCATCTGTGGGGAATGGTTTCTGGAGTGCTGTACCACCAAACTGCAGCCAGGAATAGTTTGGCAGCAGCACTTCCTCACTGTAACACACAAATTCCATGCCACAGGATGGAATTCCATGCACCTTCCTCACATGTATTTCTTCCTGGTAGTTGGAGAAGTCACTGTGATCCTGCACGTGGGAGGAGCAACACTGGATGTACGGACAGAGTGGGAAGTGAGATGCTGGAAAGCAATGCTGGGACTTGAGGAAACAGCTGCAGCTGTGCCAGGGCAGGGCTGGATCTCAGGGAAAGCCTCTTCCCCCAGAGGGTGGTGGGCACTGGCCAGGCTCCCCAGGGCAGTGGACCTGGTCCCAAGGCTGCCAGAGCTCCAGGAGGGTTTGGACAATGTACTGAGAGACACGGTGGGATTTTTGGGGTGTCTGTGCAAGGCCAGGAGTTGGACTTGGACATTCCCTGAGGGTCCTCCCAGTTCAGGAGATTCCATGACTCTATGGTTTGAATTTGCTGGTAGAGCTGAAGCTGCATATTATGCATCATTTCAGCTGGACAGAAATATATGGCCACTGGCTCTTCCAGCTGCAGCCCCACAGTTAAAAGCCACTGTCGTGAGGATAATTGGGATGATGCTTCAACACACAACCAAAATGTGAGCAGGTGCTCTGCCACATGGCCCCCAGCTGTGCAGCTTCCCAAATTTGTGTAGCAGATTTGAATATCACAGACCATCTATGGTGTGTGGTACAAAGCAGAGAACTCACTGCAAACACTGTGTGAAGGGCTTGCTTACATTAGTAAATATGTTTGATTAATAACCCCTGTTCTTAGAGTGCAAGGCTTTTAGTTATGTCTGACAGAGTTAACGATTCTCAGAATATAAAACCACATGCAAATCAAACTGGTAAATCTGAACTCTATTGTTTCAGACTTGAATTTTCCTGGTAGGATCTCTGTCATCTCAACTAGTTGAGTGGCAGCCAGTAACATATACTATGAGTAATGTCTCAATTGCCTACCTTTTCCAGCAGAGAATCTGTATCTGATAATCATAATAATGCATATTGTATGTATCTCTCAATGTTCTGGATGTATTTTTTTTTTACTATGGAAAAAAAGGTCCATTTCAGTCTTCAGGGCATTTCCATGGACTTTGTCTTGTTCTAAGCTGTTTTAATATAGAATCACAGGACAGTTTGGGTTTGGGTAGCAAGGTATGTTAAAGGTTGTTTTAAAGGTTGTCCAGTTCCAACACTCTGTCCAGGTTTCTACCAAAGTAGACTTTTCCTTCCAAATCCTGGTTACTTTATGAGCCTTGAAATGGGAAACTTTCTTTTTTTGCCACTGGGCCATCAGAATCTTTTCAGACAACCACTGCCAAGTAACACCAGTTTTGCAGTAAATCAGAAATATACAATCAGGGAAATTGCTAATTATGTCTTTTATAATTTACATATTAATTATTTACATGGGTAGGAAGTCAATGAATCTCAGAAATATTGACAGGATGTTTGTTGATGTGAATGACAAAATAACAGCTTTGAGAATGTATCTTGACTGCAAAATCAATCACCTAGCTTAATTGATTGTGCAACAGAATATTAGACATGAAAGAAATCCAAGATAAAAAGCCTTGTTTCAGACAACTATAACGTGATTTTTGGAATTCTTGGCAGTGCAGAAGTAGAGATGTGCCTTGCAAAGAGGTCATTTTAATTTATCTTTTTATGATAAATTTGACAGACTTCTTACTTGATTTACAGTGAGTTCATAATTGAATTGCTAAACTTTATGAAGCAGAGGAATTTGTACCAAAGGAACTCTATGAATTGAGCTAAAGTGATATAATATAAAAGAGTCATATTAAGTCCACCACTAAAAGTCCCACAGTTCTCCCTGTCGCAGAGACCTCCTCGGCTGCTTCTCACAGCTCACATCCTTAGGGATGCTCTGAACACCTACATAGTGTAGCTGATTTATTATCAGATCTTAAATCAGATTGTCTCAAAAGGACTGAATTTCATTATCCCCGAAAGGGTAACTGTTCATATAAACTTCTCTCAAATCCCTTTAGCCACCTCCATGAGTTCTGGTCTGCCCTCAGCGAGCCTGGATCACCCATGTGAGAGATTTACTTTGCTCAGAAGGTGATATAAATGCACTTTGCTGATTATCAGGATCACTTGCTAACTGTTACATATCTAAAAATTTCTGAAAGGATACTGTGGACCCAGCAGACAACTATGATGAGATCACTCCATAATGTACTAACTGTATGGTTTGGGGTTTTTTGTCATGAATTAGATAATGAGACATGGTATTTTCCACACAGCACATGTTCAGCATGCATTTTGCTTGATGAAAACTTGTGGCATTATTCACTTCTTTGACAAGGGTCACCTCCTTGACATTAAGTGGAAGAAGTGCTTGGTATCACCTGTTGGCTCCGTGACTGGTCCCGTGATGGAACACACCTGAGAACGCCAGTCCACGAAAGGATGTTTTCACGTGACCTCATCCATAGGACTGGACACTAACGACACATTTCCATGCTTCCCGTGGAAGGGAAAGGTGTCTATTTTCACTAGATTAACTTAGTGGAACTGCCTCTGTTACCCAAGTAATTACCTGAGAGTGTGACCAAAGTTAATGAAATTGAATGTCCATATTCTGGTCTTTGGGGACACTTTCCATTAAGTAATGGAGGGACGTAATGAACATTAAGTAGTTAGTTGAGCTGGACTGTGCTGGTCCCTGACACTTCAAATTATAGACAAGTATCTAAATGGAGCAATTAATTCAGGTAGCCTGGATTCAGTGCTTATTCACTCTGATCTGAATGTATGAACTAATCTTGTATGTGCAAATGAAACTGGATTCTTGACTATTTACTTGAGTTTTTATCTTTTGAGTAATAGTTGGCTCCCAAATGCATCAATAATTTGAGATTTTAAGAACCAGTTGGCTTAAGAACCAATTCATGTACAAAATAAGAACCCCCAAATTTGGATCATGAGTTCCTCCTTAGGCAAGCACTGAGTTTTGGATATGGAAAAACCCCCAGCTTCCACTCAAGTGACAGATACTGCAGGTTACATTTATAGGTTAGTACATGACCTGATCAGTCTCTTGTAGATGTACATGGGTATCTCTTACTAACTGGTTTTGATCACTGGGGTGATGAGGAGCAGAAAAGGTCTTGACTCGGTGTAAGAACTACTCAGCACTAACTAAAACATCTCTGAATTATCAATGCTCTTTCCAGCATGAGTTCAAAGCACAGCCCCACAGCAGCTACTGCAAAGAAATTTAACTACTCCAGCCAAATCCAGCACACTGAAGATTCCTTTTCCCATATCGTTATTTGTCAGTTCCGTAACTACACACTCTGAGACTAGGATTCTGACCTGGAAACAGGAAACAGCCTTCAAATAAATGATCATGGTTAGAAAGAGATCCAGAAACCATATTTTAAACAAGATTAAATGTATATTGAATTTAAGTGTGGTGCTTCTACCCTAGAATTTAAGTACTGTGATTTAAAGCATTTCTTCCTAAGTAACAAATACATAGGTAAAGACAGATCTAGAAGACATATTTATTCATAAGTTTCTTTTCAGTATTTCTTACCTCATTTTGTCTAGCATTAATCAAAGCAAACTCATAAACAACACTGAGATAAGAAGAGATCCCTACTGTTTCAAATATGCTTTTCCATTAAATCTATGTAAAATGTATTTATCTTGTCCTTGTCATGCTCTAAAATATGCTTAGCAAATTATGCACTGTTGTGTCCAGCAGGTTTGTAGTCAGGTCATTTTCTGAAGGCAGCAGTAGTAGTCAGTGGTATTATCTGGCTCATAATATAAAGGCCAGAGTCTGATATACTCCAGAAAACCAGATCCAATATTAATCCTTAACATCACAGGCAATAAAAAGGCTCCTATCTATAAACACAATAAAATTTACCATGTGGAACTTACTGTGCTGGCAGTGAATCCCATTAAATCCCTCTGGACATTTACAAACATATCCTATGAATGTGTCGCCTCTGTATGCTTCACTAATTTCACATATCCCACCATTATGACATGGATTAGGAACGCAGGGTCCTGAGAGAGGGGGGAAAAAAAAAGATAAGTATGTATACATACATAGTAACAACCATAATAATTTCAGTCACTTGTAAGCATTCATTAAAGAAATAAAATGTCTTATGGATATCTTTATATTCCACTAACCCAGTTAAAACACACCCTTCCCTTACTTCAGATAACTTGCCAGCACAGATTTTTATGAACAAGTAAAAATATGAAGCATGTCACTACTCATTAATCACAGCATTATTTTTTAATGTAAGAGAAGACAGGAGACAGAGAAGCTAAATCTTGCTCTCCTATTAAAGATAACAGGCATTCTAACTTTTACATCACTGAGGAAATAGGTATTAATCAAACATGCCCATCATGTACAGAGTGACAGGTACAATGTCCCTGAATGATCACTACATGTCAAGTTAGTAGTTTGAGGAGATCTTTGCTGTGGCTTTGGGTGACTTTCTGAATATGTGACTATCTGGGCCAGCAGTTTGCAGCTACTAAAGTAACTATTCCTTTTCCACTGAGTGCCTTTGTAGCATATTCATGTCAAGAAAATTTCAAAAAAGAATTTCTGAACAATATTTTCTTTTCCCCCCACAAATCACTTGGTAGGAAACATGAAATTTCAGCAGTGAGATCCAATTTGTTAGGTTTGCAATTACTATAACTTCATATACTTTAAATAACAGAATCTTTCAACCTGAGGTCTCAAGGTTATTCATTTAACAGCACATGTTAAGAGCTTTTTACATTTTATTATCTTACTAATACTACCTGTAACAGGACTCCTACCAGGAGAAAACACTTGGCATTTTGGTGATTTTTTTTTTCTAATCTGATTTTAAAGAATTGGCAATGATAGATTGAAAAGCCTCACGTGCAAGCCTATGTGTGAAAAGATTTGTAAATTTAATATAAACAATTTTATTTGCAACTTTTGCCATATACACAGAAAGATGATACTCATTCCTTATTGAAATGCAATCTCGTAATCATTCAACTGCATTCTAAAAAAAAAAAAAACAAACCCAAACTAACAAAAATTCCAACAAAACGGAAAACAATTCTACAGTGTCATTTACTGAAAATCAGCACTGGGAGTTACAGAATCACATGAAATCATTTAGGCTGCCAAAGCCCTCCCAGCTCCTGGAGCCCACCCTGTGCCCGATGCCCACCTTGGAAAAGTCCTGCCAGCCCACGGAGCCCACCCTGTGCCTGATGCCCACCTTGGAAAGCCCTCTGAGCCCACAGAGCCCACCCTGTCCCTGATGCCCACCTTGTCCCCCAGCCCAGAGCACTGAGTGCCATGGCCAGTCCTGCCGTGGGCACCTCCAGGGCTGGGCACTCCAAACCTCCCTGAGCAGCCCCTGCCAGTGCCTGACCACCCCTTCCAGGGAGAAATTCCTGCTGCTGTCCCACCTGATCCCAGAGCTGCCCCCAGGGCTCCAGGTGTGGCCTCAGCTGTGCCTAGCACAGGGTCAGTGCCTGCCCGGAGGCTGGGACACCCCACTGACCTCCTGCCCACCTGGGCACACCTGGACACTCCTGGGCTCATGTCCAGCCACTGCCACCGGCATCCCCAGGCCTTCTCCTGCCACTCTTCCCCCAGTCTGGAGTGTTCTGTGGGGTTGTTGTGACCCAACACCTCATCATATCAAACCAATGAATGATGGAATTGAATGATTTAAACTCAAAAGAGCTGTAAGTTTGGTGTTTCTGGGGGTCTGCTGATTGGTCTGTGTTTTCAATTACAATCCCCAAGCTGACAGATGTTCACAGCAGCAGCATTCATCAAAATGTTACATTAGTGGAAATCAGACTATCCAAGAAAATACTAATTTGCAAAAGGTAAAAATTAACTGAATGACGAGATGTCAGAACATACTCCTCAGTTACAACACCCTGTGGGGTTATTGCTATTGGAGAAACCACACAGGTGCACATTTCTGTTACAACTTGTGTCATCAGCCTATTCCAAGACATACTCCTGCATGGGTTATGCTTGTGTACATCATAAAACATAGGATATGTCCCACTGAACCTGAAAAATAAGGGACATAATTATACAGCAGCTTACTCCAAATGCAATTTTTAGTTAAATAGGGCAAAATCATGAAGATAGAAAGAATGACCCTGGCTGCTGTCTGTTTTGCCTTTCTCCACCCATATTCTGCATTACATTTTAAAAGTACACAAACTCTTAATTCTAGACAACAGATGTCATCAGGTCTACAGAGACTCGTGTCTTTCAAATATCACCGTTTCTGTTTATGCCAATAAACCTTTACAATATTGTGGGGAAAAGACAAGGTTAATAATTTGCACTTTTGGTCTCCCACTTAATAAGAACTGTGTCTTTTCTTTTATGTCAAGCCTCTATCACAGCGCTGCAGTTTGGGGAGGAGCTTCATGTAGCCTCGTATGTTCATAGTTTCTATGCAAGCAGATCTCTAATCTTCCAAGAACAATAAATCTTTTAATAATTACTTTCTCATTTTCCTTGCTCTTTCTCCATATGGCCTGTTAAGCACATGATCAGCCTACTTTCATTGATTTTCTTTGTACTTTGCATTTTTTTCTGTTCAGTCCAAAGCACAAAGGCTTAAAAGGGCATTTGAGGTGCACAGTAATAAACATACTTGTGCATGACAGTATTTATAACTAATGTTTATCTTCTGTGATGCCTTCCTTCTGGAAAAAAAACCCCACATCAATGATATGGGCTTTTTTTTTCCCACTGATTATGGTTGCTATTTGGTTACAGACAAATAATAACACTATTTTTAATGTTGAGCATTTTGCTTTGTGTATTTTTGTTTGCTTTTGTTGTTGTTAATAGAAACTGGTAGTTCAAAAATGATTTTGAGAGCAACGAAGCATCTTCAAATGTACTGAAATTAATAAAAAACAGTTACCTATTGTTTACTAGTTAACATTCATTTATTACTAAGGACATGGTTAGGCTGCTCTGTATTCTAAAGGAATGGATGACTGAAAAATAAGAAGCCTGCAGCTTCTTTCTCCTAATTCTCCAGAGCGCCAGATTTTGAGATCACACATCTTCAGGATATTTAAATTGCATGAACACCCAAAGATATGATCCTTATCAGTATTTTTTTTTAATTATTTTAACTAAGTCTACAGGATCCGTGGTGCAAGTTTTGCCAGTTTGAGTGTCTTGAAGGATTTGAGGCCTAACCCTGTCATTGTTCCATTTAAGACCCCAATTTGGTATGTCAGATCTAGGCACAGCTTCCAGATGATGAGGGGTTCCAGCCAGTTTCCACATAGTTGTGTAGGCTCTTAAACAACATGGTATTGAATGCTGCATAATTAATTGTCTCACAATCTGATTAGTATTCTCTGTTCCTCGGATCTGTAACAGCAAGTTCAAACCCATCCTTTCTAAAAACAATACAAAATAAAAAAAAAAACCAACAAAAACCAAAACCCCCTCCAACACCACACACACACACACCCCCACACACACACAGAACCCCTTCCAAACAAAACCCACAAAAGAACAAACCGAACTTGTCAACTAATTTTCAACAACAGTGGACTTCAGGGATTGGGTTTTTTAAAATCAATAATGCTGTAATACTTTTACAGGTAATCTTTAAGTGGCTTCCAACACAAAGAGAACAACATTTGATCAATATTAATGAGCAGAGGAATTCAATGGTATGGTTTCCAGGCATTTTTATCCATGTTCATATAAAATAATGTCAGCAAGATTAATTGTGCACTCAAAGTAATAGATCTATCCACTTTTGCTGCTCTTTTCGGTCTTTCTTTGTCCAGTTCCAGAGGTATTAGCCAACATAATAAGTATAGTCCAAAATACATCATTCTGTTATTCAGCTGAAACCCCATGCTGTTTTTGAAAAAATATTGAAAGTTAACTTAGAGCGTAGAAGGTTTTAAATTTTAGATGTTCTTACTGAAACCTCTGAGATTTTACAGATGCATGAATCAAACAAATGCATCCTCAGTAGAGCTGCAAGGGGCTTGAGGCAGAACCATGTTATCTGTTTCCCTCTTTGACAAGTATAGTTAACTAAAATTTCATAATAAAATCTTGTATCATGAAATACTGAAGTAGAAATTCCATATTTGAGAGAAACCATTAGTTTATCTTTAGCAAGAAAAGCCAGGAAAGCAAAGAAAGCAGTTCAGTGATAGTCATCTGTAAAAACAACCCATTTCTCATGCTTCTAACAAACAGCATAAGCATTTTTTTTGCTAAATATAAAATCTGCTGATGCTTCGGTGGGAAAGACATTCAAAAAGATCAGGCAGTTTTAGAAGATGTTATTAAACAAGAAATCCACATCAGCCACATCTTCCTGACAGTCTTACTCTTCACACTCAAAAGTGCTAAAACAGGAAAGTGATCAAAAATAAAAGCCCATCGTTTCCTACTAAGTCAAGTAATGAATATGAAAAATGTAAAGAGAGGGATAAAAAGAAATATATACTCCAATGGAAAGAAACATGCAAAATCACATTTTTTAGAAGTAAAATTAAAGGCAATGAAATAAAAATGTTAACACTTTTGATGGTATTTACCCATTTTCTCTTTATGCAGAAATAATGCAACTTTAATGAAAAATACTAAATTACATATTGACCTTGATATACATCAAGATGAAGATACTGTTAGCTACAGAGCTAACTGCTTCATTTATTTTGTGGAATATTACTGAAGTAGGACTAATAGATAATGTTACTCTGATGATATAATAAGCTGCAAATCCCATCAAAACAAATATTGTGAGTTATCATCAAACTAATAAAAGGTATCAAATGATTTTACTTTCCATTTTAAACAAAACCACTCTCTAGCTGCTTGCCTTTGTAGCAACAGCTTTTCTGAAGTCCCTTGTGGCTTTACACAAATGTCAAATAGGGTATTCCCCCCCTCTGATAAGTTGAAATCTTCATCAGAGAGCTCTCCCACAGTTATAACATCAGTAGTTTGAAGTTCTCCTCTATGTTTTGATCATATATGATACTGTAGATGCTTCCCCTGCCAAAGAAAATTCTCCAAAATAAGCTGTGGCAGAGGTCACTTTGCAAGAGCTCATGTATTTTGAAACTAATACATGCACAAACAACCAGTGGCACATATAACTTCTCTTATCTTTATGGGAAGAGAAGAATTAACCTCTTTGCTGCTGGAAAAAGAATGGCACAAACTTCCCATGAGTTAAAAATTAAGGACTATCACAATGAATTAGGCTCATTGTCCAGGTAATCCAACACTCCACCCCTTCTGCTCATCAGTTCCGGCATCCTGACAACAAAGATGAAGAATCCTGCAGTGTGAACAAGTAAAAATCTGTACTAGATATCTTAAAAATACTTGAGATGAGCTTAATCTCTGAGTCTTTCTATTTGACATCATTTTCTGACTAAGACACATATTTTCTTCACACTAAAAATCATACCACCTATACATGGACAGATGATAGACCACTTCTCTTTTCACGAATATATTGTCCTTTTTCTTTCCTCATCACCTTTCTAAAAACTCAGAATGGACATTTGAAAGATCTGCCCCTTCAAATGTGAGATTACAGAACCCACACTTGAGCAGACACAGATCCAAAGTGCAACATAATCCTGGTTCAAAAGAGACCATTTTCCACAGAGACACAGAAAATGGGCATTCAAATTCAGCAGCAATGTCCCCACAGGTTCTGACAGAAAACTGCTTTATTGCACAGAAAGGGCAGGAATATAACAAAATCTTGTGAGGGTCTCTGATCTTCCTCACATTTACGACTTTGCCTATTAATTCAGCATTATTGTGAAGGCTTTACTGGACACAGAGGCTGGTTTTGAGTGCCCCTGGCTGTGTGCCTGTGTGGGAGCTGTGATGCCTCAGAGATCATTTTAACAACTGGACAGAAATGATCCTGCACCTGCTGAGTTCTGGGGATCACTAAATGGCACCAACACACGCACTCGTGTCTCATCCTGCCTACAGGTTTAAGCACACAGGGACACACATCCAATCCAGCAACGCAGTGCAAGAGTCAGGTCCCTCTTCTACCTGCACTTAAAGCCTCTTCACCCCCTTTGTGGTTCAGAACAAGCTTCTGCTCAGCCACTTTGCAGATTTCACCTGTGTGCAGAGGAGAACTACCATTGTCTAGGAACACTCCTGGTGTAGCTGGGTCCAAAGAACAGCATGTTTATTCACCATGTGTCAGCTGCCTGCTTTGCAGGGCACAGTCCTGAGGGCATTTGAAGAGCACGTTCCCAGCAGATGTGCTATTGACCTTCTGCCAGAAGGCACTGGAATCAGGAAAATGTCTTGTAGACAACGTGCTCATTCTGCCACTTAAGGATGAAGCATCTGCTGCAATGACTGAATATGTTGTAGTTCAGTATTTCCTATTTCTAACTGACACTCTCATTTTTTTGGCACTTCAAAGCCATTCTGGGTTAAAAATTTACATAAACATCTAAACATTTTAGGGCCCAACTCTAGTTATACTGGTGCATCGTGACATGGCTCCAAGAAAAAACAAAGGAGTCTCTTGGTTTAACTAAAGCCCATGGAAGGTAAACTTGACGTATTTTGAACTATCTCACCCTTCAAATCTTCTGAAGTGCATTAAGAAATTCTTGCTTGTGCAGCATACTTGAATATTTTTAAAACAAAGAGAAAAAAAATAAACTAAGCCACAATAGCTCCTACACATCAATGTATTTCACGTATTTCCCTTTAGAAATTGCCACTGTTGGTTCTATTTTACTGTTAGGATACAAATGGACTTTATGTCAACTAATATGTATTAGACCTACAACTTGCTATTTGCTTGATTATTTTAACTTGAAAAGAATAGGCACTGCAGAACATCATTCACACTTTATGTAGAATATTGATACCATTAAGTGGTTGCTATATGTTTTTCCAGTTAATGCATGAAAGCAGTAAAATAATTAGCAGTTACACACACTGTCATCTTATTAACATTCTCAAGATACCAGCTTTGGAAAAAAAAAAGAAAAAAAAATCTGTTCAGCCTGGCTCGTAAGTGAATTAGTACTGTATTAGATTCTATCTACCTATATATTCATTATAAACTAATGGCACCAATCCAGACTTAATTGCACTGTGATTAAATATTTATCTTGTTTTTAATGCAGTAAATGGAGCGTGCTGACTATAATGATCAAGGTGTCTCCATCTGGATGCAGCAAGAGCTAAGGTTCACCCCTTGAGTGCAAAATGCTCTAGGTCACTTCTGAACTTTCCCCTCTAATTCTATTCTGACAAATTCTGTTACAGGGTGGAAATTAAGCTGATTTTCCAGCCATCTCCCAACCTTTTTTCTAGCTGAATAACTAAAATATTTTCTGAAATGATGCAGTTTGAACTTCATCGCTACACGATGTCTTTCCTTAATAGTCTTACGCTTCTCACCTAACTCTCCATTGACTGAGAATGGTAGATTATACCCAAATTTCAGGCATGGCCAGTGTAACAGGCACTGTAGTGATACCACACAGAGTGAGACATGGCAATCCTTTAAAAGCTGGGAAAAGAGTTCAATGCACTACAAGACATTTTCCCCAAGTCTTCTCTCATTATTTCTCTCCATACTCCTCAGTTTCCAAGCCTGAGAACTTTCCTTCCCCATCTTCAGTGATGTTTTTTACCTCTTTATAGCCTTTACCACTTAAATATGTTTCTAAAAAATGCCCACAGTATTGCTCCCCCACCACCACCCACATAAACCTCCTTAGCAAGTTAATGTGTGACCCGTTCTGCATCTCTGCATTACCTTCCACAGGAGGATTTTATCTTTCCAGAGAATACCTGCTCTGTTTCCAGAAAATACAGGGTCAGGGCCTTTTCCTTCTCCTGCTCTAACTTTACACTCAAGCAGCAGCATCATTATTTTTTCCTAGATGATCCTGTTTCTGTCCCTGAATTCTCCCACATTTGGTGGCCCAAGTTTGGCAGATTGGTTGTTATACTGTGTTTCTTGTGATTTATTTTGAAACTTCATTAAAGCCAGATTAATTTTCCAAATTAATCCAGAATTATTTTGCAAATTCCTTTTTCAGTTGATTCTGAAAAATCAACAATGCAAACAGACAATCTTCCATTGTGTAAAAATGTTGCTGAAGGATTATGAAGACTTGAATTTTTAATGTTGGAACATTCAGAGAAATACTCCAGATTTCAGCTGGGATGTTTGAAAGACTCAGTTCAAAACTGCAGTCCTGCCAATGCTAATGTCTACAGATTCCACATTAAAATAAACTCTACAAATCCATTTCCTACCTAATTGAAACAAACGCCTGTCTGTGTTTACTGCATTGGTATGTTGCTTAAGCAAAACAGACTCAGCAATCAGGAAACTACACACAATTTGGTTCCTAATGCAGAATCTCAACGCCAGTTGGGATTTCTGTCCTATAGTGCTACTTTTATCTTCATAATTCTTGTCATCATAAATGAAGATGTCAGTTTCCACTGTTTCACTGCACCTTAAGCTGCCAATGGATCAGGACTTCCTATCCTTTTTCATCATGTTCTTGTTAACAACTGGAAAATGGAAAAAACCTGCAAAAACTATGTGAACATTAATTATAACAGCAAACACATTAAAACCCAGTTAGTCCTCTTGCTGAGCATTCCAGTGGGAACTAAAAATGCAACAGCCTAAACTTAGGCTCTTCATATTTGTGTGAGTCAGGTCCCAATTACTAGTGTTGCATTAATGACACAGAAACAGCAGAAGGGAACCTCAGAGGGTGATTATCCTTAGGACATGAAATATTATTAAGAAGTGATGAAAGAGAATCACTAAATGTGAAATATATATAGTCCAAACAGGCATAAAGTTGTCCACAGAAGAAACCAAGGGAAATAGACAAGACTTACACTCCAGTCATTTATTTCCCTGAGGATGTAGGACAGAGGAAATACATTCTTTCCTCGCCCTTTTTTTTCCCTCAAGCTGTCATCAAACTCTTCCAATTTAATGTAAAAGTCTGACCCTAAATCCCTTTGAATTCCAGACCCTGTCACTATTCTCTAGCTCTTAGTCCTTTAGCTAGATCATTGCTCTCTTTTCTCCTCATATCCCATTCCTGCTTCATATTGGCCTCTTGTCATCTCAGAAAACCACACTCTGAATAAAACCCCCAATTTAAAGGCAAAACCTGTGTTTGCAGTCATGAGCCTTCAGTACGGAAGATACCCAGTAGGATCAATTGATACCTGCTTCCTTTGCACCAGCTACATCCACAGCACAAATGCAAGTTAGTTGCTCTTGATTAATGTGGTTCATATGCAATTAGTTGTACCTGGGTGAAAGTACTGACCTATTTTGGCGGGTAATGGTAATAATTTCTGCACAGCAATAGTGGAGATTGGTATTTTCTGGTAAAAAATGCTTTAACTTAAAATTACAGCTTGTGTTATTGCACACAATAGTATTTGTTTGTAATAAGTACAGTTCTCTGCACAGGTAAATTCTGCCTTCAACAGAGCCTTGTGCAAGGGCTGGTGCATAAGCTGCTGCACTCCCAGCACCAGTAACATATTCCTTTAGGGAACGGCATGGCAGAGCAACTCTGGTGTCTTTCCTGGTGTCCATCCTCAGCTGTTTCATCGGGAGCTCATCAGACACATCCAGCTATCCTCCAGTTTGCAGGATCCACAGATCTGCACACAGGTACAATGATGGCAGCATAACTGAGTGGCTCCAGAAGATGAGGGCATGAACTAGGTATGATTAACCTCCCCTCACCTTAGGATAGATGACCTGAGTGAATGTTAATGTTCTGTTTCCAGTCTAGCCTAGTTCATAGCTGGATATGGTTCCTGAAAGAGGACCCATAATATTGGTCATCTGCTGATGGAGTGGAGTCAGGCACAGAGAAGGGTGTGTGGCTGGAAAAAGTGGATCTGCAGTTAAGTTCTGAATGATGAGAAATAAGACCAGGAGGAGAAGCTATGAAAACAAAACTAGCTACATGAATTAAACAGGTTGAGTCAAGTTCTTTATTTGTAATTTCCTAAGCTGTTGGAAAATACTGCCTGTACTCTACTAGCAAAATTTAGGTGGGAACAAGACTTGATGATAAATACACTGCTTTACACCTTATGTCCCTGCCCCTGCTCATGGGAGGTTAAAGCAGACTGTGCACCTGACAGGATCACTGATTTGCATTTTGTTTAAAAAAATGTCCAGTACCTACTGTTTTGTAGGAAAAAATAAAATAGTAGAAACATTTTTTCTCATTTGGAGGCCAGAATGAAAATTGAAAATTCCAGGTTAACATGCAAGGATTAAGAATCTAATATTGAAATGCTGTCACTCTTTCCCTTGGAGTATATTCATAAATAAACTGTTCTGCAGTTTTAACAGGACGAAATATTGTTGAAGAGTTGAAACTAATGAAATTCATGAATAACTGTAACACTGACTTAAAATATTACTATGGAGTGTTAATTCATGCTTTGCAAGTAAATGTTAAAATATGGTGCTGCAGGCAAATTGAACATATAAATCTCTATTCAGATCTTTTTGTTCTTGTGCTATGGCTTGTTCATTGTAGATAGTCATTCCAATAAAACTTCAAGAATTTCAAGTCATTTCTCAGTTTATTTGACACAACTCAAATAACTTCTAAAGTATATAAAGGTAGACTTAAGATATTTTTTTTTCTTTTTAAAAAATAGACAACTGGACATTCATGGGAACATGCTACATTTTAACAATTGTTATTTTTACCACAATATTTGTCATATAGCCACAACTGTTATGGCCACCAGTGGAAGTTGTGTCTTGAGTAAGCAAAGAAAATAAATTTCTGGACTGGACTGTGGAAGTTTCCCCTCTTTTATTCACCTACAGCCACACTGGTCACATTTAGCATTTGATTACTTTGCAGTACCTTGGATCTTATGCAAATATTTTTGCCACCATTTTGTTTTGAAGTTATATGGTACGTATTTGCAAGGACGACTAGTGGAGGCAACAGTTTTACACAAGTGGAAAAGAAAAAAACCACTTGTTTCCAAAATAGTATCTTTTAGTGCAATTGTATAATTACATAACATATCAGAAGATAGTCCTTTCTTTCAGCCTAGTAATGGAAATTCATGCTCTGGGAGTTAATACTAAATGACTTTCCGTGGAAAACAACAACAGACTTAAAGATCTTCTGAACACTTCAGTGATACAGCTACTCCAGGAGTCCAGCTGGTCTCTTATGGATTGGTACCGACTGATGCCAGATTCAAGACAGTTTGGGATAGCTGGGATATTTTTGCTTGAGAGGTGTTTTGGGGGGATTAGGAATAGGCAGAGGAGCAGCGAGCACAGTGCAGTGCAGGGGGAAAACTCAATCAGAGTAGAACTGGGCACCAGATCAGCAGCTGGTGAAGATGCAGTTTCGTAACGTAGACCGGATGAAAAGCAGCCCACCTCAATTCTACTGTAAACCCTGCTCTTGGTCCCCAAGGGCACTTAATTCCCCTTGCAGATAATTCCATTATCTGCCAGCTATAACATTCCTGGGCTCTCATTCACTACAAATCCACACCAATGTAATGGTGTTATGCATGTCCATGGTCATGATTGATAAAGTACTGCTGTCTCAGGCATAAAGAAACAGTCTTTTGTCTTATATTCAACCATTTTGCCTGATGTTTATCAATTTCACCTACCAGCTGGATCAATAATATGTGCTACAAACCTTTTCCTCTTGCAGCCTTTGAACCTACACCAGAAAATGATCCTAAATGTCATATCTTTCCCTGATTACACAATCAGTCTCAAAGGAGGCTGAACTTACCAGAAGTACCACATTCTCTCAGTTCAGCCATGTTCTCTCTACTTTGCCACCTGCCAGAGCGCTTTCCTTGGCACTTCCTCCATACTTGCTTTAGCAATTTCCAACCTGCTTAAGCTTAGGAACATCCATAAGTTCTTTAACACCCTCACAGAATAAGATATGAATTACTGAAAAGGTATGACTGTAAGAATTAACATTTTCCTCCCCCCTCCAAGAATCAGTAGATTTTTGTACATTTGCTTGCTTTTTCTGGACAAGAGTTACAGATAAAAATAAATTAGTTTAATAATAAGAGACAGCAAATTATACAAGAATTTGCTAGAACAACAAACTTACAAGATACATGATTGAACTTATTATTAAAGGTTTTCCTTGGCTGCTTCAGGATGTCAACCCAATTACAAAATTGTAGAGATTGTGCAACAGAGACATTCTCAAGAGAGTTATTAGAGAGGGGTATTTCCCATTCATCCTGCTGTTTAACATCATGCATAGAGAGCAATAATAGTGATAACCTACAGTGGCAATTCGGTTTTAATGTTAAAAAAATTGGGGTTTGATTACTCTCCTTCTCTTTCTTACTGCACCCAGCAACTGGACAGCACAAAGCATGAGCTTGCAGTATGAAAACCTTTCCATTCCTTCCTAAACTGGTTAACTGATCTATTGTTTATTTATTAATTTTATTATATTCTCAATTTCAGACTTTTATGGTACCCTTCTTTAAATTACACTGTAGCACTACACCCATACCAAGGGTACTTTTAGGATTCACATTGGTTAACTTTGCTAAGAATCTACCAATCTTATGTTAAAGTAGTCAGTACCAAGAGTGTACAACTTCTACCTCAAAACCATTAGATTTCAGGAAACCTCATCACAGCCTATTTTATTTTATTTTATTTTATTTTATTTTATTTTATTTTATTTTATTTTATTTTATTTTATTTTATTTTATTT
>JAWWEV010000095.1:9095380-9105613 GCA_035583235.1 Hafferia zeledoni
GGGGATACTGCATGATATTCTACTTGTGTTTGTGTCACTGGGATGAATGTTTTATACTCACCACAAATACCACCCTCCAAAACGATGCAGATTATGGGAAAAAATACCCTTGTATGAGTTTCTCAGACAGCTGCCAGCACTGCAGGCTAATCTCAACCTCCTAGCTTCATTTTTGTCAGTCTTGAAAAGAAGTAGCAATTTTGCCAAACTGTGTTATTTTTATGATATATGGACAGACATTCACTAAGGGATATGCTAAAAATACTAATTAATTTCCATGCCTGACCTAAGCAAGATTTCCAGCTTTTAAATGAGGCAGGCTACTCTAATAGCCTTCAGTGCCACCTGGCATCTAAAACCATTTTTACTGCATAAGCCTCATTTCCATCAGAATAGGGTTCAATATGACCTTTACATAATTTTCTGAGTTAGTCTATATTTTGCTTGGACTAGATGGAAAAGTAATTAACAAGTTAGCTTCAGGCACTGATAAAAACAGAATATGCACGTCAAGAAGAAAAAGAAAAGGAATTTGAATTGCTACACATGGGTAAACCAAGTTCAGCAAGAGAGCAAGTCTCTGCCACAGACCTTGGGGGAATGGTAAATCCCTTCCCTTGGAATAATTCTGAAGGATGATTTTCCTCCTTGAAATGTGTGAAATAAAAATAGCTTTGCAAACCCCAGCAGAATCACTGTGCCCCAAGAGACAGCCTAGGAACAGGCTGTCACAAACCTACAACACTTCTACAGTGGGCAGTACACTCGAGTGCTTGAGACTTGACCAGATGCATCCTTGACATTTTGAGGGTGACACAGAAAGTAGGTTAAATATCTTGTGGGTTGTTTTTTTTGTGTGTGTGTGTGTATGTTTTTTAAAGTTTCATTTTAACAACTTATAAAAAAATCTTGTGTGGTTTTTTTTCTTTTCTGATAGTCTTGGAATCACAGAATGGTTGGGGTGGAAGAGATCTTAAAGATTACCAAGCTCCAATAATCTGATATCAGAGTAATCATCAAAGAAGTTCCAATTTCAACTTGTTTTACAACAAGGCCACTACAAATGGCATTATTTTCTAGAAGAGGAGAAACTCTTTGTGAAATCCAATTTCAAACCCACCATCAGTTAAATACTTTTAGAGCAAACACATGGTATAGTTATTATACAAGGATATAAGGATAATTCCTATGTAAACATTAATGTCAGTAAGATCTCAAATGCTTTTCATTTGAAGTCGTGATGTTTTTCTCTGAGAATCAATGACATGTGTTCAGCGCTTTAACCAAATGGATCTCATCTCCCCCTTGGTGAACAGTTCAGCACCAACTGGTAAAAACTGATTAAAATATTAATCTGCTCAAGAAAAAGACCTCCTGAATACCTGAATCATGGAATCATAAAATGGTTTGGGTTGGTAGGGACCTTAAAGCCCATCCAGTGCCACCCCCTGCCATGGGCAGGGACACCTTCCATTATCCCAGGTTGCTCCAAGACCTGTCCAACCTGGCCTTGGACACTTCCAGGGATGGGACAGCTGCAGCTTCTCTGCCCAACCTGTGCCAGGGGCTCACAGAAAATAATTTCCTGCTAATACCCAATCTATCCCTACTGTCTGTCAGTTGAAGCCATTCCCTTTTGTCCTGTCACTCCATCCCTTGCAAATGTTCTCCCTCCACCTTTCTTGTAGCCCCCTCAGGTCCTGGAAGCCCACGACAAGGTCCCCCTAAAACTTCCCTTCTCCAGGGAGGGGGCAGCCACAGCTTCTCTGGGCACTCTGTGCCAGGGCCTGCCCAGCCTCACAGACAAGAATTCCTCCCAATATCCAACCTAAACCTACCCATTTTCCAAACTATCTAATATAAAATGATTGTAAACTATCTAATATAAAGCTGTCTAAGATAGTGCCAAGTAGAACCATCCCAACTCCCACCACAAATAGTTATGAAAAATGAAAATCATAAAAATTTGATGTTATGAATATCAAAGTGAAATTAAACTGGTACAGGGTAAACCCTAGGATTTCACTAATATTTTGTCTAGTGTTTTAAAATTATAATCCAATGAATTTTTAAATGCCAGCATATTTAGAAAAAGCACTTTTTTTTTTTTTTTTCCAAAACTGTGGCTAACTATTTTATAAAATTTTTATAATACAAATTCCATTTTTGGTTTGTTGATTGGTTGGTTGGTTTTAAAATCACCATATCCCTTGAAAAAAAAATTATTTCTGAGGAACCAAAACAAATTATTGAGGTAATCCTCAGTAAGTCATCCTTGAAATATCTACTGACCAAAGTAGTTTGTAACTACTTTTAATTTTTCATATTTTTCAATCTATTTTTTTTTCCACCAAACCACATCTTTTCATTCTAGAAATAGGCTCTAAGACAAACATTAAGGCAATACATTCTGGTACCCTCCTTTAAAAAGCTTCTTAAACACAAGAAATTGAGGGGAAAAAGCAAAACAACAGAGAAACCTGGAGCTGTCCTAATAGAAGCAAGACAAAACACATAGCTTTAAAGCAATTTAGATTTCAGGTGTTGCTTAATACCATGCTCCTAGAATAAGGATAATGGGCAAATCTTAACATTTTTAGATGTCTATTTTTCATGACTTTTTGATCAGTGCTGTATCGAGTACAACCATCACCCTGAAATTTCTGAAACTGTGCTTTTCCATTCCAATTGTTTTCTGAAATTTCTTCATTTTTCTCTTCTGAATTAAACTTCATTCTAGAGTTTTTTCCAGTTGAAGTCTCCTTCATTTTATATGGCATTTTCAACCCTTGTTGCTTTTTCAAAGTTAATTTTTATTATCTTTTGTTACTTCCTTCTTCAGGAAAAACATGCTATAACAACTTTTATTATATTAAAGTTGAAATTTTGAATAAAATGAGGACCAATTAAATATCACATGAAATTGTAGAAGAGTAATATTATTTTCCAAGGAAACAAATAAACTCCTCATAGATATTCAATGCAGGTGTCCATACATATACACAGTGTGCACAAGGTCATTTTTTTTAATTAACGTCTTCAAAAAAGAAGTTTCTGTCATATCATATATTGAGTCCTCAATTTCCTATATTTAGTCATCTAAATTTATTTAAAACATTATTAAACTCACACTGTAAAATAGCTTCTATTATCACGAAATTCTAAATAAAATAGTTGTCAGAGCAATCTCCTCACAGTTCAATAAACAGCTTTAAAAGACTCATGCCACACTGTGTACATGAGATTAAAAAAGCCAACCAAACAAATCTCCAAGAGAATTGTCCTGAGATTTTCCCAGTTTGGATCAAGGAGATTCTGGTAAAACTTTGATTCATCTGAAACTCAAAATAAATGAAGAAAGATGTAGAAGTGGCTCAAAAGAGAATTTAGATGTCCACAATAACATAAAATCATAGGTATTTAACTGGCATGGAAAAAGATACAGAGGTCAAGGTCTATCCAGAAAAAGTGCTAAGGAAAACCCTGGTGAAACTGTGAGGATCATTTGAAAAATTGATTTCTCTTTGTTTAAAAAGCATCTTAGATGAAACACCTTTAATGGGTTATAATTGCAGTTCATTAGACTGAAGCATTCTGAAACTGAAGGAACTTCTGTGAAATGTCATTTCTATTAAGAGGTAAGCACAGGGCATTTATTATTACAGGGTAAGTAATTTTCAATCTAAGCTGCAACACTGAGAATAAAATTTTAGAAACTTAATTTCTACAAGATCCTTCCCAGGTGATGTTGTCAGAGCAGCTGGACTATCCCAAAGAGCAGAACAGGTGAAATAACATTGTTTTACCCTTTTGATTAAATAGAACCAGAAATTCTGGTTTTGAACCTGATCACAGGTCAACTACAAGTTTATAATGTTCATAAAATGTTGAAATAATGCTCATAGAGCCTTCATAAAACTATTAGCTGCAACTTATCCCACCTCATTTTATTTCACAAATAAAGGCATTGTTTGGAAAAATATGTGTATGAATAATATTTAGATATATTTCACAACTGGAGGGAACCTGTTGCTCTGTTGTTTTGGGGTTTTGTTTTTTTGTTTTGTTTTGTTTTTGTTTGTTTTTTAAGAGCAAAATCTGGTATTAGCTAGTGCTGCTTCCACCAGATATAACCCACTGAGATTTCAGTGAAAGGCTCTAGGTGAGTGCATAAGGCTTTGGATGCAGTTTCTATTTATTTTTCAGCATCCCTGTAACTTCCAAAATGCATGATTGCCTCCCTACTCTGAGGAAGAGGAATCTGCTTCAAGCAGAACACGCAGTTTTGTGAATGCCAATACAAAAGGAGAAGTAAGTTGTGTTAAAACAATCCTGTAAGAACACGCTGATCTGTTACTTTCATAACAACATCATCTTATAGCAAAATCAATAGAAACTATAAACTTTGAAGCATCTGAAGAACTGGTATTGCTTCAAAAATTTTAAGATAAAAATTAATGCTATATTGCACTTCATTAATATATTTGCCTCTTAGAATAAATAATATCTGTCGTTGCTGTCTTATGACTTCCACTTCCCTTCATTTACACAGTTTTAGTTACCTAAGTTACCTTGGCCAGCTCATGATTATGGGCTTTCACAAAAACAGCACTGATGATCAAAATACAAGGAGGGAGCCCATGTTTTCATCAGAAATTATGATTTTACAACACACAACCACAGCAACTCTACCTCTAAAAAATGTGTGCATTCAAATCATCTCCACAAAGGGAAAAAGACTGAGGTTTTCTGGTCTTTCCTACGTAAAAAAATCTTGCTTTTATTGAATAGCTGCAATAGGTTTATCCTGATGTATTTTCCATGAAAATTTCAAGACTGACAGTTCTCTCAATAAATGGACAGCTGAAAGTTGATGGTTAGTAATTGTAATGTGTGCTCCATGGGAGTGTGTTAGTGCCCTGCAGTTCTTCCCCAGATTCTCCCTCTCTCTGTTTCACAGAGGTTTTTTCTCATCTCAGTCATGCTTCCTGCTCATTCTGCTGCTGCACTCCTGTTAAAAGCTCCCTTTTGCTTCTTTCTGTATTCAGTTCCAGTCTTAACTATTCTCCCTCTCTCACATTCTACTCTTGGCTTTGTTCTCCATCCTTTCATTTATTATTCTCTGCTGAACCCTAATTACTTTTATTGCTCCCCAGTTGTAGGTTAGCGCTGTAAACAGTGTTCAATCCTTCCTTGCCATCTTCGTATCTTCATTCACTTTCCTTACCTTTTCTCTTTTGGTCCTCTGGAGACCTTTCCTTCTTTTAACAAGCCACTATAAAGTGATTCCCCATTTATTTGATGTTTTAGCTCACCGAGTTTGTACAACTCAGTGCCATTTCAAATATGTTAAGCTGTTTCAGTGCCATTCTTCTTTGGTGCATTGTCTTCTTTTTTCTTTAAATACTCCCCAGCTAATGGATTGCCAATTAATTAGAAATAGTTAATCTTCACAATAGAATAAACACTACGTGTTTGTGTCTCTCGAGGAGCTCCTAAACTAATTTTTATGGCTGTGATGGTAACCATTCTCACTCCTTGGCAGCTTGTCAATGGAAATAAAAGTTCGCTGAGCAGATATGCAAGCCATCGTCTGGAGAATGTTTTCCTTGAGCAGGAGGCTCCTGCATCTGCTGTCCTTCCCTTCTTTCACTGCTTTTTGCCACTGTCTCTAAGGATGTCAGCTTTGAGGGGCCAGGCAGATGGCTGAGTTTCCCCAGCATAAAGGCAGATGAAAAACTAACATTGAAAAATAAAACCCATAACAAAAAAAAAAACCAAAACAACAACAACAAAAAACAAAACCCACAAACAAACAAGAAAACCCAAACAACCCACCACACAAAAAACTCACAAGCAAAACCCCCCCCAAAACGCTGTTGGTTTTGGGTTTTTTGTTGTTTTTTTTGTTTGTTTGGGGTTTTTTGTTTGTTTTTCTTTTTAATTTCTGATTGCTTTAGACCTGCTTTGTGGTCTGAAGCCCAATGTGCCATGGAAGAAACAAAGAGGAATGTGGTTGAGGAGACTATTTCCTACTATTTTGGAACTGAGGGAAAAGAATACAAAAGGAAGGGGGAGCAGACAGAAGAAAGAAGAATCCAAATCCGATACATCAGTTTAGCGTGTCATACATAAAATAAACCTGGTTAAAGTGATTTATAAAAAAAGTACCTCTCAAGAAATATTTACCACAATGCAGATGTAATATAAATTATTCATACCTGATGAGGTTGGTTCCTCTTCAATTGATGCTGTGCAAAAAGGCATCAGGGGCAGGGAGAGTGGCAGGGACAAGGAAGGGGAAGGAAGGGAAAGAGAGAGAGAGAAAGAGAAAAATACAAATGAAGAAAGCCATATAGTCCTAATTGTTATATTATTTACATTTCTGTAATACAAAAGCAAGTAGGAATAATGAAAAACTTTATTCTCTCCATCCTCCACCCCTTCTGTTGCCTTCAGTTTCTTACCAGCCATTGTGGGGTGATGGCAGTGATGAATTACTGATTCTGAAACTGAGTAGCTAGGGACCAAAAGTGGCAGTTTTGGGGTGGGTGTGTGTGTGCCAGGGACACAGTTACACATTGGACTCTCCATTCCAGCTGTTTATTTTCTGGAGAATGCAATACAAATCCCTATCTTCACCTTTCCCTTTTGGGGATAGATGACCATTAAATGGCCTTAAGTTACCATCAGAAAGCACTGATGACTGTGGACTGTCTATTACCACCACATTCAAAAGAAGAAAAACAAGTATATTCACAGTAAAGCTGCATTTTAAAAGTACATCAGTGACCTAGTTCTTTCTCTTCCTGTAGTCAGGATGTTTTATGTACACATACATCACAAAAACGTTCTTTTCACCATCTAGCAAAGTTTTCTGTGAATAGCAAAAGCCACATTCAAGTGTTTCTCACTTGGACATTGTAAGAGAACCTAGAGGTGAGAAAACTCTCTATAAATGAGATATAGAGGCCCTCTTCAGATATTAAAAACATGTATCCGTACTTCCATTTTTTCTACCAGTGGCAATGGAAGCTGCTTCTGTTTCATTTCTTGCAGAATCAGTTCAAACAATGCTCCTCCAGCCATGGCAAACATTGATCCCTTCTGGCGCTTCAGAGCTTGCACTTGGGAGGGATAAAGATTTCAAACTCCTTCTAAGAGACCAGTGCCATGCCCTGGTAAACTGACTAATTCTGCTTCACTACCACCTCATGTGTTGTGCAGGGACAGACTGGGAGAGCAGTGGGAAGATCTTCCCTCTTTTTAGTACAAACTTGTCAACAGACCAGCTGCATTTGAGCCCAGCCATACACCTTGGTTAATTCAGCTCAATATTCTATATATGCAACTGTATGAGACAACTAACACTGAACACATCAGTTACTTCTAATTGCAGGGTAGGATGGTGTCCTTTGGGGGACTGTCAAGTCTAATTGAGAGGAAATAATGAATTACTGTCTGGAGCACCAGCCAACCATCTTGTTTCTAGCTAAGGTAAACAGGTGATTTTTATTTCTAAAGCTTGCTGTTCAGATGAACTCTCAGGAAGGCTACACAACAACATAACACCATGAAGCACATAATCTAAAATGGCCTAAACAGGGTACTCCGCTAAGCCTTGCCTTTTGTAACTCCTTATTAAATGTTTGAATGTGTGTTTTGAAACTAGATTAACACATCATGCAGTGTATATGTGCAAAGACCATGCCAAGCTTTCAGCATATTCTTTTACTGTGTAAGTACTGAATTTAAGTAAAATCTCTTTATAGTAGTAGAGGATTTCAAGACAATTAATGAAAGAAGGGAAAATACCTGTTTTAAAATAGGACTAATCAGACAATCATTAATTTAACAACATGACAGCTGATTACACACATACAAAACAAATAAACAAAACAAACACCTGAATATTTAAATCCTACAGCAACAGAATCTGAAGTAAATAAACAAACTACAACAAACTAAGTCAATAAAGTAGGGTGTAATTTATCAAGGTGCCAGTGGAAGAGAGGACTATGCAAACAGAACAGAACATGAAAGTTGGAAGTTCCATTATTAAATTTTACAAATGCCCCAAGTCTGCATTAGCTGGAAGCTCTACTGCTGCTTGAACAACAAATAATTCAAACTACTGGTGACTGTGCATTAAAACTGGTTAAACAAAATTGTCCAATTATACAGAGAATATTCATTCCAGTAACCATTTTCTTCAGACTGCTATTTGAATAATATTCTTAGACTTAATTATAGGGATGAATTCCAGCATTAGCAATTCAAAGCTGGATTCTGTTATTACTGTGATGGTTGTTTCAGAGGGACCACTCTGCACTTAGGAACACGTCTAAATAAAACAGTATAGATGAATCTCAGCTGCATAAATCACTCAGACACCAAGACAGCTATGCCAATAATGTTACTTTTCTGTGTATTTAATTATTTTGGCTATTTGATTGCTGGTTTAAGCTCTTTCAGGAATAGACTGTGTTCTTTTCTTGTCTGAGTTAGAGGTAGTGAGAACTGCTCTTGCAAAAAGACCAAGCTCTACTTGTCAATACTGTGTTTCTTAACCTGAGGCAGAAACTAATAAAAATAGGTAAGAAAATGCAGTTATGAACTTGTTCACACTTCATACAAACTTTTATAAAAAACTGAATTAACTTAATCTCTTGCTTTATGTGAAAGGATATTTTCACCTCCCATAGCCTGAGAAACCATGTTTAAAAAAACCACCTCCAGAAAGCTGTTGAATACTCAAAAGAATACGCTACTTTTACTATATCATACCAGATCCAATATAATGTCAGCACGCTGTTTTCCACTCATTAAGGAAATTCACTCAATTACCACAGCAAAAATTTCTTACATGACATCACCTTTTTCTCTTTTTATCCCCCCCATCAGCAGTGATTTAAAGCATTAAGTTATTTTAAAAAGCTATTTATAAAGCAATTCATCTCCACAGTAATTATCTGCATTTTACTTTTCACTTATTTCAGAGGAGTGCAAAGGGATCAAACTAGAACTGCCTTGCTAACTGAGCTGGCACAAGCTGGTGACTCACTGTGGTGGGTGGTGGTTCCCCATCAGCCTGGTGTTCTCCCCCTGACTCCAGAGAGGTGAGACTCACACAGAGCAGCCAGTTATTTAACAACCACCCCACCCCCAAAAAAGTAACAGGCATTCCCAGTTCTGGTAGCAGCACTGTATGACCTTGAAAAGTAAACTACTCTGCAGCTTTAAAACATTTCTGACTGCATATTTCTTCCCCTTTTAATGCACCATTGACAAAATATAGTAAGACATATGGCAGCAGAACATTAGATTTTATCTTCTTAGGGAAAATCTGATGTTCACTTGGGAAAATTTGATCTTGTTTTCCTTAGAGATGAACAATACCACAGGACATCAGTGGAGGAATAAAAGCCAAGAAGACATGGGCAGGTTTGGAAAGCCTATATCAGGATAGGTATCACCAAACATTAGCTTAAGAGAGATAATTTGGGAAGGCAATGCTTGGACAGTATCTGAATATCTATGCCACACACTCCTGATTATTTCTGTTACTTGGGTATAAGCCTTGACAGGTCTGAGTAAAAAAAAAAAAGAAGAGAAAAGAAATTTGAAGCATTAATGTCTCAGGAGAGGCAGATTGCATGTTACAGCCTCCTGTACTATGTTATATCTTATGACACATTACATTAGTTTTGTATTACATTAAAGCTTCTGCTAATTTTATATTAATGGGAAACATGCTTGCCTTTCATCTTCAAATAAAATGCAAGGCTCATACATAGAAGACTAACTTAGGTATATGGGACTATCTCTATGGAAAAGGCTAAGCAAGAGCTCTACAAAATTACTCAAATCAACTGCAAGATCCAAGGTCAAATAATATTTTTCTGAATATGACATCAAAAATAAATTATATTCTGCTCATCATCAGATCTCAGGATCTCGGAGGACCTGTGTGCCTGGAAGACTGACTGACTTCCTAAAGACTCAGTATCAGTCATGAAGAGTGTGATTTTAATGCTACAGATGAAAATATGTGTTTAACAAGCCTCTCTCTTCACTCCCCATGTGACAGACTTCAGCTGGCCAAGTAGTGTCTGCAGTTGTTCTTCAGAAACAAAACAAAAAACCCCCAGAAATACACACAAAACTCCCAAATAGACAAAGGACCCCCCCCCCTCCCCCCCAAAAAACAACAGAACAAAACCAAACTATTAA
>JAWWEV010000095.1:9114460-9129546 GCA_035583235.1 Hafferia zeledoni
TCCTTTCCTTTCCTTTCCTTTCCTTTCCTTTCCTTTCCTTTCCTTTCCTTTCCTTTCCTTTCCTTTCCTTTCCTTTGTTTCTCTTTTCTTTTTTTCTTTAAATATTATGTTGACAGAGATAACAGTAAATTGGAGACACCCACCTCAACAGATGAAGTGATGTTTCCAGATGAAGTTTTACCACTCTGGTAGTTGGGGGGTGGGGGAGTGGAATTACCCTGAAACGTGCGTAATCCGAACAATTTTTCCAGCTACTTTTGGAGCAAAGACTGCCAACTATATCAGCTGGGCTTCTTTCACCTCATTCAACTCCCTACTCTGAAATCCCCTTCTCTTTCTGGGTGTATCCTCTTGTGAGCTCCCCGGGGATGAAAAAGCTTTGAGCTGGCTCTTTGGACTCCACACAACAACATCTGGGTGTGATGACACACTGTGATTTACAGAGGTCACACTGCATCTCCTAATGGCCCTGTTCTGGCCTTAGTGTTGATGAACCCTCGTAGCCAGACAGAAATTTAGCTCTATTCAAGTTACATCCTTGTGAATAACACTTGTTAAAAATGTTAAAGGGCATGTAGACTATGTTTTATATTTTTTTACTTGTTCCACTTTCCCTGAAGAATGGCACCTGTATTCTCAGCCCCTCTACTGCCTTTTTGCCCTGACCAAGGGTTTGGAAACCCTTTTCCAGTCTGAGAGGATACTTTCTGTACTCCAAAAAGAGTGGAAATGTGTGGTCCTACAGATAACATAGTCCTACAGATCACTCATACCACTTACTAAACCGCAAGGAACATGATTTTCCTGAAGTTTCCCTTGAGCTGTGGAATCAGCTCCCTCCCCTTCTCTTGTGATGCTACTCAGCTGCCTTGCTAGACCATTTTGATTCCTTTTAACCATGCTCCCTTCATCACTTTGTTCTCACAAGGTAGGCCATCACTTTTAAGTTTCACTGCACTCAGTTTTTCTATTAATCACATCCTCTTTGCTGCTCCAGTTCTCACCAGACAATCTGTTACCACGCTGGGTAATGACATAATGGAAAAAAAAAATCAGTGTTCGTAAAGCTAATTTGTCTCCTATTCAAATATGGTTGTGAAGACTATAAAGGTGAAACCAATTAGATTTAAGTCTGACCCCCAAGTCCCACCTCTTCCCCTACCCAACCTGTAGAATTCTTGGGTCCCAGTAAGACCTTTCACACCAAGATAAGCGATTCAGCACAGAAAATGTAGTTTTCTTCTTGTCCAAAGGGTTGTGCTAACATGACATGTCTCACAGGACAATCAGCCCTACAGAGCTGAAGGAGACAAGAAACTTTGCAATGAAGGGCCAATGGTATGGAACAAACAGGGCTGAGATTTAGGGCTGCCAAGTCCAAGCAGAACAGTGCAGCCACTATGGACCACTTTTGAGTGAATACAGTTCATGAGAAACACAGATGGAACACCGTTTGTTACAGAGTATGAAATGAAATTCCGTGGCAAATGAAATTATATAAAAAAATAAGCCATTCAATTCAATGCTGATTAACCAGATTATTGCAGTTTTAATGTATGTTTTTTTTCTAAACAAGGATCAGATATTTCACCTAAAGTATTGTCATCAGATTGATTTCTGCAAGGCCAGAGAAAACCTGTATAATTTAATTCTGTCAGTGTTTAACTGTAAGATGCATGAAAGAAATGCTTACCACACCCCAGTTCTAAGTGGTATCAAGATTCATAGCCTGCTAGTTTAATATTCACACTCCTTATTTTAGTAAACTCTTTATTTCATGGTCTTTGGGCATTCATATATTCAGCTGCAATACTTGAAACATAATTATCTATTTCATTTTGAATTACGGATTCTTTGAAAGTGCTCAGGTCCCTTCTTCCACCCTGAAAGGGCAAGTGATGAACACACTGATGCTTCAGAAGCACCCACAACTTGCATTCAGATTGATATATTTATTTACTTTGTTTATGCTGCATTGGTCAGGGTCTATTGTTTTAATGTAACTAAAACTGACCCCAAAGACACCACCAGTGAGGACAAAGTTAATCCACTGCTCACTTTTGTTGCTGACTTGGGCTAATGTATTGTTCAGCTATGAGCTAATGACTCCTGCAGATGTTTCTTATTTCATGCCAGAAAAAGCAGAAGCTGAAATTAAATATTTTCTTTTTATGACTGTCATCGTTCCCCTTATAAATTACAGCCCATTCAGTCATATTTTTGAATAAATCAAATGACACTGACAACACAGTTTTCCTATCTGCAAAAATTAATCTTAAAGGACAAAATTCTGGCCTCATTAGACTATTCATAATGAATAATATAACTGATGATTAAAAAGTTGACCCGCCTAAGAAGGCGAGGAAAGTAATAGGAATTTTTAATCAAGACGTGCCTCTCTCTCTCTCTTGATTCCAGCAAGAGCACATTTGTACTTAAATATGTTGGCATGTCTCTGTCTTCATGTTATTTCACACCTTTACTGCCCTTCTCTTACACATGGAGACACCAAGACATCTTCAAGGATGCTTTTTGTTTAATCTAATGCCAGTTCAAACTGAGTGTGCCAGAAGTGGGTGTGCTGTCTTATATTTCTACATAATAGTAATACAATACACTGAGATTTAGCTCTTAAAAATAATTTTCTTCCTGGCTTTTCAGGGCTCTAAGGCGTGATCCAAAATCATGATTCTGTTACAAGCCCTGATCTCATCACTGCAGATCTTGTGCCAACACAAAGCTTCAACAGCTCCTCAGAACCTTTTCTCAGGTGTATCTATGTAGACAAGAATCCTTATCAATGATGATAACTCTTTGCCACAGTAGGAATGTTTTTAGTTTAAATTGTCCCAACAGGAGAAAGCTGGTTAATGCAAGGGAAGGACTCATTTACCATGAGAACAGGGTTTTTCTGTACAGAACTAAATACAAAAATAATATGTTAGGTTCTCACTGAGAATCTGATTTTCACTTTAATTAAATGCAAGTTGTTGGAACTGAGCTTTTAACTATTTTTAAATCTCTAGTCACTTTTACTGATGAGTAAACTAGGAAACAATTACTTTTTAAATAAATACATGCGCTACTATCACAATCTGGACATAAAAGATCTCAGTTCTTCTAGTCTGGTACATTTCTAATAACATTTTACCTTTCCCTCAGGTCCTTCCTTTCTTGGCACTTCCCCATTGATAGCTTTTGCTACAACACTTCTGACACACACACTGTTTCTGTCATGCTTTGCTGTGGTTTTTTTTGTTGGTTTGATTTTATAAAGCACATTAATTGTTGATTCATAGCCAATAAATATGCATTTGAAGCTGAAGTTGCTTCCAGATGAGACTAGATACAAGACCAAGGAGTTGTCAATAAATGAGGAACTTCTTAAACTTCATAAAAGGCTCCAGACTCCATGAAAACTGCTAGGTATGTTCAGAATTAAAATTAACTCTAAGGCAGCTACCACAGCAGCAGCTGTTCTTTCCTCTGTAGTTTTCCCCACACCTGCAGCTACAAAGACCAGTTGAGTAAACATAGTCAACAGAAGCTGAACAGTTATTGCTGTTCAAAGCCATGTGGAAATAGAGAAGATACTGGCTGAGATTCAGAGAAAAGTCTCAGGAAATTACAGATGTCCTGGACTTTCCCTCTGAAGCTCTGAATCCATGCAAAGGTGCGTCACTCTCAGCCCTAGGAGTGGGATCCTCCCATCCCAGAGGGTGGGATGTCACACAGGAAAAATAACTCCAGCCTGTGGAACTTCTTTCCATCATTTTTTTTTTGGTGGGTAAAAGGAGTAACTAAAGCATCACCCAGAAGACACCTTTCTGCAACACCACATGTTTGTGTGGATGCACTGATGTGAAGAGGAAGGGCAAGGAAGGAGGGTGTAGGAATTGAAATGCAATGTCTGAAGCATCTCCATGGGGATCTGAAGCCTCAGCATTTGCATCCTACAGTCAATGTAGAAAATACTTGCAAGGCAAACATAAGTATTCCAGGATATTTTGACCAACCCTGTTAATTCTTTAGGAAATAAGTGTAGGACATCACTAAGGCTGAGAGAATTGGCCCTGGCACAGGTTGCCCAGAGAAGCTGTGGCTGCCCCATCCCTGGGAGTGTCCAAGGTCAGGTTGGACAGGGCTTGGAGCAACCTGGGCTGGTGGGAGGTGTCCCTGCCCATGGCAGGGGAATTAAAACTCGGTGATCTTTAAGGTCCCTTCTAACCCAAACCATTCAGTGATTTGGTGACTCTGTGATCAGAGTATTATGTATATGGGCAGATAAACAAAGTACATTGTATATGCATGTCTCAGACCCATCCATTTGAAAAAAAACACATTAAAACCCTGCATGCATTCATGCATATTTGAATTAGATTTCTGTCGAAAACATAGATCAGAAGAGTGGAACTACACATATTTGCACCAATTATGCATGAAGTGCACATAAACTGAAGAGAATCATAAATACCAAGGAATCTGAAGCGTGATTTCACCAAACCATGAAGCTTAAATTCTATCTCACTCTTTTCCTAGTTTCAGAGACAAAAAAATCAAAATGTCATGTCCAAGACAACCCCCTGCACATGATTTTCCAGATTTCAGAATTGCCTGGCTTACAGTGGAATCAGTCCAGTGTATGAAGATGATATGAACTACTGCAAAGTTTGTACCTCAAATTAGTATTCTAATATTACAGACATAGCCACAGAGAACCAGCTGAAATATTAATTTCAATCTCATTGATTACTTTCTTCTAACATAGGAAATAATATATTGACTTTTCCAACTCGTGGTGCAATGGCAATTCTCAAGCAGGTGTTCAGCTCAAGTAACACTAGTTCTGCAACCATAATTCAGCATAAAACCTCATACCTTAATAAATGCGGTCAGTAATATAATATAAATAGGAATTAATTATACTTAATCATTATTTTATGGCATCACCAAACTGGAGAAAGCTGTACATCTGTGATAAAACCTAAAAACTCCCAGTATCTCTAAATTAAATTATTCAGATGCTTCATATAGTCAGTATTTCACTTAAGTCCCCGTAATCCAACAGCCATGAGTGTATGGAAAGATGAGGATGTGGTGTTTTTCACCTCAGAGAAACCATTCCAGGTAATTTATGAGGTAAATGAAGGAAGAGGAGGAAAAATAGTGAGGGTCTTTCAGCCTTGTTATTAACAGCTGACACAAGCTGGTGCAGCACAGGCATGTCTGACTAAATGGCAAGAAGTCCAGACAAAAAGCTGACACCCTGACATGGGGTAAGAAAGGTGAGACACCCCTTGGGTGGCTCTTTATGACCCAGCTGGAGCTGGGACAGAGCAGTGCCACTTCCTTATCCAGATCACCTCAACATCTCATTGGTTTATCATGAGGGGTTGTCAAATACAAGTGTTTCTCTGAAAACTAAAATGATTTTTTTTTCTCCTTCCTGTTATTTTAACTCATAATTTTCACAGGTGTTCAATATTTTTTGTTATTTGTATTATATTTTATCATATTGTCTCACATAATTCCCCTGTTTTCTTCACTCCTTGAAATAAATCTGCATATATTCTGTAGCCTAATACGAAAAACTTTTAATCACAAACATATTGTAAAGTTCCTGTAATTACACTTATTTGGGGGGGAAAAATACAGAAAAAAGAAACCACAAACCACTCCAATCAGGAACTAAAACATTTAGTTATTTCCCTTACTTAGGTAAAATGGGAATATGTGAACAAATTAATCCTATGGTGAAAAAAATAAAAACCCCTCATTTGGAGTATAGTAGCACAATTATTCCACATTCAGAGTCATGCCCACTTCAACCAACAGGTCTCATTCTTCAACATACTCAAAAATAAGCTATATTTGTTCAAGACCATACTGGTTGTTTATATTCCAGTTCAAAATCTTAAAAAAAAAAATAATCATTTAATGTTCTGGAACTGCACAGGAAAAAAGTTGTAAGAGAGTAGATACATTATTCCACACTGTTTTAAATGCTTAAAGGAATTACGCAACTGAATGATGAACTGCAAAGACCCTTAAGCAAATGACCTGAGAGATTTTAAATCAAAAAGGAATAAGCATAGACAGGGATCAGATCACAGAGTTACGCACTGAAAATAAATTTCTGAGGTACTAACAGCAACTTTTGCCAGTTAGAAATATTAAATTTATTCAGAGAAACATTTGGGCAGTCTTATTCTTCTGCTTCTGAACATAAGGATTTGTATTATTGCAGAAAAGTGTTTATGAACTATTGCATCTATTTTTAGTATCAAAGAAATATTTCCTTAATTCATCATTTAAAAAACAAGTAAACAGAGATGGAGAGAAAAAGGTAAGCAAAAGTGATTCCAAATCATGATGAGCTTTGCTTGATTTAATGAGCCCTCTATGTTACTAGTTTTGAAAAAAAAAAAAAAATCTGGAAAATAACTTAGAGGAGAAAAGAAACAACAACAATAATGTCCATCTGTCTCTGGGTTCAATTTTCAGCTTGTTTCTTTTACTGCACTGCATTTAGAACTTGCATTAACCTGAACACTACCAGGTTTTCCATCTGATCATTTTTTCCTAAGAAGTCTAAAATCTTCTAATCTGAATCTCCTAGGATGCCAGAATTAACATCTCATTAAAGACCAATTTGCCTTTTCAGCTCAAGAATCAGCTTCCTTCTGGCATTTTTATTTTAGTAAGTTGCTTCCATACTGTTGAGTCATGTCCTTGCACATAAAAATCCAGGAGAATACTACATTACATAAAATAGGAACACAAACAAGAGCAGTACTTTAAGAATATTTCTTAAGTCTAAGTTTTATGAGAAAATTAGGTTGTCTGGTCTCTTCAAAAACACCAAAACCACTTACTTAACATTAGCCAAGAAACTAAAGGAACAAGGAACTAAAACTACCACCCTATTGCTGGCAAAAAAAGAAAAGTAATTAATCCCTGAGCATGATGATATTTAATTATGCCCAATCATTAAGCATTAATAATTCTTAATGAGCGGTGTATTTTAAAAGTATGAAAAGTCCTGCAATGCTTCATCTCTTCAGAGCTGGACAGGAATATATGGAACTCTTAATATTTGGCAAAAATAATGGCACAGTTGCAAAAATAGTCTAATACAAGAAACCATCTGAAGGGCATTAACAATTGATCAGTAATAATAAAATATGGGGTTTACATGTTTGTTTTTTTTAATATGATGATGACAATAATAGTATCTATAATACTGATGGGGAAGAGGAGGAAGAGGCAGAGGATGGTAACAGTAATAGTAGTAGTAATAAAAGGTGGTGAGAGCCGTGTTTTAAACATCAGGACCGAGACACTGAAGAACAAAGCCAATATAACACAGAACATCACTACAAACAGCCTAGCAGCTGTGTCAGAGAGTCTCACAGGCACCTGGACCACTTCAGAGGTACTCATGGATGTGAAATGCGCATGAAGTTGTGTACCAGAATATTTACTTCATTAGATCCTGGCGTGCCATGTACTCTGCTGTTTTAATCTGATACAGCTGCTGCCCACCAAGACCTCCCTCTTTCAAAGTGGTTGAATTATTCACATGTTCTCTTTTCAAGACAATGTTAAGAGCATCTATCCAAAGAGTAATTTCCCTTGTCTGTCAACACAAGCTCTCAAGGTTTCATGTGCTGCCTATTTCACTGGCAGATCTGGCAAAACACAACTGGTTTATTCTACCTGCTTTTTCTGATATTGCTTTAAAACATGTGAGGCCACAGACACCACATTTCTAGGAAAACTATTCTTCTTTTTTTTTTTTTTTTTTTTAATTTTCTGTTCCTTTTTCTGCCTCTTCTTTACCCCATAAAGTAGGGGAACACACAGTGGAAATGGATCTGGATCACAGGAGGTGCCTCCCTTCCAGGACACACAACCCAGGCAGGTGCCAACTCTTGTTTTTGGAGCAGCTTGCCTTCAGTAGGCTCTGCATATTTGGAGTTTCCAATTAAATAACACCTGGATGGAAAGACCTCACCATTTTATCAGAGTTCTCCATGACCTACACAAATGTTTTTCTGAACATTTTTGTATGCAAGGCTTGGCACCAGTGTTGGAGCTCTTAATCAAAACATGATGTACTACTGAGTCCTCCATCTCTCCAGTTGAAAGCTGGGGATGTGTTTTGCAAATAAACCCGTGCTCACAAACCTTGTTTATCTTTGCAAGGTCTCATCCTAAGCAGTAGGGCTGGCAACAAGAGGCTGGATGCTTTCCATTTGTCCTTTTAATTAGATGCACAAAATGCATAAAATCTCCTCCAGTGTGTGCCCTGCTCTTTTGTCAAGCACTCCAGTGTGTGTCTGGAACTGCTCATTCCTTGCCAGCTTGTACTTTCAAATAACAAATTTGTAAATGGAAAAAAATAAGAAATGGGATAGGAATTTCAGCACAGGGTTTATTTGACAGGGTAATTTTCAAAAAAGTATTAAACCTTTCACTACCTACAAACACTGTGCATGGTCAAATCAAGATCAATGGTACCACGTAGACTTTTTAAGGTATGTCATGTATTTCAGAATGGTCTATAAAAATACATTCTGATGAAATCCAACAGTATATTAACCATATTAACTACCTTTTTTTTTTTCCCCCCAAAGTTGCCAAGAGCATTCTGGGCTGCATTAGGCAGAGCATTGCCAGCAGGTCAAGGTAGGTGATCTCTCCCTCTGCTTAGCACTGAGACACATCTGCAGTTCTGGGTTGACCAGGACCAGAGACACAAGGATATATTGGAACAAAGGCCCACAAAAATGGAGAAGGAACTGCAGCATCTTTCACACAAAGAGTCATCAACAATGGCATCCCCCGCAGGAAGAAAGAAATCATTATCCCAACCTACCCAGCATTTGTTGGTCACATCTGGAATAAAATGTTTGGTGTCTCTTATTCCAAACAGATGTGGATGGGCTGGAGAGAGTCCAGAGAAGGGACACAAATATGATCCAAAGGCTGAGAAGTCTGGCATGTGAGGAAAGGCTGAGACCTGGGTTTGCTCAACCCTGAGAAAAGAAGGCTGAGGGCAGACCTCATCACCATGTTCCACTATTCAAAGGGTGGCCACAAGAAGGTGGAGACTTCCTCTTTATAAAAAATCACATGAAAAGCTGAGGAGGAGTGGGTACAAATCACTCCTCGGCAGTCTGTGGTTGGATACAAGAGGAAAATTTTTACCATAAGAACAATCAATCATTTGAATAATCTCCTGAGGGAAGTGCTGGATTCCCCAACACCGGACACTTTTAGGATTCAGCTGGACAGGGCTCTGGGCCATCTAGTCTAGACGGTGCTTTTGCCAGAGAAGTTTGGACCAGATGATCCTTGAGGTCCCTTCCAGCCTGGGATTCTGTGATTCTATCAATACCCATTATTGAACCATTCTCACTTATTCTGACTTGAGGCCCTATTTTCACAACAGTTTACTGGCAATCAACACCAAAGGCAATTGCTTTGGCAGAAACATTGCGGAATTGTGGCTTACAACTCTTTCTGCACTGCATTCAATGTCATTTATGAAGCCATTCTGCTTACATGCATTCAGATTACCTGATTTAAATTTCTGTGTATCACACACTCTTCAGGCTACTCAGAAATTAAAAATTAGGACTTCACTTTTCAAATTATTTTTATTAATATGTATTGATTGCTTTTAACAGCATTTCATAACCTTTGAGAACATCTTGATTATGTGACATATTCTTCTTTAAAAATGTGGTTTATAGCTAATTCCACATAAAAAACCCAACTGCTATAAAAGAAATGTGAAACTACAGGCTACAGGCTTCAGAACAGAATTCTGAGAAACACCCTTAACATACTGAATGTACAACTGCTACAGATTTACTAAGAGAATATTACCAATCCATACTCATGCTGCAAATTTTGATCATACGGAAGGTAATATAGAAGTGGTTTTCAATAATTTTGCAGATACTTTGGGGATATTTCCCAACAGAAACATAAAACCAAAAACCAGATACACAAAATCAGCTTCATTTTAATTGGGTGCCAGACTGATGGCTCCACTTAACTACGACTTACATGGCTCAGAACTGGAAGCACTCACACTTTGCCTCAGCAGAGTCCAAACAACAAACACAGAGAAATCTCCGCAGGGAGAATTTGTTTTCAATCCCCTCTCACTCATTCCCAGAAGAGACTAACCTTCGACCACGAAACCTGATTATTCCTCCTACATTCAAATAAACATAGGCCACCTCACCATGCTGATATTTCACTTTTTTTCTTTTGCCAACAGAACCACTGAAATTATTTTTGATATGAAAATGTTAACAGAAAATAATTTTCTTGGCATTTTTTCCAAATAATAAATCAGTATCAAGAGTAGAGCATGACACTTCACTGAAGAACTCAGTGAAATCTCCCTGTTGACAGTAAGAAAGGTGGTGAATGAGTCATTTAAGTAGATACTGTCACTAAAGAAGTAAAATAGCCAGTTTGGGTGACATTACACATTAAGCAGTAACAACAGACACTGAAATCTGGAGTCTACACTCTATTTTCCAATATCCTGGGCAATCTTCACCTAGGACTGTGCTGTGCTAGGGAGAGCATTGCCAGCAGGGTAAGGGATGTGGTTATTTCCCTAAAATCAGCCTGTACAAGAAAAGTCTCATAGGAAAAAAGACAAGAGAGCCTGAGACTTCTCAGTGGTACATAGTGACAGGACAAGGAACAATGAGAAGAAACTGAATTTCACAAAATTCCGTTTAAATTATTAGGTTGGTTTGGGTGTGTCTGTTTCGTTGCTCTTTTCTCTGTGCAGGTGCACAGATTGCCATGACAAGCTGTGAAATCTCCATCCTTGGCAATATTCTGAAGACAATCAGACATATTCCCAAGAAATCCACACCCCTGGACCATCCATTGCAAAGATGGGTTAGAATACAGACCTCCACAAGTGCCTCACATCTTTTAACTACTCTGATTTTCTGGGCTAGAGCTTTGGTTTGCATTATTTCAGGCTACTTAAGTTAGAGCTAAAGCAGCTACCTTCGCATCAATTGCATAGCAGCTTCACAGGACAGCAAGTCATTAGAATTCTTTTGTTAGAGTGGATTCATTTCACTATTCCTGCCTTAGAAAATCCATTAGTACATATGTTCAATACGTGGTGCAAACAACCCTCCTTTAAAAAAAAAAAAAATCATGTATTTCGAGACTATAAAAGCCTCTTTGAAATCATTTAGTCATTTCTGCTCGTGCCATTGAAAAAAATCTGCAACACTGACTGGAAACAAATTACAGGAATTTTATCTGTACTATTTTTTTTTTCAGAAGCCCTTTTCCTGTTAGTGCAGAGGTCAGGACAGCAAAAGTAGAGACTTAGGCTGTGTAAACAAAGCACAAAGCAAACAGATCAGAGCACTCTGGGTCTAATCCATCTCTCTGAATTTTTATTTAACAGCATGAAAAGGGAGGAACCCCTTTGATTCCTGCATCTCTGGCTCGGAGAAGCAGCTGTCAAAGAAATTGTTTCTTTTTGGATACTGGAAAGACTAAACTGATATAGGGAACCACTGCAATGTGGTAAACAAGGAGCCCCACAATCACTTCTTAATCACTTGGCAGAATAAAGATGTAAACTGGCATCCCTGTTTCACCTTTCAGCTCTCCTCCTTTCACTCAGCCACCCTGCTGCACTCAGACCCAGGTTTCCTGCATTATACAAGATCATTAACTTGCCTTTCCACCCTTTTAAAATGCACAGAGACAATTTTTTTACCATGCTTTTCAATAACGAGTTTGTCTGAGTGAGTACTGAGAGCTGATGTAAAAGATGCAGACACTTTCCAAAAGGACACCAACAGCCTATTTGAATGCAGCTTTGGAGTGTTCCCACCTCATCTTCAACATGCTCATGGCTCCTCTACCCTCCCTGTCATTTTGCATCATTTATTTTTCCACTTACATAAACCAAACATGCTCGCCAGTTTATCCTCTCAGACAGTTATTGAATTTCAGATTTGGAAGATCAAAACAGAGTAGTTTTAAGGTGCTCATTTTTCAAATGTGAACAACATGGTCACTCGTGGTCTGAACCCTGGGAGCCTCACAGCACTCTAAACTTAGCTGCTCTTTTTTTATCATCAGTCATGTATTTCTGTGCCTGTTTCCCCCCATATACACACTAAACAAAACTGGAATAATTTTTATGTCAAAAAACCCCTTCCCCCAGTATTATTTCAATGTATACAGACACAACACCACTGCTCTCCTCAAGTGCTGTCCATGACTAATCTATTTTTCCTTCCTCAACTACTCATGTTGATCAGGAACAACACGAAGAGTTTTCCTGAACAGTGTTTATTAAACACTTCTATTAACTTCCTGTATCAGTTTTAGTTTATGGTATTTCTCTAATTTACATGATTCCTCAGAATTACTTAAGAGTTATTTAAAGGATGTAACGTCTGTCAACTTCTCTGTAATGCAACCAATGTTTAATAATTTTAAATATTTTTCAATCTAGTTTAAAATAATGTTTCCATATATGAAGATAGGTGTCTGCTAAAGAGCTAACTGAGGCCACAGCATTCTTATTAGCTTTGGAAAACATCCTGCTATTTGGAATGCTTCATATAATCATCTTTTATCTGTTAAACTAAATCTTTTTTCTCCCTCACTGGAGAATGTGCTATACTGAAAAGAACTACAATGTACATTTTCCCACCTGTCTCTATCTTATTCCCTGCCACTTTATCAGATTTTTAGAATTTATTAGGATACACAGACCACTGAAATGACCTGGCTGCACAAATGGGGTGATATTACAGAGCTATTGACTCATCTCAACTCTTTCAGCATGACCATGTATAGTCTATAAAATAAAAAAAACCACAGGACATAAGATGGGGCTGCCATTAGAGAAAGAGTAGGATCAGAATAGGATTAGCAATTTAAAATGCAAAAATTACTGTGACAAAAATTGTATAAAAAATTTGGTTTGTTTAGATAGACTCTAAATTACAGGATCAGCAAGTAGTGGAGTATGGCCGAAAAGTCATGATTTTCCAGAGGTGAATGTATGAAAAAAACGCAATAATTAATCTTCTTAGACTAAAATAAGATATTATGGTCAGGCCAGGTTATTTTAAATCTTACTTCTATTAAGATAATAAAGGGGATTTGCTTTTTCAGAGCTATGACTATCCATGCATATTCCAAACTGTCTTTAATCTTTATTGATCCATTTAGGGAAAGGTTCTGCCTAATTATTGAATCTTCCTACCTATAGCACTTAAATGCACCTATCTTTATTCCTTCATGTGAGTTCATCATTTCCTCTCTGAATGGAATTGCTTTTTATTTACCCACACCAATGCATGAGTAATGCACTAATTAATCCCTGTTGTCTTTTACTGTGAACTCCTCCTGATTAAGGTATGTCACTTGAAAATTTGTGACTGTCCAGCTGGTGTCCAGGGATCAACATTATATCCTGGACTGAATGAAGTCTAATAGTGGAGTCTCTAACAAGAGGGGCACAAAAAATGCTCAGCTGCTTTTAAAATTTGGTGTACAGCCTTTCCAAGGGGAGACAGAGTGACACAGGCTTTTCCCTGTGTTGGGGCTTTTTTCCCTCACCCTCCTCTTTAATTCTTATGCAGTTCCTGATCCTAAATCCCTAATTTTTAACTCACTTAGTGTTTTTGACTAGACAGCAAATTGTCAGGAAGTCTTTTTGAGATAGGAAGGATTAAGAGATTAGCTTTTGGGTAGTAAGTCATTAAAAAGCCAAAGAGAAGCAACCTTTGAGAGCACTCCTTCCTAAAGCTTAGATCTAACAAACACTCCTAGTAAAAGTGATCACTCAGGGTCTGGCACTCCTGGATTCCTCACAGACCCACCTTTCAACTGGTTATTTTAGCTGGAACACTCCAGTATTTGAATTAATTGACTCTAATTTACTAAGAGCTTACATTTATCACCATCATTTTTCATAGGGAAAAAAAACACCAAAATATTATCTTGAAAAAACATGTTTTTCAGTGGTTTATTTGACTCTGTAGGGGAAGATAATGCTGAATAATCTTTTACTAAAAAGTAAGATATTATTCTAAAACCTATTTTTAAAGTTTTTTGCAAAGCTGAATCCATGCATGTAGCATAATCATGCAAGACAAACACAAGCTAAATTAACAATCTGGACATTAGTCAATATAGGAAAATCAGTAAGTTTTTTACTTAACTAATGTTGTACAGTAAATATTCTCTGTGGATTGCAAACCAGAAATGAACCATCTTGCCTTTGCAACTGCTGTGATTGCCACATATTGTCAATGTATTTACGTATACTTTGCTCTGTTTACCAAACTGAGTTTTTGTTGAGGAGCTTGAAGATTTTAGTTTAGTGTATGTCTACTTTTAAAGCCCTCTTAATTCTCCTTTGTTAATTACAGTGTCAACTCTCACAATGCCCTTTTATCTGAGATTCACTCATGCCATCCTCACAGTTCCGTGCAATGCAATTTCCTGCCATCCAAGCACACAATGAATCCAAAAGTTTCCTGAAGTAAAGACATATCAAGGTCATTTTAGGGTAGCATGACCTGTACCTGTAGGATAAATTCAGGCACTTCAAGCACACATAAAAATGACTGGGAGAAGGATGGAAAATAGAATTTTGTGGCAGCATCTTCTGGCTTCTTGTGTGGCTGCAGCAAGGGAAAAAGCAATTCCTCATGCAACCCAAAGTCAGGTAGTACAGCTACAATGACATTTTAGAACTGGAAATAAGTGAACCTGGTGTCTGCCTGAAGTTGGTCAAACACAGGAATTGGTTCCATTTGTTTGCAGAAAGCCTGTCGTAAGGGGAATCAAATTAAATCCAAATCCCCCTAAAATTGTATTGTGGAGACTTAGACTTCCCCCTCAGAGCAGGGGTAGCATCATTTTCAGAAAAGGAAACAAAACAAAAAAAAACACACACACCCCCCAAAAAACAAACAAAAACCCTAACCCCCCAAAAAACCCACCAAACAAAAAAAACCCTCAACCCCCCCGAAAACAAAAACAAAAAAACA
>JAWWEV010000095.1:9129646-9148469 GCA_035583235.1 Hafferia zeledoni
CCCCCCTAAAACAAAAACAAAAAAACAACAAAAAACCAACAAAAAAACACAAAACAAAACACAACAACAACAACAAAGCCCACAACAAAAAAACAAACCAAACCAACCAAACAAAAACCTCACCCATAAACAGAACAGCCCTGGGTTCCTGCACTAAGTTCTGCTTGCTGTACTGCTGAGAACACTGAACCCTCAGAGCATTGTATTCAGTTTGTGCCTGTGCAGACTTTATTTATTTATTAGAAAATGAGAACCACACAGGTTTGGGATGGCTGCAGTGTCAGAGAGGTGCTGAGCCCAGCTGTGACAGTGTCATCATTTTGCTCTATACACATACTTTTATCCCTTCTTTTGGATAAGACCTCAGTCAACCTGAAATGAGCTGTCTACCATCTTTTCCTTAAATTTCACATCAATTTTTCTTAAGATGGAGGCCTGACCTGTCACATGTTTTGAAGCAGCTCTCATATTTAGGTTTATCCTGAGTCAAATGCACATCACAAAATTGCAGTACATTTTGCCTTGTGTTCTGTGGACTCATTTAATGATTAATTACAGCCTCCAGATGGGTAATTGTTTTGAAACTCAAACAAGTGACTACTTCGTGTTATTCTGGTGTCTTCTATGCTGTTTCTGTCACTGCATGTGTTTAGGTAATTAATCTTTACTCTGGACTTCGGCTTAAAACTTTCAGAAATGAAAACTTAAATGTCCATTGTCTGCAGAAGGACACACAGAAATATCTATTTACATTGGGTTTGGGGAAATGTTGGCCACTTTAGGACACCAATATGATCTTTCCATGAAGTAGAGAACTGAGCTTTTCTGAGTTCTACAGACAGAGGTCTCAGATGCTGTTTTAGCTGTTTTGTTGACTATTATATAGACAACTGTGATACAGGTATAAGGTTAAAAAAACCCTAATAATGAACAATTTAATTACTCTACAAAAAGCCACTGGTTGGGCAGTCACAGATCAATGGGTTACTCAAAGCAACTATTTCAGCATTTAAGGTTTGCACTTACCAACCTCCACAAGACTAGAGCAGTTGGGGTCTGTGAAGCCTTCAGGACACTCACAGGAGTAGAAGTCATCACTCAGTCCTGACAGACAGATGCCACCATTCTGGCATGGATTGGAGTCACACACATCCGCTGTGGGATAAAGGGGAGGGAAAAACAAGGTTCTGGTATAAAAGTCACGAAAAGTTATGCACAAGCTCTAAATATGGCATATTGCTGGTAGCCAAGAAGAGAAAGGAGTAAGAATAAACTCTAGGAATAAATTCTGGCTAATTCAATTTTCTGTTTATTTAACAGCACACCTCTATGTAATTGTCTTTCCCTAGCCTTCCATTTCATAAAATGTGACTACCTTAGACTCAATGACAGCTATTTATTTGCAAAAACAACAGGAAAAATGCAGGATATATCCTTGGAAAGGAATTGATGCCAAATTTTACTTCTCCAGGCCCACTTGAACACAAAGCTGAGAAGTGATTTAGGTCAAGCTATTGGCTTATCACCAGGTTTGTGAGCACACAACTGTGGCTGTGGTTACATCACCACATGCTCCACACTTACACACCATGAGGTCACTCAGTGGCACAGCTTTGATCCACATCAGGGACTCCATTCAGGCCCTTCTGTGCTGGCTTCATGTCAGTCACACAGAGACAAACTCTGACATTAGTCATAAAATTATTTCAGTAATTTAGTTATAGCAGTAAGTCTACACCCAGTCTGTGGTGTAAAGCCTTGTGACTCTGCTGTGTGTTCCCATTTTGACTCCATGGAGGATTTCACCATGACTTGTGATCCACCAACTCCATGGCAGGCAGGGAGACAAAAGGACTTGAGCAGCCACAGCCCCTCAGTGCCCCTTAGCAGTCCCCTCTACGTCCCTAGGAAGTTTGACAAGTTATTCCATAATCCATTTTGACTGCAGAATCAGAAAAAAATGGATAGAAACAAAGCTGTGCTTCATATCAGTTACTCAATTAGCATTGAGATGATCAACTGCAGAAGGATATAAATCCTTAAAGATGCATCACAGGGCTGCTTCAAAGTTTTACAAATACAGAGAATACAGGACTGAGTCCTCACACCAATGGGATAACAGGAACTAATCCCAAAGAATGTCCTAGACTTTGGTCAGCTTCAATTTAGTATTTTTTTCTCATATAATCAAACACATATTTAGATGTGTTTTTATTTATCTCAAGCTTCATCTTAGAAGACAGATTTGTGCTCTCAATTGCTCAGCATTGTTTTTAGGAATACCAGTAATTTGTGCACTAAATGCATCTGAAAGAAAGACCTGCAGATGGGTAATTATTAAAAAACAAACACACTACTTTGTATGCTTTTTAAACTGAAAAGTGTCAGTCTTTTAGCCATATAATTGAAAAAAGTTACAAAAATTCACTACTTTATGTCAGTATAATATGTTTTGGACCATAGTGGTGGTATGGGAACTCAAAATTTCAACAACTTGCTGGCACATGAACTTCAGGTTAGTGCTTGGTATGAGAATTTCGCTCTTAACCGCCACATAAGAAATGTAACTGAGGTACAAAACTGCCTTATGAGTTCTGTGCATCTTGTAAAAAATTCCAGTTATGCATGAGTTTCCTGGGTTACATTTATTTTTAATTTAATTTTAATTCATCAGCTTTAAGCTGCCTTCATGACCCAGAGAACTGTCATGTGCCTACATACTTGGTATTAATAGTTGTGTCTTCAAGACTGTCCACCTGACAGAGAAGCAAAGCTATTTGAAAACTGCAAATGAAAGGAAACATCACCCGTCTAATGACCAGATATTATCTGTCTTCTTAACTAAATTTAAGTAAGTCAAGGCTTCTCATTTTGTGCTTTTGTTGCATTTCTGGTGTAGCAAAAGATGCTTGTTTATTACTTTATGGGGCTTGAACCTTTGGTTGTGAAAGAACAGATAATATTAAACAAATGCTCTGACAACTGTAGTCCTATACCTCTAATGAAATTAATACTAAATAGCATCTGGAGCAGGAACACTTACTATGCAAATCCTTATGAATATTCTGATTAAAATGAGAGAGGACATTTTACTATGTATTTCTCAAGTCATTGTTCTTCTAATTTCAGTTATGCTACTGAGAAAAAAAAAAAAAAAAAAAAAAGGAGGTAAAAGCAAAGTACTGTTTCCATTGGTAAATTTTGTATTGATTGACAAGCAGAATGCATATCCAGTTTTCCATTATATTTCTAGAAACTGAAATCTCCTACAATGACCAAAGTGTGCACACTTAACTGTTTCCATTTGTCTGAAAATCCATATTGGCTTTTCAAGTCTGAAGTAAAGTGACCTGACCTGCCGTTTGGGACTAATAAAGCAGATGCTGTCCTCTGTCAACACTCATTTATTTCCATGTTCAGGAAATAACAGCACTAATTGCTCTTTTGACCCCCCATCTTGGCCTGTCAGTCATTGGTGTCATTTGTATAATATCATTATATCAAATCACAGGAAAATAATGAGTACAGCACACAGGTAAAGAAAATGGGACAAAAAAGGAATAAAACACAAGGGAAACAAGGCTACAACAAAAAGGAAAAAAAAAAAAAATTGCCTGGCCTGTCTCAGTCACAAAATTCTCAAGAGGACTGAAGAGGGAAAGGCTATACTGTGAACACTGGTTAAAATATACCGTAATATGAAATCAAATGTGATGCAGTTGGAAAAACGAAAAGTTGCATAATTCTACTTAAGACAAGGTACCAGGCTGTGCAAATTTTGATACTTAAATTAGTGAAAAATCAAGTAAAATATTATCTTCCTTATTTATAACTTAGTGTCTGTGAAATTGTGCTGAACAAAATAAATACTGCATTTGAATCAACAATATTCCCTTTTGATTTACACATTTTGTGCCTCTTGAAATATTGGAATCCAATTTGTTATACATTTGACCGAGTTTGATGAACAGAATTTGATTTTGAAGGCTCTGTTATTACAAAGAAAAGCTGATTTGGGTGCAGTTTGTCTTAACACAACTGATGAAGGGATTTGTTACCATTAAAATACGACAGAGCTTTTAACACAGCAATGGGTTTAGAATTTAACCTGAGTGTCATTGTGAATGTAAGAGAAAAATAAACTCTTACAGAACTGTGCTCTGTGCTGATGACTTTCCACAGTGATAGGCTGTTTGTGTAATAGACTGTGTAATTCGACAAATTTCCATAAGTTAAACAAACACCCTACGAGAAACTCAATTATTAAAAATAAAAATCAAAAGACAAATTATTATTGTACTTAATTATTAAGACACTCTGAAAGGAGTTCAGTAAGATACAAGTGGCAAATAAAAACAGTAATTCATGTTTTTCTTTCCTATGTCTGACTAAACCTGCACTTTTCATTATGTGGCTACTCAAGTGTAAAAGTGTGTCTCAAGACTACATAAACCATGTGCTACAGCTACTGCTGCCTTTATGTCATCCCTGGGAAACTCTCAGGCAATAAAATCCCATTGCATGAAAGCTGCTGAGGTTCAGTGCAGGGACTTGTGAAGCAGAAGCAGCCAAGGATGAGCTCACATTGCCTCCTCCTTTCCCCCCAAGACTGACAGAACTCATCTGAATTTACCTCTTTTAAGGGGATGCTTCCTTTGAAGCAATGTTATATAAGCAGCTTATTTTAAATATTAAGTAATGTATGTATATACACACATGTCCTCCTTTTGGACAATCTAATTCATGGAAGAGTAAAGGTAGAAACACACTCTCCATTTTCTCAGATCCTACTGTATTGAGGGGCAGACAAAACATTTACAGGATGAGAGGATACTAAATTTGGGTTGGTTTGGGGTTTGTTTGTTTGAAACTATTTTTCCTCACATCTTTAATTTCTTCAGAACATTCTCAAGTCTAATAAATCCTTGAGTGAATTTTTCATCTTCTTTTTGGAAACAACAGTTGGTTAAGAATAAAAAAAAACCTTGGCAAAAGGGAATAAAATTAAAAGTGGAGATCTATACATACTCAAAAATTAGAATTTTAATTAAGAATCCTCCCTAGTTCTCAAACTCAGGAAAAATTATGCAGCAAAACTCAAATGGTGGTATCTTTTCTCGCTACTAACAAGTAGTTGTTTGGGGTTTTTTTAAGGCTATGACATTTTTTGTTCATAATGAATAAATCAATCAGTGAACCTGGATCTCTTTTATTAAAACACTTGGAGAAAAACTGTTCTGTAAGTCCACTGCACTTCACAATGTAAGTTCACAAAACCACTCCTGAGTCACATCCTTTTCCATAAAATACTGAATGTACAGGCAGGCAAAGGTGAGGAGGTGGGTAAAAAATTGCAAGCCCACTCTTTGCTGAACTTTAAACTTTTATATAACATATTTTTTTTTTGTCCTATAAAACCCCATAAACATTGCGTGATTCTTGACTGAAGAGTGCAATCCTTTGCTTGACAGCAAAGGACAACCTGAAAAAAGGAACTCAAGTCTTGTGTATAAATAATGCAGCACACCATGATGTTAACAGTTAGCCCATCAATCCTTGTCAGGAACAGAAATTCACAGTTTATGAAAACAATTTGTGTGGTATGAAGGCTAAAGAAGATGCACTGTGCAAAGAGAGAAGTTCCATCCCACAAGCACCTGCACTTTCACAAAGCACTCCTTGTTTTAAGAGCACACAGAACAGCCATCTACCATTACTATACACTGATTAATCTGCAGTTCAGTAATGTTTGTCAATGAAAAATATGAAAAAAAAAATATTCCAACTTAAAACTATTGACTTTTTAACGTTATAACTTCCAGGGCAGGAATATCTACCAAAAGCCAAGGTACAGCACCTGAATTAGGCACAGGAGAAGCATTCCAGTCCCCATGCACATCATCATTAGCCTGAAATGAAGACAATTTCCCTAACCTATGTTCTAACACCTAGAATGGTCACAGCTAGGATATCTAGCAGAAGTGTTGCTGTAAGAAACATCCACCCAAGACAATAAAATGACAAAAAAAACCCCCAAAAAACACGTCTTCACAGTGTCAGACGGATTCACATTTCACAACTGTAAGGAAAGAACTGACTGAAGAAAGATCATTCAGGTGTCTGGGCCAGATTTGTTCTATAATTCAAGAATAGAGCATGCTTCATGTAACAGAAAGTGTGCATGGAAAAGTTCAACCTTATTTCTTCTTTCATATTATGTACTATAAATATAAATATAAAATATAAATATACTTAGTATGCATTAAAATATATCAGGCAGTGAAATTCACAGTGGCTGATACTGAGGTAAATGCACTGATACTGCATTTGCAAACATAATGACATATGAGTTCATGATGTTGGGCATGCAAGTCTTTAGGAGGACACAATTCTCTTTACTGGTACGCCCTTTTAAAGTTCAAGGATTTGCTTTCACCACTGATGGGAAGAGGTGGACAGTCATTTCTATCTAAAACAGCAGCTACACTTTCAATTTTCTATATGGCTACAGGAAATACAGCTTATTTTAAAAGCTCTTTCAAAAGAAGTATAAATATTAGCCATTCCCTTTCATGAGAATTAAACTGTCTCCAAAGACAAAATCTCCAGGTGGCATCAAAGAATAAACAGCCCAGAAAACAGCCTGTTAAGAGAAATCTGGTCTAGAGGTAGTAAAAATGAGCCTCAGTTCTGAAGCCCAGAAGAGCACCTAAACTTCAGCAGAAGACTGAGAACATACTTGCTACCTGTAGCAGTTTTATGTTGAAATCAATTTTCAGGAAAAGAGCTTTAATAGTTTTCAGATTTACAGAATCATCTGTACAGTGTCCAAGTTCAAACCTCTTTTCCCACAGCTGAACCACTGCTGAGAAGCAGAACCATAAATCATGTTGAATACACACCTGTGCAGAGATGCAAAATGTGAACATAGAAACAGATGAGCTCTGCAGTTCTTTTTAAGAAATTTCTAAGCTGGTTTTTTTACAGATTTTATGGTGAGGCAGCTCATTTGTTTTTCCTAAGGTAAAAAGACAGTTGGAATAATTAAATTGTCTCCCTTATTATTTGAAAAATAAAGTTTCTAGATACCAATAGTTCATGTACACCTCCTTCTGCTTGTTTTCTAGGCTGATTTGCTTACGATGCAGGTAGAAAGTTCAGCTAACTTTCTAACTAGAACACTAATGTAAATGGTTTTAGAAAATGAGTAAACCAGTAACATCAACTCTGAATGGCCACACATGAACTGGAAACAAAAACTACATGAGAATGTAAATCTTGGAATAGTAAATTCATGATTTTATCACGAGTCTCACAAAAATCAAGGTAATTACTTCTGAAAGCCTCTGGGATCAAGAGAGTGTATGCGCTTTAAAAAGCTGCAGCTTGTAGTTGTGGTGGTGAATTCAATACCTGTGTAAAGTGGGTGTAAGAAATTACTCTAAGTTTTGCTTTTTCTTGTCTTGTAATCTGAGGGGATGCACCAGTTGATTTCTGAAACCCTGAGTTGGTATTACGAAAAGAAAATCAGATTATTCTAAGCAGAGAATTATCATTTGAATCCCACTCTGGGACTGGGCTGGAACATTAATCCTGGGTGAAGATGAAGTGCTGACTTAAGCTTTGGATTTAATCTAATAGTACAATACTGTGAAAGTGTGTCCCTACTTTAAGAGTTAGAATAGAGCCCTAAAGTAATGTCTGGAGAGATTAATTTCTATCATAATAAATCCCCTTCTGACTTAAAAAAAGTATAATCTCTTCCCTTTCTAAAGGTCTGCAGTATGAGCTACTTTATTCATTTGAATGTGAAAGAGCAGTAGGTCACTGCACTTCAGCCTGCTGTGTTACAGACTCTTTAAGCATCTGATATTTGACAATATGAAACACAACTAGAAACAGAAAACAGCTTAAAAAGTAAACTCTTCTCTCTTTCATAGGTTACAGAGAGTTCATTTCTATGCCAACAGCCTCTGCAGGGGAAAAAAAAAAAAAAAAAGAAAAAGAAAAAAAAGAAAAGATGAACTAGTCCTGTCACTCCACATCTTTATTAGTAAAAAATGGATCAAAAATGATGAAAGGGGAGATATGGTTATATAAGGGGCTTCTGAATATTTTTACAACTGTGGGAACTCTTTCATGCACACACTGTCATGTGGATTTGGGAAGAGCTGTCATCAGTCGAGACACTGGTTCATCAAAGCAAAGAGAGACATATTCCCCCCCACACTGATCAGCTGATGGCACCAGTGACACACCAGCACCCACCACCAGCAGTGATGCTTCCTACACAATCAGGGAGAGAGCTGATAAATGCCTTTAATGAAGATGCCCTAGTCCCTATCAACACAACCTCCCACGTCTTTTATCTCTGCATTCTCAACAAAGCTTGCAAAAGCTTGCAAAAGCTTCCAGGCATTCCTTGCATGAACTCCTTTGATTTCTGGCTGCCACTCACATCACCTGTGTTTACACAGTTATTTGCCACTTGCTAACATACAGGTGAATAAACCTGCATTTCTGCACCTGTTCAGACCTATGGGGTGAAAGAGGTTTATAAAAAAGGAAAGGATAAGAGCTTTAACTGAGACTTCCTGCACAAGGCACTTAGGCTAAATTCTCCATTAATCTGTCTAATTAATAACGTCTCTCCATTAATTTGCTTTGTTCAATTAAAGCTTTCAAAAGAAATGCTGAGTAGGGATAGAAATATCCCACCATTTCCAGTCACTTGTCCTTTGCTTTGAAGGCGGCCAGGAGATTTTTAGCATTATGTTCACTTGAAATTTCTCAGTTAATGAAATATTTACATTTTTTGCTAGAAGTTAGTAGGTTTTGCAGAGCTCCTGATACAGTTTTACTGGTTTCTATCAAAAATCTGCTGGACTTCTGCAGGCTTCTCTGCTGGCTGTTAGCAGGCTCCAACTCCATATCCAGGACAATCAGAAGGTCAATATAGGGATCGAGATTTCTTATTGGACTTAATCTACATTAATCTTTTGATCATAAGATCCTCCTAAATCTTTCTTCAAAATACTGATGGTTCCCAAGCCTCTGGAAATGCCTCAAATCCCTTACCAGGGCAGAACTCAGACACAGGCCAGCTTGCCTCTTGCCCCACAGAGAGACAATCCATGCCTACAGTCTAATCAGCAGCACAATCCAAAGGATGTCTTTTAAAATTGGCAATCCTAAATGTTTATGACTTTCCCTAGACAGGTAACACCTCCCTTCCTTCTTGTCCTTATGGACTGAAAGCATTCATACACACATTCATGCTGATCTTGACAGTTATTTTCCGGTTTCTACTTTCACTTTGCCAATGAAACAAAATTATTTCAAACAAAACTCGAACTCTTACTGTGGAATTATCAGTTTTAAATAAATAGTCCCAATTTTCATCTACATTTTAGATTTCAGTTTTACCCTTCCATTCCTCTTTCAGGCTTTTCAGCATTTGAGGTTAGCAATTGGAAAGCACCAGAGTGTGTGTCTGTGTTCACACATAAACATATGTATATTTATTTCCATATTTATATATTTATAAATAGTTTATATAGATGGAAATGAAAATTGTTTGTTCTTCCTTTGTTTTCTCTAAATTGGATGTATCCATTCACTGGTTGCTAGGCAATTATTAATCTCAGCACTGTTGAATTTATCTTTTACCATCCTAAGCAAATCCTAATTTGAAAGCCAAGCAATTAAAAAGTCATCATTAACTGTTCTTAAAACTCTGATTATATTTCATTATATCCTTCTATCTTCACTAAAATGAAATACCTTAGAATACAAATTCTAAACATATTCTCATTACACTTTCAAAAGTATTCAGTGATCTCTAGTTACTTCTATCTTTTGATATCCACACTTAAAGAGCTTCTTTGGTGACATTTTCTAACAAGAGGTGACAACACTATTGAAGAAATGGTTCTGGATCCAAAACACAGTTTCTGAATCTACACTTGCTTCAGATTTAATCACTTCCCTTCATGGGATCTGGAGGTGCCCTAATGACCCGCTGTCAGTTCAGGAGGTTAAGTAACCATTGGGGTCTCCACTTAAACTCAGTTTCTAGGCTGAGATCTTTGGGATTGAATCTACCTCATCCCCACCCAAACTCCTCTGCAGGCAGGAATAAAGTGAGTGTAGGATGTGGAGACAACCAAGGGGTTCCTTTCCAAAGCCCATGAGCACATGAGATGAGCATTTTCCCCAAAATGCCAGCACTGAACATGCTTTCCCGCATGGACACCATCTAAAATGACCTCTTCTATTACACAAAACCCTGCAGATAAAGAGAATAAAGCAAAATACTGTGTAACTCCCTGTTGTTATAATTACCTAGTCTTGTGGCATTGACTTCAGGCATCTTTGGCCACATAGATATTTAGATCCATCCCCATGGAAGTTCTGTCACCATCTCACTTTAGGAGGTACAAGAGTATTGCTGGTTTCCATCACTTTCTGTCTGCCTTTACAGGAAGGTGACGTTAGTGATCACACTTGGAATATTAATCAGGCACTGCAGAGCTGTGCCCCTCCTGTGAAGGATATGGAATAATAAGGATATTACAGCTATCAGCTACAATAAAGAAGTGATTCTGTTTATTTTGGATGATGCAGCTGGCAGTGCCTTGTGAGCATCCCATGTGGATGAATGATGAAATCCTTTAGGTCATTTTTGCTAAGAGTTGCTGAAAAGGACAGATGCAATTTATACCATTTTTGTTTCAGCATGTTCACAAGCAGAATAAAATCTGAAACTGTCGCACATATAAAGACTCCTGTATGGATTCCCCAAAAGCACATGACACAAAGACATCTAGAACAGGGATTTAGGCAGGGTGGTAAACTGGATTATGATTAATTTGTTTGATGGTCACAATTGCTCCACACAAATCCCTGTTGTACTCACTGCCTCTCACCTTAACAGCCACTTTACTACATGGTGGTTTACAGGAATGTTAAGTAAGGAAACAGTTTGCATATGTCAAAACCTCATCTCATTGTGGCCACGCTACACTAACAAACCATATTCTTGGCTGTGGATTTTAATTTATTTTTTGTGGTTTTTTTCTTTTGTTTTGTGGGGGGTTTTGTTTGTTTTGGTTTTTGTTTTTTTATTATTATCTGTTGTGAATTGTAAACCAAACTTAAACCAAGGTGGGCAGCAGCTTGGATGCCCTTGCTGCTACTTATGGAGTAACATCTGAAAATGAAGAGCTGGGAATAGTAATTGGAAAAGGATGAGAAAGGGAAAAGTAGCAGAGAGCAGTGTAAATTAAAGATGTTCATAGAATGACTGAAATTGTGAAGTTCCTAGTACATCATAAGAGGGATTTTAACTGTTATTTTAAGAATGATACACATAGATCCTTGACTATTAAGCTAAATAACTATTCTCTTTCAGCTTCTGAACACAGAAAATGTTCTTAGAACAATCAGGTTCTTGTCTAGCATTGCAAGTTGATCAAAATATCTAATTGGAGGAATGAAGTGCATTATAACTGCTTCTACTCCTAAGGTCAAGTCAGTGACCTTCAAGATCTCAGATACATCCCAGATAGCACAGCACATCTGGAGCAGACCTGGAAACGAACCTGGTCTCACTTACTAGAGGGAACACTACTAAGTACAAGGAGAGTTTACCTAATTGGTCTTCTTTGGGGGGTTTGGGGTTTTCTTTTTGGTTTATCTGCAGCTTTGCTTTACTAACTGCCCCTAGGTAATGTAATGTGGTTGTAAAGGAGTGTAATGCAATGGTAAAGTAGTTAATTTTGTATAGGATGCCCATGCTGTACTGTTTGAAATGCAATTGCTGTTCTTGGGCACTTAACAGAGTTCTGAGTCTGCAGGCACAGTATGTATTTTTACAACAAAGGACTAAGCAGAGAATAAACCCCAAAGGGTGGGAAAAATAGTAAAAAGGAGGTGAAAATAGTGAATATTATGAACATATATATATATATACACATAAATAAATTAACCTCTTAAAAAACCCCAAAGATATAGCACACGTTAATTCCTTTTTTTTCATCCAATGTAGAGGAAAAAAGGGAGGAAGTTGACTACAGTTTAATAGGTACAAATCAAGTCATAAACTTTTGGCTCTGTATATTAAAGCCTTCTGATCCTTTACCAACTTCCACACTCCTACCATGTGTGAACATGGGATGTCACAAGAGAGGACAGCAGATTTTTAAGAGTAGGAACCAAGTCTTTACAGAGATTTGTACAGTGTTAGCACCACACCCATACAATATGTGTATTATGTATACATACACATGTCTGTAGCATAGAAAAATATACAAAATATAAGGTATTCAAAATAAAATTACAGATCACTACTAAATATAGATAAAGGATCCATAATGGAAAACAGTCCTGGACATGAATATATTTTCTGTTAGAAGACTGCACCTGAGTACAGTTTCTGATGGGGAAAAAAAAAATCTTGGAAAATCACTTTTTCTATAAAAATTCCAGTTGAAAAGAAGGAAGAATGATGATTTTAAAGCCTGAGATAGAAGTAGATTAAATTTATCATATTTTAAAGCATTATGATACTACTGTGGAAGGATATTCAAGCCATTGGATTGCTGTAGAACAAGAAATGGAGATGTCAAAAAAAAAGAGGAATAATTCAGATGAGAGAACTCATTTAAGAACTTGTACTTGGAGAGTTTTTTTTTAATCTCTGAAGACATTTTAAACCTGCAAAATACAAAAAATAGTATTATTTGAAAGACTTTGAGTGGATTTAACATTCTTAAACACATAAGTCATAATTGTACTTTACTTGCAATTATCAGTAAATATTTATGGCAATTATTTCTACAAAAATAAAAAAAAGTATTACTCTGAAATGGACATAAGATTTCAAAAGAAAAATACTTTGTTGTGACACATTTGATTTTCCACCACTGATAATAAAATACTTCCTAATAAAACTGAAGTATTACACATCTGCAAAGACTTCAAGTTTCAGCAAACCAACAGGAGCTGACACAGAAAGTGTGTGTGGAATGCTCCTGCTAAGCAAAGCTTGCATTCTCATGAGGACAGATGCTCTTTCTCACATGTTATTACTGTTACAGGAAGGTACCTTAAAATACTCTCTTTGAATTCACCATAAAGCCTCTGCTAAGGTGCCTACAGAAACTAAGCAGATAAAGCATATAAAAGTATAATGCTTGAAGTGCAGCCGTGCACACTTTGGGGACAATGTGCTTTTATACACAAGTGCAAACCTCTGAGTTCCACAGGGAGGAACACGGTACAAAGTGAAAGGGCTGAGGGCACCTCAGCATCTCTGCAGGTGACACTGAGCTGAGGGTGCAGTGACACACCTGCAGGACAGGGCCATCCAGAGGGACTTGGACAAGCCCCAGGAGTGGCCCCTGAGAATCTCCTGAGGTTCAACAAGGCCAGGGGTTGGTGTTGTACCTGGGTTGGGGCAAAAGACATGGAGCTGCTGGAGCCAGTCCAGAGGAGGCACCAGGATGGTTACAGGGATGGAGCAGCTCTGCTGGGAGGAAAGGCTGGAGAGCTGGGATTGTCCAGCCTGGAGAAGAAAAGCTTTGGGGTGACCTCACCGTGGCCTTACAGGACCTGAAGGAGCTACAAGAAACATGCAGAGACACTATTTACAAGAGATGGAGGAACAGCAAAAGAGGGAATGGCTCCACACTGACAGAGGGCAGAGTTAAATGGAATATTACAAAGGACTTCTTGGGTGTGAAGGTGGTGAGATCCTGGCACAGGTTGCCCACAGCAGCTGTGGCTGCCCCCTCCCTGGAACTGTCCAAGACCAGGTTGGACAGGGCTTGGCACAACCTGAGACAGTGGAAGGTGTCCCTGCCCATGGCAGGGGGTGGCACTGGATGAGCTTTAAGGTCCCTTTCAGCCCAGGCCATTCTATGATTGTATCATCACCACCAGTCGCCTACTTCTTCCTATCCTTGTACTTCAGCTCACTTTAAATGTTTTCATAGAAGTAACTTTATTCAGTTTTCTTTCTCCCTTCACCCAAACACAGCCAGATGATTAGAGAAGCCTCATTATTCAGCAACAGAACATATAAAAGAGTTATTGTGACTGCACAAATGGATTGCTGCAGTCTGATCTTGACTAACAAAGGGACAACAGTAAAAAAGGCTGATAAATAGATTGCAAGACTGGAGCCTGAAATTCAACGTAGTTCTTCTCAAACTAAGGTATTAACAACAGAGGCTCATTAGGGAATTTCTTTGTTTGTCAGTCTGTTTTTGAGCCTTATTAAAAGAATTACCCGTTATTTTGAGCACGTTGTAGCTGTGCATTTGCCACTAGAACATTTTTATTTATTTGACCACAGGCTTTTATACATATATATATTATATATGTACATATATATATATGTGTGTGTGTGTGTGTATATGTGTGTGTGTATATATATATATGTATGTACATATATATATGTATTTAATCTTTCCCCTTCCCAAAGTCAAATTCTTGTCCTTAGCCCTGTGCACACCTCCACACTGCCAAGGCCCAGGGATCAGAATCACCATGAGTTAACTAATGCCATTTCTCTGCTTAGATATCCTTGACCTCAAACTAACTTTCTGAAAATATTTTTTCACTGAGCTGGCCCAGACTGCTGCATGCCACAAGGCAGTCCCACCCACCGTTAGTCACCATTATGGGGCTGGGACATAATCCTTGCTCTAAATCCAGTTTTCTGCCCCTGGTTTGGCACCAGCTCCATAGGCACGACCCAGGCACTGCTCCCCTTGATGAGCCTGCCTCATTACTGGCAAAGAGAAGGAGTACATAATGCACAGCAGTGCTGAACATCCTGGATGATAAAAGCATTATTTGCACAACACTTGGCACTCCTGAAGGTTTTAAGGACTATTAAATCTCCCACCAAAGTTAAAAAGCAAAAACTCTTCCAGAAAGCAGGATCAGTATCCTGGTGCCACGTCATGAGCTGTTATACAACAGCTTCTAACAAGATCAGCAGAATTAGTTTAAATCCAAAGCCTAACTCCATGTGCCAGTCCAAATTAAATCCATTAATTTGATGGCATTATTCCTGTTCAATATTGTCAACACCAGCAGTATTTGAATTGTTTTCTCCATTGCTTAATTGAACCACCAGAACAATTTTTAAGACAATTTCTTAGGATTTAATTTTCTCATATTTTAGCTTCTCTGCTCTCCTCCAATTTCCTGTCTCATTTTTCAATCCAGCAATCTTTAAACCACATTTTCTATTTCTCATATGTTTCTGATTAGTTCTTCACTTTTTAACCAGATTCCTTTTTCATTTCAGCTTCAGCTGGTAGTCCTTTTCAATTTGTATAGAGTCTTTTATGGGTTTCTACTTGTTACTTTTCAGCTACACCTTTCTTGCTATGCAGTTTAAAGCTATCATTTTTAAGAACCATCTACTCTCAAACCCTTTAGAGTATTCTAGTGGCATATCACTTTTGTCAGTAGTATTCCTGATTGCCAGGCTACAAAGCCAGAAATTGCTACAAATGGCTCCTGCTAGTCTTGCTCTAACCAAATAGAGGTATGGAAGACAATTTGAAGAAATCAATAAATAAACATTTACCCCCTGCTCATGTTACACAAAAAAACCAAAACCCAAACAACTAAAAGGAGTCAGATGTTTATTACACTGGACAAAGATATTTGCTGAATTCTCCTCCTATGTTTTTCAGAAATACACCGATTTAGGTTATGAAAGCTGCATTTGAAGTATCAGGATATTCCACAGAGTTCAAGACAAGTCACTTCAAACAACAATTTTAGCATTTTGCAACCTGGTTGTTCTTTATACAACTACCCTGGTATGTGACTGAAAGGAAGACAATGAGATATGAATATTTTCCTTTCAGCAGCTGCCAAGGGGCCCTAACGACACTGTCTGAAAAGCTTAACAATTGAAAGCAATCTACAAGGCATGACAATAGAAAGCATCTTAGGTCGTTATAGATCAAAGCCAGACACTTCTTCACTCCTCTACAGTCTTATTGAAACATGGTATAAATGAATAAATAAAAGCAAGCATGAAGTAAATTTGGTGGGTTTCGCTGTCAGAAGTGCAATGAAGACAATAGGTCTCCTCAGATAAAACATATTAGCATATAAATTAGATTAAACCCCATGATCAGACTAGTTAAAAAAAAATAAAGAAGAAACCACAGAAAACACAGTATTTATCACTGCCACAGACCTCTGTGTTTATCTTCAAAATCACTGGCTGAAAATCATAGCTGTAAGCATTTCTGAAAAATGCTTATCTATTCAGCAGCATGAAATATAAGTTGCATGAACTTTTATTTCCTGGGGTGCTGCATCACTTCTGTTTTTAACACCAAAATTGTCACCACCTCCATAATCATCCTCTTCCCCATAAATCCATCAGATACCTTGTCCTAAATAAATCAGATGCTTTCTGAAAGACTAGATTCAAAGCTTATGATTTTGGGTTTGTTTAGTTAGGTTTTTGGAGGGCTTGGTGGGGATTTTCTGTTTGGTGAGGGTTTTTTCAGGGTTTGGGGTTTTTTTGGTGGTTTTGTTTTGGGAGGTATTTTTGTGGGATTCTGGTTGGTTGGTCGGTTGAGTTGGGTTTTTTGGCTTAGTTTTGTTTGGGGTTTTTTTTTGGGTAAGAGCTCCTGCTCTTGCTTCCATACAAATTCAAGTAAACAACAAAACACAGAATATTAAAAAATGGTGTGTAGAAATAGAAAACAGATCTGTGCTTATGGCCATGTTAAAACCAAACCAACCAATAAACCGGAAAAAAAAAACCCAAGAAAACAAAAGAAACAAATAACAAAAAAATCCCACAAAAACATTATGATGCCCATTAATGAGGCCCCAAAAGTGACTCATACAATCTTGCCTACTACCACCTCTTTAAATCCCACTATCCTCCAGCCTTTACCAAGCACTGTCCAAGAGCTGATCTACTCTGATGCACCAAGGACAGCTGACATACCCAGACTATGCCAAGGAGAATCAAGAATCAGCAGTAGAGGCTGTGATTGCATTCTGCCTGGCTTTCTATAATGGACCTGTTTTATTATGAGTGACGTAGAGTCTATAGACATCAAAATCCCCCTTCTGTGGTATCAGATTCTATGATTGCTTGATTCTATCTACAATTTTTCCTTCTGCTGTTATAATGAAAGGAAAAGGGACTGACACTACATTTCTCTTCTAGTAGTATAGTAAGCACTTTTTCTAATTAAATCTATAGATTTTAATGATATTTAATAGTGGACTTTTAACTCTCTAAACAAATTTGGCAGGTGCCTTGATGTTTTCTGTTAGCTTGGGGTTCTTTTCGTTATGTTTTGTTTTCTGCCTGCCCTTCACTGTTTACATGTAGTTCTAGGCTTCAGGTGAGCATAACATGGAAACCAAAGACTCAAACACTCATCTTTTCAGAGGCAGATTACAGCAGAGAATCTGAGCAGGCCATTTCTCAGGGCAGAACAAAACCAAAAGATCTCAGTAGCCATAAAGAAAGGACATCAGAGGGCACCATTGAGAACATCCCTGATTTCACCCTGGGAAAATGAATTTTTTTGGCTAAACAGATGGTGATTGAACTTTACTATTGCCCCATGGCAGTATTAGCAAGTTTAGTGAGGTTCTCTGGTCAGTTGTTTTTTTTTTTTAAATTTGTTTTTTTTACATATTTTATTTTGGTTTTATTTGTTTGGTTTGGTTTCTTAGAGGGGGAGACTTTTTTCTTAGTATTTTGTTAGGTTTGGGGTTCTTGGTGAGTGGGTTTTTGGCTTCCCTCTCCCCCACACGCTTTTTTTCTTGTTGTTTTCCCTTTTTTAATTTTTCTTCGCTAAGGGAGGTAAGCAGAAAATACAATACCTGACCATTCTTCTGCACACCAAGGCACTTTCATGTGGACTACTGCCCTGCTACAATCCAAGCAGGACAGAAGAAGAAGTCTTAGCAATGGCTAAGAATTCTCAGGGAAAAAAAAATTAAAAAGAAAAAAAGAAAAAAAGAAAGGAGAAGGAAAAGCACCATCAACAATCAAGCACATATTATTCCAAGTGGCTATTCAAAGAATGTTATTTGAGATGCTGCTTTAGGAAGGTCTGGAGTTCAGCCTCTGAGAAAGATCACTTCAACAGGTTTAGATGTCTTGGCAATTAGGCACAGAATGAACAGAAAAGTGATTCTTAAATGTTAGCTTCCACTTCTAGAGCTGCTGCATGGAAAGAGTTATAAGAATCCTAACATTTCAAAGATTTATCTGACTTCATGTGCAATCTGTTCCACGTCCATCAAAGGTGTTCCAAGACAGAGCATCTTGCAGGGTTTGTGCTCCAGGTCTTGAAGAGCAAATTATGTGGAAACCAGGATTACAGGTGTTCCCAAACCACTTTTATATATACATAGCTTATTTTGGTTCTGAAATTCATAATTTTTCAGAAACCTAATACTTATCCTTTTTGCATTCAAGCCCTTTAGCCAATGCCAGTACCTTCCCCAGCTGTTTAACACAGGAACACCTCTCACTTCTCTGCTTTCCCTTTCTATTTTTTAAATAAAACTGTCGGGATGTGTCAAGAGTTTCTTTAAATGTCCACATGGCCAAAGTGCTTCACAGAATTCCAGAATGATTTAGGTCCATGGAGCCCACCCTGTGCCCGATGCCCACCTTGGCAAAGCCCTCCCAGCCCATGGAGCACACCCTGTGCCTGATGCCCACCTTGGCAAAGCCCTCCCAGCCCATGGAGCCCACCCTGTGCCTGATGCCCACCCTGGCAAAGCCCTCCCAGCCCATGGAGCC
>JAWWEV010000095.1:9148569-9160121 GCA_035583235.1 Hafferia zeledoni
ATGCCCACCCTTGCAAAGCCCTCCCAGCCCACGGAGCACACCCTGTGCCCGATGCCCACCTTGGAAAAGCCCTGCCAGGCCCTGGAGCCCACCCTGTGCCCGATGTCCACCTTGTCCCCCAGCCCAGAGCTCTGAGTGCCACAGTCAGTCCTGCTTTGGGCACCTCCAGGGCTGGGCACTCCAACCCTCCCTGGGCAGCCCCTGCCAGTCTCTGCCCACCCTTTCCAGGCAGAAATTCCTGCTGCTGTGCCCCCTGCCCCTGCCCTGGCCCAGCCTGAAGCCGTGCCCTCTCTTCCTGTGCCTGTGCCCTGGAGTAGAGCCCAACTCTCCCAGCTCCCCCCTCCTGGAAGGAAAAAAGGTGGTTGTCTACCTGAAATGTTTTGAATTTTTTAAGCTGGACTGTATTCTGAACTCCACTTTGCAAAAACCAAAAGTAGTATTGGAGTAATACGTTGATAAACAGTGTTATAGATCAGCAATTTACAGTATCACCAAAATCAAAGCATCTCTCTCTGCTTCTGTCTAAGGCTGCTCAGAGTGAACACATTTTTTTTCTCATCTTTCTCCCTGTGTCTTGCGCTTCTCCTTCTTGTCCTAACTCTCAGCAGTTTAAATGGGAACCGTGTAGCACAGGCAGGTGTTGCGGCAGCAGCATCTTCTCTTAAAACCAACACAGCTCACACTCCTCCTGCAATACTACAAAGTGGATTTAGAATGCTAGAGTTAACCTGATGCAAAATTCAAGCATGAATCAAACAAGGACCTTGCCTTTCAGCCATCCATTTTGCAACACTGCAAAATCCAGTATCATCCAACCTAAAAGACAGGTTGGAATCAAGTAGTGTATCCTCTTCTTAGTCCACTTGCCCAAGATATACTTCTAGACAACAATATTATCATACATTTATATTGTGTTTCCACAAAGAGTTTGTTTTGAGTTTCTGGCATCTCTCCCTTCTTATTCCCCTCCTTGACAAAGAATTCTAGATCATCTTTAATTTGCAACGTTCTGCTCCCGTACAGTAAACAGACAACAATCTGAGCATATATTCCATATAAATGTGTGGTAACTGGCACAAGAACAATTGTCCTGTGAGAAATACCAGCAGAGCAGTGGCTGATTCTGCGCCTGCTGCTGCCCAGCCTTCCACAGAGATGCAGAGAGAGATTCCAGCCCCGGGCCATGAGCAGCACCCTGTCAAGCCACCAGCAACCAGAGAAACACCTTACAGAGAACGTAATTCTGCCACTTCTCATTGTCAAGGTAGAAGGTAGTAGGTGTGAAATAGCATTTTCTCCTCCAGGGCTTTCCTGGAATTTTATGATTAGCATGTTAAAAAAAAAAAAAGTAGAAGTCATAATAATTTCAGTTTCTAAATATGAAATGCACTGAAAAGTCAGTGCCTATGTTTGTATTACTTATTCATGAGACTAAAAACAGACTACAGAGTTTGTGAAACTCTCTTGAAACTTGGTTTTTAGTAACGATGCTCTTGTAAGACTTTCTTTCAGTAATAGTAAATCCCATGGGTTGTGTTTTTATGTTAAATGGCAGAAAAAGTTATCCCTATTACCACTACAGTCAGGAAGTGCTAATTATACATGACAGACCTATAAACCTGTTGTTACTTTCCACTTCAAGGCCAAACGGTTTAAATCATAACAAAAAAAAAAAAAAAAGGGGGATGCACTGCTGACAGGTTAGTGATTCCTTAGTTACATACCTACAGCTCATAGTGTTTATTTAATTGAGTATATAGGATGCTTATTCAACTATGAAAAACTCAAGAACTGCTTTTCAGTGTGCAATATAAATCCTCATTTTTTTTTGTTTTTGTTTTCTTTTGTTTCAGGATATAAACAGATACATGCCCTTTCTATACCTTGATTTTTGCCTGTCCTATATCAAAATACAATGCAAGAAATCTCATCAAAATTTCATCAATGTCACCAGAAAATGTTGATACAGGAATAAATGTGGTGTGAGGAAAATAACTGAACTCATTCTCTTCAAACTTACAAAGAAAATGAGATGTTCACTAGGGTAACTAAGCATATATTTATTGCAAGTAACTCATACTCGCACCTGGTCATTATTTTCAGTCCCTCCAATAATACTTGCCAGACTGAACATTAAACTATGAAAAATCCTATTTGAATAATCCCTGTATACTCCTCATGTCATGAGCCAACAGCATCATTTTCACCCATAACTTGTCTCTTTCATCTCCAGTCCTATCTAAAATTTCAATTTTTTTCTTCAAGCACATAAAAATTAAAAAGTAGGGGAAAAAAAAAAGTAGAAGGCAGTAAAAAATAACATCAGATAAATCAAACTCTGAGTACAAGCAGATTTTCAGCCATCCAACAGTTCTGCTGCTATTATCACCCTCTCCATGGAAAAAATCAAAAAGGATTATCCGGCCCATAATTAGGGATAGATTCCAAAGTGTTTGCTTTTTGCAATCAGATCATGTTGTGCTGTCTGTTCCTTTAGAAGGTCAATGAGGATTATTTAAAAAAAAAAAAAAAAAAACAAAAAAAAAAAAATTAAAGTACCAGTGTACTACACAGAAGCAGGTGGGAGAAGCTATTATTGGGGAATGGAAGATTGTTCTGGGATCTTGTGCTGGCACAACTCTGAAAGTTGCTACAACACAACATAAATATAGTATTAATTCAGCAGCTATTTTTTTCTGTTTTCAACTCACTACTGCTCAGTGTAACTCAGACACAGTCAGCATAAAGTCCTGCATGGAAATTACTTGGAAAACAGGGTTTGTCCTTTAAACCTGACATTAAATTATCAGTACTACATTGTGGTTTGGGGGAAAAAAGCCACAGTATCTCTCTCTCAAACTTGTGTTGATGGTATTAGTTCAGACTTAACATGACAACATGTGACAGAAGAAATTTTATATAGATGATTTTAACTGGAAATTTAGTTAGATGGCCTCGCTGAGAAATTCCTTAAATGAAAACCATCCGTGGTGTGTACAGACCATGAACTGTCACAGCAGGATGAAAGGTGGGCTATTTATTTGTTTTGTAAACACACTGCATTTACATAATGTATAATTATATATTTTTATTCATAGTTGTGCAAATAAATACATTGCTAGTTTAATTTTCACTGAATCCGATTTACCATTTCAATAAATACAACCTCTGTATTTTCCAAGAAACTGCATCACTGTGAGACATAACTGATACTTGAATAGTTTCTAAATATTTATATGGCTTCTGAGAATGTAGAAATGTTGGCCTTATGTGTAATCTATTCAAATAAGGTCCTTTAAGATGCCAACATCTGGTTTTGATTCAGGCTACAGGAACTTTCAAGTTCTTAGTTTTCTTCCGATTTTAATTCTGCAAAGACCAGTCAGTGTAAAAACAAATCACTGCAATGACTCCAAAATTTAATTAATCATTAATATAATAAGGGGTGACAACTGGCAATCTCTAAGTAATTGCATTTCCAGTGAAGTCCAAAAAACATATAGCCTACAGCTGCAATAATGAACAATCACAGCGATTTATGATGAAATACGATTAGGATGATGAATCATGGTAATTTATGATGAAATTCATAACTCTCCAGAGTTGCCATGAAAGCCTGATGTGTGAGATGAAAGCACAGCATTAACTACATTTTTAAGCCATTCAAACTGTTTCTTATGAGCTCTTAATCCTTGACATTTTGCATAACACACCCAACTGTGTTTTGTGGATACAGGTGTAGAACTCTCAAACTATTTAATTTTGCACAGGATTTGGGGTTGGGGCTGGGTGGCTTTTTGTTTTGTTGTTTTTTTGGTTTTTTTAGAAGACAAGCAGGGACATGTAAAGAAATAATCTAACCTCTGTAACCCACTGCATGTGGATGATTGTTGCTGATAATCCATCATACCCAAGAATGTGGACTACTGATGCTAATATGCAGCTCTTTTAACGTCAGCCCAGTATCATCCAACCTAAAAGACAGGTTGGAATCAAGTAGTGTATCCTCTTCTTCTCAGTCCACCTGCCCAAGATATACTTCTAGACAACAGTATTATCATACATTTATATTCTGTTTTCTTTCCACACATGATCCTACCACTAAAAGCATTTGCATTAATATAAATTTATCATAATTTTCTGGATGAGCCTGTCTTAACTGTCCCCTTCAGCCAAACTCCTTAAGACTTCTTAAGAAGAAGTGGGAAGTGGTGCAATTGGATGAAAAAAACCAACCCAGCCACACTCAAGCCACATGATAACAAAATGCAATTATCAAACAAATCAGCATGGAAACTTCCAAACACCACTTTGGCAAAACTAAACTACGGATATGACTCAGTTCCTTGTCAGGCAAAACACTGAAAGTCTGCTGAGGCTACTGACTGTGCTCCCACACAGCACCACCATGAATGCTTGTCCCAAATTTTAGAGGTTTTAGAGTGTTCTTTAAGTGCCTCGATACAAGCAAGGAATTAAGTGTACCTCTCAAACCTGGTAGTCTGCTTCATAAAATTAAATTTATGGCTTATATGTGAATTTGGAGAACAGAGATGAGCATAAACAGACTCAAGAAATTAAAGAAAAGCAATAAATTAAAGAAAATCATTTAAAAAACTCTGCTTTTCAAAATGAGAAGAGTACAACTCTTACTTACGCTTGAGTCATGATGTGGAAAAATGCATGATTTTTCAAAATGAGAATACCATTCTACTACAATTTCAGTTTTTACCAGAAACATTGGTGATGTACAATGGATTATGCAGGGACTGAACTTTCCTAGCACTAATTAAAAACAAGCAGCAGTGTGACAGTAGCCATGTACCAAAGGGGTAAAAAAAACCTCTGCCAACAATTAAAATTAAAAAGGTATTATTTTTTTGCAGAGACAAAAAAATAATTCTGAAACTTACTTGCTGTGTTTGCCCAAGGAGTCAAACAAACAAGAATGTTCCAAATATAATTTATCTAAGAACTCATCCATCCCCATTAAATAACAGCTTCAGGGAATGATTTACAGCATCAGTCAGAGTCAACAGCAAGAAGTGACACGCACAACAGAGAGACATTCCTGAGTGCCTGCTTCTTAATAATTTCTTTGTAACAAGCCAGGAATTAATAATTTACAATGTTTTGGGGTTTTTTTGGTCTGGTTTGGTTTTTTAGGTTAGAAGCCCCATGAAACACGCAATGCAAATATGTTACTTAAACTGCTTAAAGGAGGATAGAACCCACAGAACCCCCTGCTGTCTCTCTTCAGATCAAAAAATACAAATAATCACCATTCCAGTCAATGACTGGGGGGAAAAGGGGGGGGGAGGGGGGGGGAAGGGAGCGGGGAGGAAGAATGATTGAACTAAAATTGAGTAATTGACAGCCACACTGATTGGTTACTCAGAAATCCTTTTGAATCAGAGGTTCCAAAATTGGCCAAAACAAAACTCAGAGAAAAAACACTGGGAAGATTATTTTGTTGAATACATCCTGACTTCTAATTCTTATGCTGACAATCCTTATACTTGATTTCAGTCTAAAGCTACAAAAGGCACCTTGAGATTGACGATATGGAGTTAATAATTATCCAACAAATATTACCAGCGTTTCTGAGGAAAAATTATAATATTGTAATTATATTTTGCTGTTTAGAAAATCCAGAGTAAAATTTAGAAGTTTGGTTCATCCTCTCCTGCTATCTCACTTGCAGTGACCCCTTTCCATCTACCTTTCTTGGGAGAGTATGGCTGATAAAGTGGCTTGTAAAGACAGACTAATAAAACACACCAGGCAGGCTGACTTTCTATACAAAATACCTTGACTTTTAGTAAAAAAAGAAGCTCTCACTTTACACAAAATCGAAGTTGAAGCCTTCATTCAATCACCACTTTTCACAAGTTACACTGTGCTGGTTTTGACTGAGTTACTCTTGTTCACGACATACATTACACAATCAATGTGCAGGTTTCTACCCAGTTTTAAGTCCTGATTCTCATTTAAAAACACACATTTAGCAAAAGAAACGAACAGAGGGGTCGACCTGACTGACCCAACACTGACAGCAGGAGTAAACTCATTTCACATGACCTGTGTTTTCTGTGACCAAAAAAAAAGTCCATGGAATCACACAGACAGACAGACAGAAAGACAGACACAGACAGACAGACACAGACAGACAACTCCACAAGCCCAAAGGAATTAATCTGACATATTTTCCCCAGGCAGTCAGGTGAATGGAAAAAAATCCCCCAAAGAAAATAAAAAGTGAAGTCCTGTCTTCTTCACATAATACCCTGTCAGAGCAGGTCACAGAAAGATTAATGTTCTTAGTAAGTTGTCATACAGCAACTCTGTATTAATTTGAGCCTCAACCCTACAATCTGTCTCTTCGAATGCGTATTGTAAGTCTCATTAAAGTTAATGAGGTTTTGACGAGGCTTCAAACTTACTGGATTTTATGATTGTGCACAAGACATTTCAATCAGACTGGCTTAATCCATTCTAATTTTTGCCAGCTTGCTCTGAGGTTTGCATCTTCCCCTTCACAGAACTATTTCCCTTTAGTGAATTTCAGGGCTTTGTGTCTTTAATTTTGAGATCAGTTACTCACAAATATAAATCCTGTATATCTGTGCTATGATACAGTATTTATTTTGACATGTCTTCTGTAAATACCACTTTTTGGGATGTTTTTACAATCTGAAGACTTCCACAGATGGACTGGAATGTAAATGGAGCCTGCAAGTACATTGAACAAAATACCTTCTGAAAAACTTCCCATACTAACAGATGATTAATATTAATTCACCATTAAAGTGTCTTCTTCCAAAACAAAGACACCTTCCCAAAATAAACCAAACCAACAACAACAAAGAAACTCAAAAGCAGCAGAATTCATCTACGTGACACTTCTACACCTCAAGGGAATGAAGAAATTTGCTACAGTCAGAACATCAGGACTTTGTACACTATAATAATGCAGGAGAATCCACAGATGTCATTCATTGACTTTTGCTATTTTTGTACAGGCACTCACCATTTTAAAAAACGTATTATAGAATTATGCAGATTTTCTCATTAGAAGTGTCTCATCATGGCTTTGAAACTGTCACCAAAGCACAGATTTAAGCAGTTCAAAGAAACTCAAGAAACAGTTGTTGAGGATCATTGTCCTCAAATTCAGTACTTAAGGGAGAACTGCATTTAACTCAAGATAACCTGAAAACTTCCATATTCTTTAAGGAGATAAAATATATGTGTTCAAAATTAAGCATTGGTCTGAAGTTGTTATGTGCTACTACAACAGCTAAAAGAGCAGTTTTTAATACAGATCTGGATGCTCAGGATGACTGACTTTCTGACCTCACCCTCCCCTTTATGTGGTTTATGAGGTAATTTTAATGAGATGATTACCACTCAAACCTTAGCACGTGTAAATTTGTTCGTGAGCAATTATTCACAAATAAGGTACTCCTAAATTTTAGAATCTAGTGCCATTTCAAAATCTTCCAGCTCATCAGTCAGACTGAAATACTACATGCATTTAAAAGTTGCTTTCTGGGGGAACTGGGAAAAATTCTCACTCAGTGGAAACAGGAGGAGATGTAAGGAAACCTATATAAGAGGCCTACCTGCAATAATGACTGGGTGAGATACATAATTTTCCTGTAAAGCAGCCCAGTTTTCAGGTAGAGTACCCTCAGCATTGGTACTAAGGTGTTACTCATCTCCCTTAACCTCAAAAATCTTTGCTATGTTTGCAGCTAATTGTTTGGCTATGCTCTGTCCTCAAATAAAATTTGTGACCAAAAGCAGCTGCAAAATTTAGCTGATTTATCTGCTATAACTTAGATATATTCCCATTTGCAGTTTTGGGGGGGGGTTTCTCAGTTTTGGGGTTTTTTTGGCAAACACATCTTCAATTAACAAAAGTTTATTTCCAGAACTTGAGAGTAAATCTGGCATTTTGCACAAAATCCTCTGGCAAAACTCAACTGCTGTCCATGTTGCAGAGCAGAGCCCTCCTGCATCCAGCACCCCACCCATGACAGCCTCACTTTTAAAAAAGTGCATTAAAATTCAGAAAATCATCATTTACTCTGGGCAAATATGGGCCACGAGGTTTTGTGAGCCTTTAAGAATTATTTAGTTCTGAAAATACAATGATGAATTGTCTAAGGGCAAGTTGGAGCAATCTGGTATAGTGGAAGAAGAAGAATGGGATGGGCTTTAAGGTCCCTTCCAACCCAACCCATTCTGGGATTCTGTGATACTCTGAATTGCACCAAATCCTGGAATAACTATGTTGTGCTATACACAGCAAAATGTTACACAAACGTTCCCTTGATTTGATTTTGTCTGCTTTTATTTTGATGTAGTTAGAAAAACAACATTTATTAAAGCAGCTGTCCCCAAATTCATTTGTATAACTCACTTCAGGCAGCTGCATACAGGCAGGGAAACACTGCACTGCAATGTGAAATCAGGTCCCAGGTGCTCAGTAAATACTGAATATGTAAGCTGTACATATTGTTTTGCAGTAGAGATTAATTTGCTACTTTTGTGGGAAAACATTTCATAAGAAATAGGAAAAAAATATGTAGAAGGTTAAGTAACCAAAGATCTAAATACAAAATCTCAGATGTATATTAAATAAATAAATATTAACTCAATTTTTGAATTTTTAGATATGCAACAGCATTGAAACAGGGAAAATTAAATGCTACCTGCCTATTTATTGTCTATAAATAAAGCAAACTTGAGAAATGTTTCTATTTTAGGTGCATCTAGATTCCACTGAGAATACTGGAGAAAAACAGAGAGAGGGAAGTAAAGAAGGCACAGACAAGTACTACCCCATCCGTCATGAAATCTTGGGTGACAACTTTGCAAGAGCAAACAAAAAGAACATTTAATCTTAATACTAAATATTTTCTTATTTCTTTAATGTGAAAAAGCATATTTGAAATAAAATTCAGCCACTAGAAGAAATGGTTGCAGAGAAATTATTTTTAAAATCTATCTAGCAGTAATTCCTCGATGACATACAAATATTAGCATTTAAAATGTACTTATGTTACATGCTGTAAAATGCTCCATTGCATTTAAAGTAACACAACTTGTACAAGCTTTGTACAAGCTTGAATATTTCAAATAGAGGTGCAGTAATTATATATTCTAACCAAAATTCATGAGTTACATGGAAACAGTGGCTGTCCATACCTAAATACGTTAAGCATATGATATTGGACTCACTCCTCTATTTTTAGTTCTCTACAACTTATAACCAGCTACTCCCTTGGAGCTCTCCAGGCTTGCATAAATCTGCTTAATTAGCAGACACTCAGTTGGATTGTATTCTGTGTCAATTGTTCAGGTTTAAAAACAGACAAGTATTCATAAAAGGTATACACAACATGATTTACCAGGTGAATAAAACTGCATCATCCGTAAATGCAATTCCTACCAAGCCCTTATTTGGACTATGCATTATTCAGGATATATGGAGATTTAAATGGTGGTAACAACTCAATGTCAGGAAGGACTAAGCTTTGGGATAACTTCCCTGATGAACATTTTTTAATTACTGTTATTCCTGTCATCTAGAAAAGGCTCTAAAATGGATTATTCCCTTCAAATCTCAGATTGGTTTGCCCAGCTTTCAGGTTTGTGTAGTTTTTAAGGAAATACTACAGAAGAGTGTGGCTGCACAAGTAAACACAAACTTCCTTTACCAAGAGGAACTCATAAAGGTCATTGCAGTATGAGCAGAATTCTAGATTCAAGACAAGGTGCCTGTATCACTCTCCAAAAATTCCTACTTGATAAAATTCTGAGATGTCTGACCTTCTCAAAAGTGCAGATTCAGAGCTGTGTCACTCTACATTTGCAACATTACTTTGACTTTTCAGGGCTATTCTTACCAGTCAAAATAAGTCTTCAGTTACTGTGATCCAAAAAATCACTGCAAAAATCCATTTATTTGATGATTATATTGTGAGTGTGACTTTTTCTACCTTGTAGCAACAATAGCATACAAATGGCATAAGAAAGTCAAAGTATACATTCAGCAACAGCATTGAGATGGCAGTACTTGCTCAAGGAACTGTTACAAAATAAAAATTAATCATTATTCTCTGCTGGACTGTTATTTTTATCAATGTTGTCAATATAATATTTTTCAATGTTTCTACTCATAACAGTCTTTCAGAATATTTGTCAAAGTGTAGATGAATACAAATCAAAAAGCTTGATGTGATTTAACTTCATGCTTTAAATCTGTCACTTGCAGAAAAACAAACATGAAGATAAAAGCAGACAAAAATCTAAAGCTGAATTTAGGTAAAATCATTAATGCAATGGTGACATTAATTTCCCTTTAATATGCCTTGAGTTCAACAAATGTGCAACACACAATGGAAACCACAATCAGTGAACAGGGAACAACATTGCAAAAGTATAATAAATATTGGCAAATTTGCACAGATAAGTAGTTTTTAAAAACACTGTCCTAACAAGAGTTTCTGCACTCCATCCATTTCTTCAGAATTACATTAATAGCAGATTCACTGTTCCCTCACCCATTGTTTCCTAATCAACTTGTTTCAATACAGTTAGGGGCATATTTGTAAAAAACGAAAAAAAAAAAAACAAACCCTCCTGAAATGAAAGGGAGTCAATTTTACAGTATTTCTGTCTCCTGCAGAAAAAAAACAGTCATCTAGGAGCCATCCATATTCCATTTGGGAGAAAAGATTTTAGAGAGAAGAGGGTTAGTCCACATCACACCCGGTGAACAAGAGGCAATACTTGATGGTGAAATAATCTCTTCATCCTTGGTCTTACTGTCACTTATATCAGCAACATCAGCCCCCCCAAAAACCCACAAAAGCAAAACCAAACCACAAACAAACAAACAAACACACCAAAATAAACAACCCCCCCCCAAAAAACCAACAGAGAATCATGATGGGTAGTGGGAAGAATAAATAACCAGTTAAAAAAACTGGACAGCAGAAGGACAAACCAGAGTGTAAGAGCTGTAAAGTCGAAGAGCTATCCCAAGTGTTTTGGGACATGCAAGGAGAACAATCCCTTTGTAGAATAAAAGCAGTTGATTTCAGGTTTGTCATACACACAGAATCACACACAGACTGTTCTGAGCAGGAAGGGACTCACACGGATCATCAAGTCCAACTCTTCAGTCAATGGCCCACATAGGAGATTGGACCCAGGACCTTGGCATTATTACAACCAAGTTTGAACCAACTGAGCTAATTGTCAGCCAGCATTTGATAAGGTTAAAAGCCTAAATTTACAGAATCCCATAATCACAGAATTTTGGGGGTTGAAGGGCCCTCTGGAGCCCCCCCAGCGTCACCCCCTGCCCAGGCAGGGGCACCCCCAGCAGTGACACAGGGCCATGCCCAGGCGGGCTGCAATGTCCCTAACAGGGACACTGCACACCCTCCCTGGGCAGCGGGGCCAGGCTCTGCCACCCCCATGCAAAGCAGTTCTGCCTCATGCTGGGGGCACTGGTTGTGTTGGAGTTCATGGCC
>JAWWEV010000095.1:9160803-9197884 GCA_035583235.1 Hafferia zeledoni
CTCTGCAGCAGCTCCTGGACTTTCTTGAACTGTGGAGATCAGAATTGAACACAACACTCCAGCTGTGGCCCCAGCAGGGCTGAGCAGAGGGGCAGGATCCCCTCCCTGCCCTGCTGGACACCTTCTCCATGATGCACCCCAGGATATTATCTTTATTCTATTCTGAAAACCTTCCTCAACTTGAGATCACTAGAGGCCCAAATATTCTTATTTAAATTTCCCTACACAACCAACCTGTGTTATGTACTTTTTCTTTGAAACTTCAAACTTGCTGCCAAGCAGCTTAGCATCAAGACACTAAATTGAAACATACAGACTATTTAAGGTCTCATGCACATTTTTTTTTCCAGAAATGAACTTATAAAAATGTTAGTGCTGCGGATCAATTTCTGTCATCTTCAAAATTTGGACAGAACAATACCAATTTCTGCTTCCAGTTTTCTAAGAAACTTCAGTCTATTTTAGGTAAATATTTGATTATATATTTTACTAGGTTATGTTCTACTATCTGGGCTGATCTAGTCTTCTGGGATATCCAGTTTCCATTTTAGAAGCTTCAAAGGTGTCACTACAGTACCAACAGACACTCACAGAACAGCAATAAGAGTTTTCTACCAAACAGAACAAAGAAGGAACTATGTGATGCTGAATAGTGTCTTCAGGATATAAATTAACAACAGGTACAACTAATCAAGGGTTAGACAATTCTGGGCTCAGAAGCTGATCCCTGTGGCTTTTAGCTACCCATGGCAACAAATATTTACTTAATTAATTAACTTAATTAATTACAATTTCCTTGCGTCTTAGTAGCTGAAAGTAAGACAATGCAAAGTTTCAAACCATAAAAAGGTCTTACTGTTTGCCTCTTAATAATGCCCAAATAGCTTCAGAACTCTTAACACACATTTTTATCACACTTTTTAGCACATGCAATAACTTGACTGTCATCCAAAATGGATCTTCAAGGACATTTAAGCCTTGATTTTAGGATTAAGGTACCACTTCCAGAAATTTAGGCTCTTTCTTGTGGTGGTCAAAACTGTGTTTGGGACTGTACCCATCCATGGAGAGCTCCCTACTTGTCATATGAATTTTCCCTCCTAAGATCTTACTGTGATAGTTTAACCACTGCTGGCTCTTCAAGAATACAAACATAACTGTGAAACATCTGCTTTTTAAAAACATTTTATCTGAGTAATTATATTGTTGGAAATCTCCTTCTGCATTTAAGTCATATCCTTGTTTCTGTGTGATAAAAAATTCATGAAGGGCAGATTAAAAAAAAAAAAATAGTATCAAGAAAAAATTTCTTTGAGCGTTTCCCAAAATCTCTTAAACCTTGGAGTTGTTATGGTGTCAGGATGTGAAATGGAAACAGAATTCACATCAAAATCACTACTGCCTTGCAAGACTGCCTGTTCCCATCCACACTTGTATGCCACAGGTCTACACCCTAAAAAGTTCTCAAACCTCTACACAGTTGTCTACATTTTAGTTTAAACACTGAACCACCCAAACCAACCATTCTGGAGAGCAAGTCTAAGAAAAGTGTTCAAATCCATTTTTGCTGATATCCCCAAGAAGATTGTTTCCATCCTTATTGCTACCCCTCGTTCTGGATTACCAGTAGGATGGGCAGAGCTGATGCTAACACAGACAAGAAAAGGAACAGGGAGAAAGAATATGAAGTACAGAAAGAGACAGTGTTTGCATGGTAACCTGATTTAAAAAAAAAAACACATCAAGCCACTGTGGTCATTCTCATGTTCCTATCTGGGCACCTCCTGTCACCCGAGACGAAATGATGAGGAGTAAAAAAAGAAAGATCTCAGCAGTGCAGGGTAAAAAACGAATATTGAGTGCAGAGTAGGATCTCTCCATTCCCCAACTGAATCCTTAAACATCTAACTCAAGAGACAAAGACACTAGTAAAATCCTTGGAGGGAAGGAAAATGCTTTCATAGCTTTTTTTTCCCTCAGATTACTTGCTCTGCCCTTGCCTGCTGGGTTTTTCAGAAAGGAGTACATTTGTAAAGGAACACTTGTCCTCTGCCTTAGAAGCTATCACAAAATCTATATTGGCATCCACACCTCAAGCTTCCAGACATCTATTTTTTCCCTCTTTCCTATCTCCACTAAGCAAATGTCATTTCTTCTGTGTGTTTTACACACCTTTTCTGTTTCAAGGAAATCTTTGCTCAAGTTTTATCTTGCAGAGACAGCAAAATGATTTTTTTGGTAGTGGTGGCAGTACCCAAGCATCCAAGAAACCCTTTCAATCCTGAGTCTTACACCAGTCAAAGAGAGTAAATTCATCCTGGCTGACACTGCTAGATTTCCATGAGTTTCATTCTAAAACTGGCACCTTTTCAGCTGAGATCCTTCTTGGATTGTCATACATATTCTGATTATTATTTTGGAAGCTCCCTGCATCCCTTGGAAATTAGTAAAACAGAGTGGTACATGCTACATCTGAATGGATAACAGCTATGGCAACACTCTGAATTGCCACCTGAGAACAGAACAGGGCTTTGATTGGCACTTGCTCATGAAGCAGCCAGACTCTCCCGTGATTACTTTATCTAAATATCATTTTCCTTTTTCACAGCACATCACCTCCCTGAAATCCTCACTGCATTCACTTTTAAGAGATAACTTATCACATCCACTGCTACAGCTCGCAGTTTGTCCACACTTGCACATCCATCATGAGTTTAATTGTAATAGGTACTCCCAGGTAACTCCATGCATGGGCAATTTCACCCATTTTAGATTGATCTATAAGAGCTGTCGCTATAAAAGTTCAGGTGCAGAGAACTCCTCAGCGTGATGAGACACACAACAGCCTCTCCCTGTTCCCTGTGCTCTTACACTCACGTCCCTTGATGCTAAGATAAATATTTGTCTGCCTGGAGTCTCTGAGAGAACATTTTTCTTTTTTTAGTGGATGAAGCAGAAGTAGATTGTTATACAAATACAGAAAAGTACATTTTGGTAACTACTTGGCTTTGTTGCTTATATTGTAACATCATGAAATTTGATAACTCTGAATAAATGCAAAATATGCAGTAAAATTAACCAGAATAGTCTGGAAATCGCAGTTTCAAAGTAATTTTACAGGATTTTGATTTTCACTGTTGTTTCTACCAGCTTTGCCTGCTGATGGCCCAATACAAGCACATTAGAGGTCCTTATCTGTAAAGAATCTGAATCCCCAGATTCCAATTTTGCAGCACCACAGTTACCGGTTTGGGTCTTCCTTCTCACCACTGGAAGGAAAACATGGTTTATTTTCTCTCTCTTGAAAAGCAGTGGTGTACTATTTCCTGGTGCTACTTGAATAGAAGAAATAAATGTATATAGCCACATGAAAGCAAACATATTGCAAGATACAAATTCTCATTTCTGGATTTAGGCTCTAGACCTGTTCAATATGAGCAGAAATATTTTGTATCAAAGACATGGAATTTAAAAATCTGCCTCTAAAGCCACATCACAGTGCATAAAGAATATAAGATTTTAATAACCTTTTATACTTCCTGCCAATTCACCATCAAATAATCCAAATGTTTATTACCTGTTTTCTAGTGTTGCTATAGCACTGGTTAGATAATCATGGGGATCACAGCCCTTAGGAAGCTGAAATACTTAGAAACCGTCTGAGTTAGGATTCTTGACAGAGATGTCTCAGGGAAACACAAAGAAACACACTACAAAAGGAGTGGAAGGCAGCAGTGAAATAAATAACAATACCACTGGCTTTAAAAGCTGTGGATAACAAACATCACCACATTAGTCCAAAGGCTGGATCCAGGAGTCTATGGAAAAGCTTGGAAAAAATGGATTTCTGCCAAGCAGATGCTGATCATTATTATTTAAAAGGTCCAGATTTTAAACAGGACATCTCAAACACATGGGAAAGAAGAAGAACCTGGGTGAGATGCTCTGGATTTAATGCCTCAACACTAACAAGTTCTTGTTTGCAGAAGCATTTAGCAGGTAATTGTGCCAATTACTGCCCATGTTAAAACCATTTATATGACCAAGTCAATAGAGGAAACAACCTCCAGTGTCTGCACCAGCAACAGCTCTGCAAAAACACCTGTTAAATATGGCTTTCTATGCTTCCTTCCTGCTTCCTCTGGCTGGATCAGTCACTCATTCACAGCCATAAAATCTTTCTTTCTCTTGGACTTAAGTCTTCCAGCTTTTCTACTTCAGATGATATTTAAGAAAACATTGAAATCATATATGTAGATGAGCTTAAATGAAAATATGTCTGGTAAGTCATGGTGAAAATGCAGACTGGACCTCCTGTGTGTGTCACAGCTGAGCAAGCTGAGTTACACTCTTAGTAGATTAGTTACTCAAAAAAAAAAAAAAACCCCACACCCAAAAAACAACACAATGGGGTGAGCATTGTGAATTACAATTGAATTTCATTAAGAATTTGGAATCCTAGGAAAAAAACCTGGGAAAGTTTTCAAGATAGAGTAAGTATTTCCCATTTGTATCTGGAAACAAAATTTCATTTTGAAATGTGATTGTTGTGGTTTCCTTAGCAAAGTGAAAAAAACACTCCAAAACCACTGAATGTGTTACTACAGGGAACAAAGACGAACATTTTCAGTTTGGAGGAAGAATCTTTTTTTTACCGTTTTGGTCAGCAGAACAGTTGTTCACAAAGACAACATCACAAAAGTACAGTGAAAGATTCTGGAGGTACCACTGGGTTTATATTTACTGGAAGTGCCAGAAGATACTTATGATTGACACAGGTAATTGCAGGAAAAGGAGCAATTATCTCAGGGTTAAAACAGGGGAATGAAACCACAGAGGTGCCTTGTGTTTCACCCAGACTGCTCGTGAGGGAACTGCTACTTGCTACCTGTGATGCTCATTCTGTGAACTCCAGATATCGTAAGCAAAACTGATGAGAACGTAAATCCACAATAAATTTTTGATCTCTTAGCTGAATTTTTAAAGTTCTCCTTAAAGAAACAGAGTAATATGAGACAGCTAGAGTGCCCTGCCTCAGTTTCCTGAGCAAAGGCAAATATATGGTCTCATGTCAGAGCGTTGCTAAGTAAACATTGTCAGACACACTCAGGAAGCTGGCAAAGATACTACAAGGATGAACACTGATGAGCCTGCAAGGAGATTAATCATTCTATTTCACGAGCGGGTTTTGAAGAGAATGCCATAAATAATGCCCAACCCTGCTGTGATTACAAGGCAAACAGGTTTCAAACCAGAAGTCCAGGATAAATAACAGCAGGGAAAAAGCCCAGCTTCCTACAAGATTGGGCTCTGGACTGGTATTGTCCCAGTCTGCCAACCAGAACTGCACAGGCAAAGTTGGCAGACTGGGACAATACCAGCCTGAGAAGTATTTTGTGATGCAGCTGAAAAGTTACTGCTCAGGTAGAAGGGAACAGAGAACCATGACAGCAAAACTCTCAGCAGAATCAACAGTTTACAGCAGAGGTTTACAAAACCAGTGAATAGCAGCCCTGCACTTCTACACTCTTTGAGTTTCCAGCAATTCACAATTAGAGATTATTCTCATGTGAGTATGTCCAATTTGCTTTCAAACTTCACCAAAACCTATTGCAGCAAAATACAGGAAAATGTCACTTTTTTACCAGAACACCAGATTAAGAGGTACTTCCACCTATTTGCTTTAAGGTGAGACCACCTGATCCAAGAGCACAGGCAGACAAATGAGACATACACAAAACACTATCTGATGTCTTATCACATACCTTTTTTACTGGTAAATCTCAAAGTTCTGCCTAATCTTTTGATCAACTTCCATCCAGGGACAACTTTTAATGCTTTGTTACTTATTTATTTTTTTAAAAATTCCTGTACTGACCTAAGAAGTCTCGTTTTACCTGAACAGAGGTACACATGTCCAGATAGTTGAAAGAGAAGGACAAAAAAAATATGTAAGGACTATATACAAATTCTACCTTTTATTCTTATATCAAAGGATTCTGCACGGCCATTGAGATCATTGCATAATAGCTCAAAGGATGCTGAAGAGACACCTGTTACTGAATGAGGAGATACACTACTAAGTGAAAAAACACCCACCACTGCCTTGTTCCATGACAAAAATCTCAGCTGTTAAGACAGAAAACAGTATGTAATGAATTTCATTCACTTATGACATCAAAAGCCAAAGACAAGCTAAATAAAGGTAAATCAGACAAAGCTAATTTTTGTGTTTCCTTCCTCTGTAGTGCTTGCCTGACTTTGCAAAGTTAATATTCTTTAACATGTTTTTTATTTGTAGATACTTTTCTGCTTTGTTGGTTTTTTGGGGGTTTGGTTTGTTGTTGTTTTTTTTTAAAGCAGAAATTAGAGCAGCTTAACAGGGAAGATGAATCAACTCAGACTTTATGAAACGCTACAAAAATTGAAGGAAACTGACTAACAGGAAACATAAAACTTTCTCCCAGGGACAGAAAAAAATTAAAGTTTCCTCAGTTCCCAAACCTAAACCACAGCGTTTAGTTATTTCTGTAAGGTTTAAATTTAGACTGATATTTAGAAATCATTGAAATCATGTCTGAAATTTACTATTATTACATGGCTTACTGGGAATGCACTCAAATGAGAACACATTTCTGAAGGAAGCAAATTGGAGAGCAGGAACAGCCCAGTGCTCAGCGAATTTTAACATTCTTCAAGGTGGCATCATCTGACTAATTAAACTGATTACATTTGAAGACTCGAAAGGCCTGGAGATAACTTCCTAATCTTGAGTAGTCTTAAAAACCTTGATTATTAATCTGCTAATTTTGTGAAGGCATTTGCTATTAACTTCAGCAGTTCAGGAAGTAAAAATAAAGCAACCTTTGTCTATTGCTCAAAGCCTTTTTAAATAATAAATCGAGTTTTTAAACTTTGATTCCCACTGCAGCCACTGATAGTAAGTAATTGCATTCTTTATCAGAAACCAAATTTAAAGTTAACAGAAGGATAGTTGAAACTATTCTCAGAGTTCCAAAGGCTAGTTTTTCTACTTCCCATTCCAATGGGAAATATTACTCATCACAAGAGCTGCGTAGCAAGGAATCCATCCCCAGTGTGGCCCTCCTCCTCTTTGCTTTAAGAGAGAAAATTTTGTGGTTTATGTTCTTAACCCTATTTATGACCAAGACTAAAGAAGCACTATTATCACTATGCCCAAGCAAGCAGTGTTATCTGAGTTACATAAAAGTGACAGTGAACAGGAGGAGGAGGGAGGAAGGTACCCAGTATCATTATGGATTCCTTACAAGTGAACTATTCTATTATGTTCTATTCCATTCTACTTAAATCTGACAAATAGTTTGAACCCAGGTCTCGCAGCTCCTACTCTTTGAAAGGGTTTTTACCTTATTGCACAATTTCTCTGAAGGTTCCAAAGGCAGAAATGTAATTCACCTAGACCTGACACATTTCCTTGTTCATAAAGAAGATTCTCTTTTTGTTTTCCCCCATCAAATACAAGTCGGGGAAAAGATGTTTCAGAGCACACTACAGAAAGATGTGCCCTCTCTTCCTACACAGTTCATCTCTACCTTCCAACCCTTTCTTTCCCTAGGGCTAAACTGCCAATAAACTTATATATATACACACAGTATATATTCCTCCCAGGTATAGCCCATCTTCCTGAAGGATAAAAGGAGGATGGAGGAAACTGGACACATTTTTATGATTATACAGACTAAAGCCACCTCTTCTAGGGAAGTGCCTAACTGAAAAGGAAAGGGGAACGTGGACAGAACTGGTTCCATGTCTTGTATAACATCCCTTGCCCACACAAATATCTGGACTTCATATCTAAAACTCCTCTTGGGTGTTTCCTTCCCAGGCATAAACAGCACCTTCCTCTGGTATGGTTGGCCAGGCACCCCTGCATCATTCTGACTTCCAAGGGCTCTTTTTCCCTGCTTTTCTAAACAAAAAGATGTGTGCAATTTAATTGAATTAATTTTTAAATATGCATTAATTCACTGAGTAGGATATTAAGAAATTCAAAATAGCTACCTCCTTAGGAGTTTTGTGAAAATAGCTAGCTCTAGATAATTTATTTCACATCTTGTCCCATCCCCATGACAAAATATGCAGCCCAATTATCCATCATCAGTTATCAGCCAGCCCACTCTATAAATATGCTAAATACCAGAAACAGTTTTAAAATCTGTTCTTGCAATCAAAATACGTAATTAGAAAAGTTTTCACTGAAGTATTTAAATATTTTAAGAAGTCTTTCTGACAAGAAAAATGTGATTTACAGTGGGGACACAGCAGAACATACATTATAAGTTGGTTAAAAATGAGGGGGGGGGGAGCCAGATAATTTATTCACATTTATTGCTCACAAAATGGTACCTGAAATGATAGTTATTTAAATGGAAGGGGATATGCTGTTGATATCTAATGGAAGCAACTGAACTCCATGCTAGTTCACAACAAATACTGTGGCTGCTTACCAGCTCTCTGTCAATAGTCTATGAGGTGCCACTCAAGGGTTGTACAAGAATTCTTAATGCCCACTGTTCATTTTTATTAAAATGACCAGAAGCAGATTTTCACAACCTGCCAGTCTTTTCAGAGCTAAATCAAAAGGCTTCGTCTGACATCAAGCCTTGGAACTGTCTCTGATGGAGAACAGTGGCTGACACATGATTTAAATTTTGAAAATTAGATACCTCATTAAGAACTAATGCATGTTCAGCAGGAAGACAATCCTACACAGTGAGGAGTGATATAGGTCTGATGATTAAGCTGAAGAACCAGCAGAATAAATGTGTTCCATTTCAGCAGGTAGAATTCCTTAGCTAAACTTTCTGAGTTAATTGTTGTTTTGCTTTTTAATCCCAGTTTTCACTGAGGAATTAACTACATAATAGAGCAGGTGAGGCTAGTGAGGCTTCAGTGAGTAGGTGAGAGAATTAAGCAACATCACCACTTCAGAATCAGCTGAACACGCAGGGATAAAGAAAGAGGAAAAACATATTCTACCATCTACTCTGCACTTATCCAACTTTAGTAGCCTAATACAAATTACAAGAGAGCTGGAGAGGAACTTTGGACAAGGACCTAGAGGGACAGGACACAGGGAATGGCTTCCCACTGCCAGAGGACAGGGTTAGATGGGATGTTTGGAAGGAACTGTTCCCTGTGGGGGTGGACACTGGCACAGGTTGGGCAGAGCAGCTGTGGCTGCCCCATCCCTGGGAGTGTCCAAGGCCAGGCTGGATGGGGCTTGGAGCAACCTGGGCTGGTGGAAGGTGTCCCTGCCCATGGCAGGGGGTGGAACTGAATGAGCTTTAAGGTCCCTTCCAATGCAAACCATTTTGTAATTCCATGTGCTCATGAACCTTACATCAACCACTTCAGCAGTTCAGTTGACTGGGGTTGTACAACACAGTTATTATGAAAAAAACCCAACAACCAAGCCCCACACTAGAAAGCCAGAAAAGAAAGAAAAAGCCTGTTATCCACCAATAAAAAAAATAAAAAAAGGGTAGAACTAAAAAAGTATGCTCATGTACACTGCAGCAAATGTGACTGTAGAAGAAAGAAGGTTCACCTACTTCACTCTGTTTCCTGAATCTGTCCTGAACTACATGCTCAGATAGAGAAAAAAAAAAAAGGTGAAAATTTACATAAAAAGTGAAAGACAGATCTAGCTTCACTGCTTTTGTACCGCTTCTAAGGTAAATGATTTCCTTCTCAGTTTATAAAAAGGATGTAGGGAGCCTCAATCTGCAACAGAGAGCCCAGGAATCCTTGGCACAGTTTGTCACCTTTCAAAAACTCTGGCCTTGGAAATACCAAAATTCACACACAAGCCAGATATGCATAAATAAAACCACCTACAAACATATGTTTTTAGGTTTTATAGATATTATTAGACCATAGGCTTCCTGGGTTCAAAATCCTATTTTATGTAAAACATAACGTATTAGTAAGAAATACTGTGATCTCTGTTGCATCTTTAAATCTGTTATCATACATTCTTTATGTGTAAGTGTATAGTACATCCTAATAAATGTCTGGCCAATGTATTCTCCACATTGTTTATACAGTTTGAGCGTATGAAACCACACAGGACATTATATTTTACTTACGCACGTATGAACCCCATGTCTGTGCTCCAAAAGCTGCCAAATACCAGTTCCCCAGAGTTCAAAAAAAAATTTGGTGAAGTGCAGGCATCCAGACAAATGCTAATGTAAGTGTGAGATTTTACAGAAGACCCTGCTACAGACATTATTTTATGGTTATTTTGGTGTTTTCCATTAATCTTCTCTCAGCTGATTAAAAAAAAATGCTTTAATTTAAACCTGTTATGAGTTAGATAGTAGATTAAATATTATTTCCACATATATTATGAAACACTGTTGGTTTATTACGCAATTTTAGTAGCTATGAAGCAATAAAAGGTGCAAGAGATTCTTTCTCTAGTATATTATGGTAAGCACCCAAAAGCAGTAAATGTTTCCTGACATCCGAAGGTCTTCCTAACATGTCACTGAACTCAGCAAGACTTTTATAGTGCAATAAGTAGGCTCAGGATTAGGTTTAAAGGGAGAACTCATTCCTCAAAGTTATTGAACAGACCTGTTTGGTCAGCCCTGTTCCGTGGGCATTTGAATTGTGTAAAGTTTACTTGCTGCCATAACCAACGACATGATCAAGAGGACAAGAAACAGAAGAAACACTACTAAAAAGCTAAAAAAAAAAAATAAACCCCAAAAACCAGACAAAAAAAACCCCACAACCCCCCAAAACAAAGGAAAACAAAACAAACAGACAAACAAAAAGACAGAAAAAACAAAACAACCTCACATGAAATCTGAAAATGTTTGGCAAGATTGTCTGTTGGAGTCACAGAGAAATAGGCATGGAGGAAAAAGAAGACTCATCAAATAAGAGAAATATTCCTAATGAGTGATGGAGAATGCTATGTAGAAGCTGGTTGAGGTAATATCTGTGCTAAAGAAGTGCCCATTAAAAAGATAGAGATAAAATACAATTGAACCTTACAGTTTTCTCATCGCCCTAAAAGGGGGCTCAAAATGATCTAAATAAGGATGGGTGACCACTTGACACTTCCCCTTAGTACTTCTTCAAACTGATGTCTTTTACTGTGCTCACAGTCCCTTCCTACATGAATTTCTTTATTCTTCCACTTGGAGATGGAACACTTCCACTCTGCTTCCTCCTCCCCACCCATGACTTTTCTCCACTAAACAACAAAGTAATCAATAAAACTAAAAGTAAAACCAATCTGAAGATCAGAAAGATATTCTGTTGTATCACTGTCTTGAACATTCCCCTGAAACCACTTTCAAAGACACCTTTTATTATGGTAACAAATTCTGTGTTGATGCCATTCCCCACTGAAACGAAGATGACAACAGCATTTATGAGCACGTCTGCACTGCCCTTTTGCTTTTTTTTTTTCGCTACCAAGCCTCAGGCTTAGGCCATAATTGCACTGGACACCTGGAGGCACAGCCGTATGTCATGGATACGTCTCTTCTAGAGTCATCAGCAACCCTCAGCTTTGCCTCGCACATTCCACCTATCACAGGTGTGCCAACATCCATGACAACAGACATCCTGCCCGTGTCTCCCAGCTTAATTAGAAGTGTCACCTGCCTGGACTCAGACACTGTGCACTGAAATTGTAATGAGCCTAATGCATGTCTAAAACCATCATCTTTACAACAGACCAGAAATACCATCATTATCGCAACAGGTCAACTACATCCCCGTCTCCATATGATTTAATTGCAGCTGCTGCTCTTTATGCAACATGCTGGAGGACTTATATTCACCAGCTCTGTGCTTGCAGGGCCTCCTGTCAGCATCATTAGCAAAGGAAATGCGAGGTGAATCTGGACTTCACGTGGATAATGAGCACTCTGAAAAGAGATGTTTTGCTTCTGAAACATGCCATTGAATAGGTCTTTTAGTGTGTCCATTAGCAATCCTGCTGGTTGAACAAAGCTGGGGAACGTTATCAATACTGAAGCACATTGGCATAGCAGAGGAATAACTGGATGGGCTCAATGCAGTCATGCAGATCGGTCAGTATTTACAAAAACAACATGCTAGTTCTCAATATGTGGGATTAATTTGTCCCTCTGAGCTGTAGGCTCAAAGAGCTAATCAATCATATTAATCAATCATATAACCCATGAAAAAGGCAAGTGGGATGTTAAGGTTGTATGAGGTGAAATATTTCCAGGAGAGATGCAGATATCTGAGTATCATTGTGAAGATCCCAGTGAGTTCTGGTCTGGACCATTATATACAGTCACCGAAAAAAGTGAATTTAAGCACACACAGAGCTTACTAAAACCATGGAATTCAGAATAAGTGATTAGAAAAACCGACACCACCTTCTGAGTAATTTCAACTACTGATCTTTCCTGATGTTTTCCCTGCATATTTCTATTACAGAATCATAGAATATTCTGAGTTGGAAGGGCCCCATTACCAGTACTGGTATGAATACTCCTGCACATAAACAATTCATACTTAATAGTCTGAAAATTGAAGAGGGTTTTGCATATTACTTCGATAATTACTAATATGCAGCTCAGGTACTCGTGCTTTACTGCTCAGTGCACATTTCAACCAAATCAAGTAAAGGCAGGAACATATTTCTGTTAGGTAGAGCAAATGATACATAATTTATGTGAAACACACTGGCAAAAGGAGCAGGTCTATAAGAGCACAATTTACTTCAGAGCTGGGAAGGTCTGATGTGGAAACAAAAACTCTAAACTGGTATTTACTGTGCATCAAAAATTATGGTCAAAAAAGAACACAAAAACCCCCAAACCATTAAAAAAAAAAATCCTCAAAAACCCCCATGAAAATAATCAGGCAACTGGTAGCCATGTATAAGAAATATATCCAGTGTAGGTACGACAGTCCTTATTTTACATTATGGAGACCATGGAGTTACTCTGCTCAAGGTGTCCACAATTCACTTTTGTCATATCCAGCTTAATGTAATACATATGCTTTTTACACCTTCCCAGGCTTCTCCAAGACAGTTGATTTTGATCAAGGGCACACATTTACTTTTTTTTTTTTGGCTCATAAACAATCCATCTGTGTATGAACAGCAGATCTAATTGTTACCTCTACAGCTGCACAGGAGTAGAGAAAAAGGCACGTGTGTTACTTGAACTTCTAGGCGTGGCTTACATAAACCTTTGCATCTAAGGACTGATGACAAAGCAGCTCGAATCAAGACATTTTGTGCTTTTCCTGAAATTCTAGCTCCCACAGTAATTTCACTCTGTCCAGACAAAACAGCAGCATGCACAGAAACGACCTTTAAAAGACCTTCTGAAGTTTGACTCAAGGCTAATTACTGAATGCAGTGGCCAAATACAGTCATTTCCATGACCTCCCTCATATGCACCCCAAACCCCCTAAAACAGATACAATTGCCCTGCCAAACCCATTATCACTACTTGGAATACTGTATGTAACTTACACAATAATGCTTAGAGGGTTTACATTTACAAAAACAACTTCTTTAGCTTACACTTTGCTTACTTAGCCTTTCTAAAATAATGTTTCTGCTTCAGGCATGACTAACATGAGTAAGTAAAATTCACTTAGTTGATTTCCATCATAAAAACGACCAAGAAATCCCACATCTTTGAAAGTGGAAAATTTTACTGAGTTTTTCCTTTATTCGTTTCACTTACTCCCACATGTGACTACAGAACTATGTGAGAAGCACAGTCAGATTATTAAATTCCTCACATTTTTTGATACCTCAACCCCCAGGTGACCACGATTATCAGTTTATTGAAAGGGCGAGAACAACACAGTGAGTTCAGAAAAACACAAATCGTTGCTTCATTCTGAAGAACTAAATAATTCAGAACAACATTTATCAGACTAAGTATTTCTTTTTCTAAATGAAGAAACAAATCTGCAATAACCGTGAAGTTTAATTTTTTATTCATAAACATGGTTGCAAACAGGAAAAAATATACTAATTACTAATTGGACAATTAAAATTATTTCACACACAAATAGAAGGTTCTATTTAGATATTTTACATTGTGGTATGGTTTCTAAGCACACAATACCTTGCAAAACACTCTAGAATTTAACAGCAGACACTCGGCTGTTCGATAACATGACAAGCATCTCTGATTTTACACAGATAAAACAGCCTGGCGATCTTTTTATGACAGTCTCTCCCCACTGCTGATTCATGGCTTGTAAGTACTTAGCAAAGGGCAGCTTTCAAATTTCCTCCCAGGATGCCATTCCAGCTCCTTCTGTCCCAGTAAACACCCTTCACATTTCATTACTAAGCCAAAGATGTGTGTGTTTATGTGACGAGAAGGAGAAGGAAGCAGGGAAAAAGGAGGAAAGGCGACAAGAAAGTAGAAAGTACAGAGCACAAAATCCTAGCAGTGGTCTGTGCCTTCTGGCACAGCCTCAGGCTAAGAACAACACTGGGACACTTTTTGCATATGACACAGCCCTGTGTGAGGCTTTCTCTCTACATTCCCACACCAGGGATGTGAAGTTTGCCTTTGGCATAAGAGCTGAGCACCAACACCCACTGCTGGACTGATGCAACACAGAGGGGATAAATGTGTCCAGCCCCTTTGCCCTGCACTCACAGCAAACACCAGGCTGTGACAAATCTGAGTTTTCCATCTCAGCTGGTGTAATGCACAGCCTTGCCCACTCCTGTATGCTTATGTCTGCATGCACACCCTGATTTAAAAAATTAAAAAGAACCACAACAAACTCAGGAAATCTGAGTGCCTCAAAGCTTCCCAAGACACACCAGCCTTTTGTTTTAGGTAAAGACCTGCTCCACACAGCCTGTTTGCAGATGTGACCATGCTCCAGCCATAAGGATCTTCCATACCACTGGCTGCCTAACAGGCAAGTTCCTTATAAGTCAAACAGCATGTTGAATATAATATTTTCCCAGGTGTTATTAGATAATGCCAGTAGCTATGTGTAGTTAAGAGACACAAAATCCTATTTATACTTCCCAGTTTATTTTTCTGTTCTCATTGGGCAGTTTTATTTGAACACACAAGAAACTATTTAAAGAAGGTCTGCCCAGAGTTTCTCAGGTAAACCAAATAGCAAGAAAGTCCATCCTGGCCCCAAAAGCAGCCAGAACAGGGCAGAGCATGTTGTGTTGTTGTGGTGCAGGTCTACCACCACGTGGTATCAAAATGCCAGAAGTGCTGGGCAGCCAGCAGTAACCTGAACTAAAGACTGAAAATTCCTACCATCTGTAGTTTAGTCTCTGTGCAGACTTTTGGCAAAGTCTGTCAAGAAAAGAGTTTTGGCTTAGTTTTATTCCCCTGCACTTTCATAAGTCCACACCAGTAGCTTGAGCAAGTCTAGTTCAAAACCAATGAATTCTTCTCTGTGAAGAAGCTGGGGATTGCACAAGGCAGCAGGGTTAGCAGAAGCAAGGGATGCAACTTGCTTAAAGACTATCCAAGAGTTTATACTCTTGAAAATTACACTCCAAGTTATCACCAAGTCCTGCAAAGTGCATGAACCTACAGACCCTTAGGAGACCCCAGGGAGCCACAGGATGTTCTGTACACATCTATTGCTCTGGGTAATGAGCTGTCCAAATGGTTTACTAGTCATGAAGTAGGTCTTCGTCATGACAAATGCTTTAGAAACACAAAACAAGTATTCCCAGATGCAAACACCTGGAGTTCCAGGACAAGTTTCTTACCCAGGGAAAGGACATTTTCATCAATTACCCTGGTTTGAATACTTCTGTTTGAGTGTGGAATGCCCCAAAAAGGGAACTAGTATTTCATGGGAGTTGACTTTTATTCAGACAAGAGTCCATTTTTATAAGCAGTCACACCTGACAACTGAAACGTCCTTACTCTTCCTAAAATCTATTAAAAGCTGCATTACCTTGAGCCCCATCTCCTGCTGCCAACAAACACAGGAAGGTACCCACTTAAAGGGGAGTACTACAGGAGGTCTTATGTACAGACTCATCAAATTTATTTACAGACTCATTTCCTATCAAATCTACTTACAGACTCATTTGCTGGTGTTAGGTTGGTTTTGGTTTTTTCCTAACAGATTTAGTCTCACTCTCAAATACATATTTGTAACATATAGCTAATTTTCTTTTTCTGGTTAAAGACAGAAAAGCCCCCCAGAGTACACATTTTAAAGACTGCATTTGCTTAGAAAGCATTTGACTTAGTCTTTAAACACCTAAAATGCTTCTGTTATTGTCTCTGCTATTAAGTCCTCCTTTCCCTTTGACTTCTCTATCCTAGTCTATCATTTTGATGATTCTGCTGTCCTTGGGTTTTTCCGCCGGAACAGTCCTCGACTGAAATTGTGCCAGATGATTTAAATCCTCTTGTGGCAACACTAGTGAAAGAAAACATATCATCCCCATTTCAGATCACCACATCCCTGCTGAACACGGGACACTGTCGAGTCAAATAAGCCACTGCTGAAGTGCAGCCAAAAATTCATCTTCCATCTAAAAAACAGCAAAGGGAATACTGGAGTGAGTGGGTGTTTGTTCATAAATCTACGAGGGAATCTGTGTGTTTACCTTTAGGATTAAACACACTCAGACATTAGTCATTTCCATGAGGTTTGTATTTCTTGATGAATAGTTGAAGTTGTAACCATGATAATCATCATGGCTTTTGTGAAAGACAGTAACATTTTTGACACTAGGCACTGCATTCAGGAAATATCACTATCCTTATGCCACATCCAATATAAATTCTCATCTTTTCTTTGCTCTCTGCCTTCTATGCAGAGCAACAGTTTCATCTTTTTGTAAGAAAATTCATACTATATATATTCATTTCATTCTGCAGATAACTATGGAAGTATGGAAATTCATTTGCTTCAAGAAATTCTTCTATTATATTACTCAGTCGTTCTAATTGCAAATTTTAAGCTGATCCACTATATACATCTAATTATCTTTAAATGATAAATGCTTGTAATTCTAGTGCAGAAAATTACTATTTCTGTTTAATGGAAGCCTGTAATCAGCATGATTTACTTTCTTACTCCTAAAAACTTCAGTAGCTATGAAGTCAATGAAAGAAACGGGAAATGGCTTTAAAACTGCTGTAACACATGAAATCAATGGAGTGTATTTAAAACCTCTGATTTTGAAGGACAAATATTCAAAAGCTCTAGCTCTTGGTGATCAAGAAACAATCCCTTCAGGTATTAATATTGGAACTATCACATGTATCCAGAAATCTGATGTTTTTTCTTGGATTTACTGACTTTGCTGACTTGGGAGGAACACCAAAAGAAACTTAAAAAAAAAAAAAAAAATCTTCTGGATTCATCAAAGGTTGCATTTCTCTCTTCTTCATTGAAATACATGGCTTCAATAGTTTCAGTTAAATTCCTATAGACACAATCCTGAGTTCTGATGAAAAATATAGATGACCTCAAAGAGAGGCTTTTCCTCCTTGGTCCATGTAGAGTAGCCACACAATTTCCCTGAAATATGATTGAAAATCCAAGTTTTTTTTTTTAAGCAGAGCATGTTTACTGTTAAAATCAGCTTTGCATGAGTAAAAAGCATCCAAAAATTTAATCACAAGCCACAGCTTTGCTCTTATTTATTGCTAAATCAAAACTCACCTTTGCTAATTTCTGAGAATGACACAGGCAAATGTATCCTGGCACTCAAGCTACTGCAAGTTCAGTTGTAACCTTATTAAAATAGTAAGAAACAACCACACAGAGAGCCACATAAAAAACATAGGGGATGCAACCCAAGAAGGAAACTCTCCAGGCAAGCTGATACTAGTAAATATCATATTTAGATGGCTGAAACATTACTCATACAGTAAGACTTCACAGAGCATCTTGGCTTTATTATACTATTTTTTTGTGTGTGTTCTACAGCTATTCAGCCTATTTCCAGTCTCTTTTCTTAAGTTTACATTAAATTATTTGAACATAGTGTTTGGGTTTTTTGTTTTGTTTTGGGTTTTTTTGGTTGGTTGGTTGGTTGGTTGGGGTTTTTTGTTTTCTTTCCTACCCGTGAGTTAGACAGATGTTCAGAAATAATACTGCACAAATGACTATGAGAAGCAAACATTGGCACAACATTACCTTCCTGCATATACCAGAACTTTACACAACTCAGGCCCATAAAATAAAACAGAGGAAAGGAGCAGCAGGTGCTTTAAGGTGCTGTTTCTGTCAAACACCTGTGGCCAGACTCTCAGCTGGTGGAGGACTGAGGTGCTCCAAAACTCCGTCTTTTCTACCAGAAGCAAGCAGGGCTACTTCTGAAAACAGCAACTGCTGACAGCAAGACATAGAGATAAACCCATAAATAACCTTAATTTACTTTTACCTCTATAGCTCCTTTCCTCTGAGACTCTGCTATCGTCATTTCCACAGAGATGTTCTGACATTTTAATTTTTTCTGCAGAACTGAACCAAAAAAGTTAACCTGTGCAAGATTTGTCTTCCATGCTATGTTTACTCTGAGAGTAAATAATGCCCACCTAAAGTCTCATTACAATCTGAAATTTAAAAAGCTAAGAAGGACAAAAAGGCTGATTTGTTTTAGCCCAGTGTCCTTATCACGTCTTCCCAAAGAGTCAGGTAGAAAATTACAAGTACTTCAATCTGCTTTAATTTTAGCTATACCTCAAGACAATAAATATTACTTTCAACTGTTTCAAGAATTCAGCCAATTAATGTATAGGGATTCTGTACCCTTCTTCAGTTTGTCCAGAGAGGGAAAAACTGTAAGGAGTATTCCATTATTTTCAAGTGTTAACAGAAGTTTTGCAAATACTATTTAAGGCCAGGACACCTAAAATAGTCTGAAAGTGGGAGCTAGAGACAAAAAAGGGTAGCTGCTCATCTTCCTTTGGTAGCACGGACTCTGCAAACAGAGCTCAAAAGGAAGGCAGAGTCCCATATCAAATTAACTCTCAGGTCTGGATTCCCACTGGAGAATTCTGAATCTGCACTTACAAAATTGATAAGAGATCTGTTTTCACAAGAATTCTCCTACATGGTCTCCACTGCCAGTAAGTACTTTGAGTCCTTCGTGTTCCAAAGGACCTGTGAAGCTTTTTCTTCTTTCTTTTTTTTTTTTTTTTTTTTTAAATTTAATTCCTAAGGATGGAAAAACAAATCAACAAGAAAGTTTCACTAATGGGGAAAAATTACCTCCATTTGGCGTAAGTTAGCAGGCCAGTGCCTCAAACTACTGAGATGTGTTGCTCATCACAGCGTATTCCAGAGATGTGCTTCTCCTCCTGCAGGATAAATTGGACCTGACTAATGTGGCCTAACATGAAAACACACTCATTCCTGTCTTTCTCACATAAAACATGGTCTAATACCCAGTGAGTTCATTGAATCACTACACATGGTCATCTGAAACATATGTGCATATGGTGTAAAGTAAATAATTTTCTAAGTCAATTCAGTTCATCCACCAGACTTTCTTTTGGAGGGGGCTGATGATTCTAGTGAGATCTGAATGCAATCATTATGCAGCATTTCTATTCTGTGTAACCTAATATCTGCAGTGACAGTGTTGAAAAATACTTGTTTCCTTCACCTGTTTTATTTTTTTTCAAAATGACACTTTGACCTTCATGAACTAAATCTGAAATTATCTCTCAGTTGTCTCCATGACTGGTCCCAAGACTTACAGTTAGAGTGGAGGAATTAAGAAGCATCCCAGACCAAGGCATGTGGAACTCCTGTCCTTGGAAACCCATGCAAAGAAAAAGGCCATGGCAACACGAGGGTAAGGGGGTTTCAGGCCTCAGCCCAGCACGTGTAATACTTATACACACATCTGGGTCGGTCTGGGAGTGTGCAAGTTCCCCACATTTCTCTGACTTTAGAGATGAGACTGCCTCCTGAATACCCTTTTCTTCTGACAATAAACAGGCACTGGATCTTGGACTGGACAAAATTTGGATTTTTGTCCAATATCTTTATAACAGGTTTGCTGTCTCCAGTTCAAACTACCATTCACTCTCCATCAGCTCAAGCAGTATGGCTAAAGTGCAGATTTTTCTCCCCAGGACTGGCAACTAGAACCAGCTGGACACGTTCAACTGGTTGGTTCAGAAGCTTTGTGAGGGAAAGTTTTTCCCTTTTTCCTACATACTTCATGTATTTGCACTCCAAGAGCAGGCAGAAAAGCTCTTCCTGATGCACACCTGATTTTCAGGATAGAAAGAGATATATGGATAAAGCAGAATAAAGAGTTGAGGTCAAATTCTGCAGGAATGATACTAAGAAGTGAACCACTCCCTGCAATTCTCCAGTGACCTCAATTTCCTGTCAATATATGAAGAATGCTGAATTATAATAGTTAACCTGGAGCTTGCCACTTGATTCTTAAAAGTGATGAGACTCAGAGGCTGTGCAGGCTGACACTGTCATTTTTGCCCTTAATTTTTCCCCTAAGACACCACCCTTTCCTAGCCACTGGCACAGCTAACCATCCCAAGTTCTCATCTGCTTGAGTTTGTGTTAATTCATCAGCCCTCACTCGTGCTGTCAGGAATGGAACAGCAGCTTTCCAGATGCTGTTGCAGAGCATAACACAAACCTCTGGCTCTAACTAGATCATTACAGTCCTTTTGTAGCTCCCTTTTCTCGCTCCTTCCTGTCATGTCCAACGCATGTCACTGCTCTGTATTTTCAAAGCTCTTTGAAGGGCTATCCCCTAATACATCATCAATTACTCGGTAACAAGAAGTCCAGCTGAACCTTCCATGCATTCAAAAATCCATCACCAAAGCACCCTACGTTTCATTCTCTCTCATGTCACCCTTTAGCTTTGGGAGGATATTTTTGAGAACTTAACAAAGCTGCCTTTTATCTCCTCTAAACTCATCCTGAAAGCTTTCTCTGTCACACCTCATCACTGACCTTTAGTTATACCAGGAGATCACTGAAGTCACTTTGACCATCACAGCCTCATAATTCATTAGGTTCCCATGCAGCATTTTCTTTCATCCTGGGGCTGCAAGGCTTGGGAATTCTTTCATTTTCCTGTAGGGCTGGCTAATACAATGCTGTATTGCCAGACAGTATGTCCCTGGACACTGTGAGAACAGGATTAGGCAGATCTCTTCCTCTTTCTCTCTCTCTCTCTCTCGTTCTTTCTTCTCCCTCATTCTTGCTTTTTCTCCTTCTCTTTTCTACCTTTGTTTCTTTCCTATCCTCCTCTGCCTGGGCAAGGTGCAACTCTCATATTCTGCTCCTTACTCCATACCAAAGTTTGTTAAGAGGGCTGGGACTTGTCACAGTTAGCTGAGAGCTTGTTAGCTGAAGTTGGTTGCAGGAGCTGGGAGCTTGCTGGAGCTTGTAAAATTTAAGGGCCTGCTATCCAGCACTTTTGAGACTAAATAGTGGCTTAAGTGGCAACGTAACAAAGCACAAGAGTTCCCTAACACATCGACTATTGTCTTTGTTGAGCCTGATCAGGATTTCTGACTAATATCATGACCCCTATCAAACAGGTCATGACATTTGGGACGCTCTGCCTGTGGCACATTTGTCTGGGAGAAAATCCTTGTGTAAGCATTGGAGGAAGATGCAGAAATCTGAACATTAAGCCTGATGGCTTTTGTGATAAAAGGTGAGGTGGTAATATCTCAGAGCACATTTTCCAAAATCCACAGCACTGCAAGACTGTGCCTTTTTTTTCTAATTTTAAGTCCTATTGAATGCTCTCAACATGTAATGAAGGCAATCAAAGGCAGTGAAAACTGCCTGGCTTATTGGACCGACACGTTCTCATTTTTCAAGTAAAAGAAACATTTCATATTGAACCAAGAGAAAAGTAGCTCATGATCAATGGTCAGTAATCAACACCATTTAATTTATGGATATTTTTATTTCTCTTCTTATGCAGATTGCCATTTACTGATCAGCTGTGTTTACATACTGTTTTCATTAATAGACTATGAAGGGTACATTCATTTTACTGGCTAATTTGCTTGAAACTAATTTCTTGAGGCAGAGACCAGTGAACTGAAGTGCCTATAGTTTTTGTGAAAAATACAACAGCACTTTCCATTAGTTTTAAAGATCAGCTGCTTTATTATACAAAATACCTCATTTCTTACCTCAGTCAAGAAATAGGTTTTGTACTAGATAATTAATTATTAGAAAATGTCTGTTCTTCCCCCAGAGTGTAACGAAAATGAATCACCAATTCAGTTCATTTTAACTTCTTCCCTTAACACTCATATCAGCAGAGTTGTGAAACTCTTTGCATGATCACTGAATCTTAAATCTACAAACCTCATCATCTCAGCAGGAGGTTTTCATCTGAGATTTCTTGTGCCAAATCCAGATTGCATTTTAAAATGCAGGATCATTCCAATGTGCTTGAAAGCCATGGTTTTCTGTCACACTCTGGAACTTGGACATTTCTATTATTACCATCTCAAAGAGGAAAGCATTCAAGAAGAATCTCTACATATTGCTACCTTTTTTTTTTTTTTTTCACTTGTATTTCATAAACAAACAGAAAGAAAAACTAATAACGCAAGTAAATCTTTGTTTTGGGGTTCTTTCTGCTATCCACAATACTGCACAACCATAAAGTGAAAACTGCAAAACAGAAAACCCCATGACATTGAAAATCACAGCTCGTTTAATGTTGCTTGGCCTACTTTATTAATGATAAGCAACAATTACGAAGTAAATGAGCAAACAAAACCAAAAACCACCAGATGCACTCTGTATGTCTTAGATTTTATTTTACTAGCATCTATATAAAATACAATCCTGTTCTTCACAATGAAAGGAGAGACTGTTCTGCAGAGGGCAGTTGAAGAATGCTTTAATCTCCCACAGATACTCAAAATGGGGGTTATGAGGGGCACGAGATTTCATCCTCACCCTCAGTAAGGGTCATGCTTATAAAGAAAGTGACTCTCCCTCTCCTGCCATGCACTGCTGTGAGGGGTTTGTTTCTGTTCCTCAACCTCACGCTCATGCAGGCAGTGAGAGCTGCTCTTTTGCCCCTAAATCTGCCCCTTGCATGACTCAGCCCTGGTCCCACAGGTCCCTCTACTTGCAGGGCAGGGGGAGCCAGTCTCCAAATACTCCATGGTCTCCCTGACCTCACCCCCTTTTATCCAGGCCTTTCCTAAACTGGGGATTGAAAACCCAAGGACCCCTTCCCTCAGAGAGGTTTTCCCTGCCCAGGGTAGGACTTGTCATTTGTCCCTTTTTGCCCTTGAGGGCATCCTCGGTCACCCAGGCTGGGTGTAACCTGCACACCCAAGGGACAAGGGCTCTGTCACACTTATTACAAAGTGCCAGGGTGGTATCACTGCCCTCTGAATCCCACTATCCAAACCACTTTTTATCTGTCTCACTGTCCATCCACCCAGACCATCATGGCCCATCTTGGACATGAGAAGAGTGATAGGCACAAGACATCCACTGCTCTCTGCCCATCCTCACTCCATACATTTCTTCCCAGAAGGCCATCAGGTGAGTCAGACGTGATTTATCCCTATAAACCCTGCTGACAGCTCCAAGTCACCCTTCTCCGTCACATTCCCAGAAACATGCTCCATGATTCTCCAAAGCTCGAAGCAAGGGTGACCAGCCTGGAGCTTCCCTTTCAGTCACCATGTTTGACTTCTTGGGGTATGGGTGCAACATTTGCCTTTCTTTGGCCACCGGGGTCCTCCCTGGATCTCCCAGAGGCTACAGATGTCTCTCCCTGCAAAGGCACTAGCCAGCTCCCAGCACCCTTGGATGCAGTCCATTGTGTACCAGTGGCCTGGGGGTAAGGCTGTCTCAGACATCCCACCTTGATTCTCACCCAGTGCTGGTTATTTCTCTCCTTGACCCCAATAGTATCACTGACCAGTCTCACTGCACCACTCCAAACATAAGTGTCCAAGACAAGACATCAGCTGTCTTTGTTCCCTGCAGGGGAGTCTCCTTTCGCTATCACCATTTTTTTTCTTCCCCTTTGCTCTGTCACATGGTTGGTACCTGTAACTGCAAAGCTAGAGGTGAAGAAGAGGGCTAAGATGTGATATCAGAAATGACAAGTTTACAGCTTCCCCCATCATGGAAGTTTCTAATCACAACACATTTGGGGGTGGTGCCTTAGATTTCCCTTCTCACTTGCAACACTTGAGCTGTTGGCTTTGTGGGGTCTTTGCAAGACCCCATCAAGCTCCTGTTTGTCACACAGCACACACTGACAGGCACCTCCCCACCCTGAGCATCTCCACAGCCTGAGGCTGAGGCAGCAGCATCCTCCCTGAGGTCTCTGATGCTGCAGCAGGGATGGTCCAGCCCATGCCAGAGCCAGTCTTGTCCAATACATTGACACAAAGGGAACATGATATCCCAAGAGCACACAGCCACCTGCAACACCCCATTTGAAAGACACTGGGATTCATTTTGGGTACAAATAGTGTTTCTGAACTGGCATGTTGCAAAAGGATAACATGGCCATTTTGTACTAAAAAAGTTGATAAATATCTTATATAATTGATATCAAGCAATCCAAATTAAGGAACCCCAATCAGATAAAGAGACTTGCAGTGATTAAGGCACAACACACCTAATGCAGTGCTGGTAGTCTTTCCTCTCTGTTTTTGCCTAAGAGACATGAATCCAAAGCTGAATATGTAATTTAAGAGCCCACAATTTCAGAGAGGTTTTATCCCATTCTCTAGTAGGCTGTAATACAGCTGGGTTTTTTTTCCTGAAGGTTCTCTGAAACCATAAAATTCTAAACTATGTTTATAGTAATAAAAAACTGCACATCTGATCTGAAGATTTAATTACTTAGTTTGGACATGGAGTGACAGCTTGCAATATAGATAATAGTTTTGGCAAAGCTGCAGACATTAATTTAGAGGCAGCTTTGGTGTAAAGTTATTCTGCTGTATTCAAAAGAGGTGTCTTTGCATTATTAAATCAAGAGAAACCACAAAAAAAATCCATATTCCTCAAAAAATTAAATCTGGAAAGCAACCTACTTTGAACATCAGGTTTGAATCAACATCTACCAGGGCCCTTGGTCTTTGAACCATCAACTGAAAAATCCAAAATCCTGAAGTCCAAGTCAGTTCAAATTACATATGGGGAAAGGAAAAAAAACAGTCCAGAGAAAAGAAGCTGTGGGTTAAGGTATAACATAAAGATGAAATCCAAAACCACTTCCAAATAGCACCATGTTTGACATAGTTAAGCCTTTTGTCTATATTTCCTGCTTTGAGTATACTGCAGCTGCAGCTAACTCTACTTATTGGCCATTATGACTTGCAACACTGTTAATTTTCAGTATTATTGGAAGGTTTTCAATTACCTAAACAGTTCCCGGAAAAATGAAGAACTCCATGTAAAGCCTTTGTTCAAAGGCCCAAATTAGGACCTCATGAAAACCTCAGGCTCAAAGACACAAAAGAAACCCAGGCAAACAGAAGAGCATTATGCCTTTTCCCACAAAAATACATTAATAAATAAATAAATAAATTTATCCTTTACTCTTCCAGACAACAGTAGTCTAAAAATTCGAGGCACTTAGTGATAAACAAACTAGGTCACTACATAGATACCAAGGATAAATATAGTTATTTTTAATGCAGGGAAACGTTCCCAGGAAAATTTTTGACAGCCTGAGATACCTGTACTGAATGCAGAAACCTGTTTAGTCTGCAAACATCACCAGCACTCTTCACTTTTGGGTGAATATTGCAAAACGTAAACAGACCTGTCCTGTGTTAGTACTTAGAGGTATGTTAGAAAAAGCCAAAAGCCAACACAAATACTGCATGGTAGTACAGTAATGACACACCCTCCCCAGCTAGTACATCCCTTGTACAATTCATGCCACTACTGCTTCTAACCAGACTACCACGAGGTCTGACAGGACCACGTGGTGACACATCTGTGCTGCTCCAAGAGCAGTGCTGGCAAGTTACCACAAACTCTACACAGATGGAATGTCTTCAAAGTCCTCATTTCCACCAAGAAAATAAGGGTTCAGCTATGCCTTAAGGAGCATCAAGACTAAATACTCTCCCTCATCCCCTTACAACAGTTGGAAGCACGTGGCACAGTATGAGTCCATTCCTTCTTCAGTCGTTGATGGAATCATGTCCACCTGTGGAATGGTGTCAACCTCTGGCCTTCAGGCCTCTTGCTCCCCAGAGCCCAAATTCCAGGTGCAGCCAAAGAGCAGGGGTGATCCAGGGAGGGTAGGAGTCAAGAGAAGTTAGTATCTTATTTTTAAACTACATCAGTTTTGAAGTAGCACTGTCCACAAAGCCAATTTCAGCAGGTACACACTGCAGCCTGTAATCTACTGGAGCAGCAATTTTGTGTCTTTTATGCTGTTCTTTTTCAAAGAGAAGGTGTAATATGTCTAAAATCTTTGGTAGTTTTGCTTCTGTATCTTAACACAGAAATGGAGCAGAGCAAAACTAGACCCTTTCCAAAGCTGCTTTTTTCCTACAGAAAAATTTGTTCTGAGATCCTATATTAAAGGTCTTTAGAAATTAGTCCAACTGTTACAGAATACATATACCATGCTGTAAACAGACTGGGCATTTGCAATTTCAATTTCAAAAGCTTCTTACACTTCATTTTGAAAATGAAAAAGAAATGAGGATCTCCTGCACATACAGTAATGAAGTGAGAATAACACTGAATGGCATTAACTGAAACAGCAGTTCCAGATGATTCCCTGTTTGTGAGATCCCTGCAACTCTTTGGGTAAATATTTCCACTGTTCTAACACTTCTGTCTCTCACACACACAATGAGATGTATACACAACCAGCTGCTGTGCTTGAGCTGGCACTACAGGGGACCCAATATCACAGCTTTTAGCAGACCTAAGTCACCAAATCTCATGATTTATTTCAAAAGTAGTTGGATTTTCCATGTGATATACTGCCCTTTGCTTTCAGACTTCAAGGGTGGTCATTCTATGGTCTGGAAGGTACACACACATCAAAAGTAAAAGGTGGGGGACAATGACACAAGAAAGCTTAACGTCCCATCCCTGGAAGTGTCCACGGCCAGGCTGGACAGGGCTTGGAGCAACCTGGGCTGGTGGAAGGTGTCCCTGCCCATGGCAGGGGGTGGAATGGGATGATCTTTAAGGTCCTTTCCAAACCAAACCATTCTGGGATTCTATGACTCTATGATTTTAAATGCATAATAATGTGTAATTACTCATCTACACTGAAAAATACTGAAGCTCTTGCTGTGTAAAGCCACATAGATGCAGTATCACCATTAAGTCAATATATACAGTGAATCACACTTTATTCCAGCTGCTTTCAGAGTTCTCACTCAGAATGTTGCTTTGATTTTTTTCCCCTCAAAGGATTTCAAAAAAGAAGGGATAGGTCTGACACTACATTCCCAGGTAGCCCAGACATTTCTTCAGTTACCTTGGTTTTTTTGTTATGATTTTAGTGACAGGCTGAACTACCAGACTCACACTTGGAGAAGAGTTCGTGTTTAAGTAAAACCACTCTAAGAAGGAACCAGAGTGTTCATGTCAGTCTGCAACAGTACAAAAATGCGGCATTTCTAAGAGAAATTTATAAAAGAAAACATCCACCTGAATAAAGACACAAGGTTGAAGAGAAGCCTAGTGAAGAAAACCAAAGTGTTGGAACAGGATGGGCTTGGTCACACCCAGGAAAAATGAAAGGTTAAAAGGTTAAAAAGATTGATCTTTATCCTGAAAGACTATCTATAAATGATACATCATTTTGTTCAGGTCAGAAGGTAAGACATAAAAAGAGACATCAAAGAAATTCAGACAAAAGCATCATTAAGGAACATATATAGGACACACCATAGAACAGAACTACCAGGTCATTTTAACCACTTTCCATGACAACAGCACATCCACACTGTTACACTACTCACAGTATCAATCTAATCTTCCTTTGAAATTGTTCAAATAAACAGCATTCTGCAGTTTTAAAACAGTCCTGGAATAGTATCTGAAAGCAATCAGCAAGTAGGTCTTAGTGTTTAACCCAGAAATGACCTTGTGAGGCAACCCCGTGCAATTCCTCACACAAGTAAGGAGTCTGACAAGTTACACTGCACATAATATTTTCTCCATCTCTGTTTCAAAAGCCTGAATTGGAAAAGGAGTAAAAAAGGAAAAAATCTGAAAGTCAGTTTCAGAGCCCAGAACACTGTCTGTGTACATAAAAATTAGTTAGAAAAACAAACAAAACAAAAAAACCCACCTCACAAACAAACTAAAGCAGTATGGTTTATAACACAGAACAATCAGAGGAAAGCTAGATTAAATGGTCAGGTTGTGTGCAATGACACCCAGCAGTGATAGAAGCTATTGTAGATGAGGGAGATGGACTGAAAGAAGTGAATGCTAAATATAAAATAAACCAAAACCTTCTATTTCCTATTTTTCATGCTCAAGCACCTGGTGTATGCAACTCTTACCCAAAAGTATTTCTTGTGCTGTCTGTTGTAGTTTTACTATTGCAGAAACCGAAGACATGGGTAATCAGATGGCAGAAATTACTGTTATTTACATACTGCTGTCAGAGCTCTCCAGAATTATGCAGGTTGACACAGCATCTTGACAATGATAGGAAAAAAGCAGCTTTTGTAGAAATTCTGTCAGCCTCCCTGCATGGCAAATAAAATTGCTGCAGTTAAAACTGCCAATGCAGTCATCTCTTTTAGGTTTGGGTTGTTTGGGGGTTTTTTGTCCGTAAAAAAGTTACTATTGTGAAAACACTCAAAGATACAAAAAAAACACCCCAAATTTCTCTCTGTTTAAACTGTAGCTTTATCTTACAGCAGGGACACAATCTGGCTGTGCACAAATGCCTTGTGTGGTTTAGAACTGAAAACAACCAAGGAAAAAAATGAGTTGCAAGGGGAGAGGGACAGGAAGAAGGAAAGAAAGTGATCTGCAGGACACTAAAAAAAGAAAAAATCTTGCTCTGTATTAAAATTAAAAAACAGCAACTTTCAGGTTCATATCCATAGTATGAAATATTTCAATAGTCAACTCAAGCTGTCTGTGGCCCAGATGGGCAAGAAACGTGCTGGAGGGAAACTGTTGATGGGTTAAACTCTTATACTCACAGAATTTAAATTCTCTGATAAAAGTATTTTTCATAGGGAGGTTTCTCAGTAGCTTTAACCAAGAGTCACCACTTGATGCAGACACGTCCTCCTGGGCAGGTTGTGCCTCTGGACCTGACCCCACCCTCCCACACACCCCCTGGGACAAGGGGCAACACAGAGCACCCCACATCCAACCTCCCACCTGCCCTGGGGCAGGCCTGGCTCCCTTTCCCTGTTCCCTGTGGCCTCTGGGGTCACACACAGCCCACGGAACTGGAGCACATTTTTTTGCTCACATCGTTAGTTTCCCGCTGGGATGTGCCAAGCTCTGGCCCTGACTCTGCTCAAGGAGCACTGATCTTCCTGATCCTGCTTATCCATCTGCTGTTCCTCCCTGCTGTCATCTGCACACTTCAGCTAGCTACTTTAACTATTGTGGTTAAAACCCTGACTCCTAAAAGACTGAAAACTGGATGTTCTGCTGCTGAGGCTGGAAATGCTGAGATACTCCAGGATTCTTCATTTAAATGGCACACATGAACCAGTACTTTCTTCTCTACTTGCAAACAACTTCACCAAACTCTTACATACGTCGCAATAAACCCTTTTGCCAACAAATGGCCACTTATTAGAAAGTTTTAGGGTAGCAGAGTGAGGAATACTACCATCAATCCCCTCCCCCCCATCCCCCAGAAAAAAAATCTAGACTGTGTTTTGTTGAACATAACCAATTGTTAGTTGAAACACAGAGCTCTGCATCCTGGGTTCATAGGATGACAAGGTTTTATGACCCAAACTTCTTAGTATCAGACCAGATGTGAGGCAAATAAATGGATGTAATTCTCTGAAGTGAAAATATACCCAAAATATAGCACAAATGCACACAGCCACTAAATATTTTGTAGAAGTAAGATGTTTTCATGTATGTTTCACATGATAAGGCATTCACAGACACCACATATTAGCTAGAGACTTTATTAGATAATCATGGTCTGCTTCATTTCTCAGCTTTTAAAACTTAAAATACAAGAGCACCCCTGCTGTGACGGAAGGTAACACAGCTTGCTGATTAGAGAGAAGAAAACCCACACAAACAAACTAACAGAAAAACTCCACAAGTGTATCCAGTATATTCCCACTGCAGCAAGACTCAGATTTTGATAAACCCCAAAGCACAAGGAGATGGTGCAGATTCTCTGCCTCCAGATTTCTGGGACAGCAGCTGCTAAGCTATTTTCCAGAAGTTTTAGTTTTGCATATTAAAGTTCTTCCAACCCTCTTTGGGTTTGTAACATATCACCTGACTAAGATTTCACTGTAAAATGTTAAAATGAATAAATACCTGGTTTTTGTTCAACCCATATTTATTTAAACTCAAGTTGGGCTTCAAGTGTGCTACAAACAAGCCCAGGATCACAGAATCAATAATTACAGAATGGTCTGGGTTGGGAGGGACCTTAAAGATCACCCCACCCCCTGCCATGGGCAGGGTCACCTTCCACCATATCCCAGGTTGCTCCAAGCCCCATCCAACCTCACTTTGGACATTTCCAGGGATGGGGCAGCCACAGCTCCTCTGGGCACCCTGTGCCAGGTCCTGCCCACCCTCACAGAGGAACAATTTCTTCTTGATATCTAATCTCACTTGTAGTACAACACTGGCCATTCTTAAAGACTCCAGAAACACTCCTGTCTCTGTGGCTTACCCAAGTTTGAAATGTTTGAGAACCTAACAAGATGAAAACAAACAGTAACATGCTAACTCCTATGCTACTCACAGCAAATTTGAGAATAACACAGATTTATCTCTGACTCTTGTAGTTTCTTAAACCCACCTTTCCCAGACATCTTCATTTACGCTGAAGGGGTATCAGGCTGTGAGTTTGTTACTGCTGTTGTGTGGACATGTGCTGCATAAACAGGTAATTTAAGGCATGAAAATCACCTTAATAAAACGTTATTGCCTTTTGAAATAATTTTGAAACTGGACCATTTCCCTGATTTTCAACTGGATGGCAACTGGAAAATGTGGAGGAGGGAAGATAAGACACTGCCCCTTTTCACTATGATGCCATTGATACACAACCTTGTCTGAAGTGTATCCCTTGAAGAGAGACATAAAGGATAAGGACATAAAGGGCAGTGAAACAGGAAGCTGGACACATAAAAAAGACCCCAACTAATACTACCAGAACTATTAATTCCACTTATAATAATGCATGGCTTGACATCAAATTCTGTCCTAGGCTGACCAGACATGTACAGAATGCAATAGTATATCCTCTATATGCTTTCTGGAGGCCATACGAGCAGTCATGGAAAATCAATTTGAATACAAATGTAATTTGTTAAAAGAACAGTGAAAATCATTATGCAGGGTCACACTGTCAGCAGTTTGTAGTGAAGCAGATGCAGTCCAAAGATGCAAAGGCATTTGCTAAAACAGAAGAATCTTGGTCTTTGAAAGTCTCTGTGATCTTTCCAGCCTTTCACTATAGTTTCATGAGAACAAAGCTACAGTTTACCTCTCGTTTCTCAGCACTCTTACTCCTTGCAGCTCATTCCAGCTGCAGAAAGAGGCTTTATAGAAACTTCTAAGCCTCAGAGAGAGTGAAGGTTCCCACTGAAATGGAGAAAAAGCAACAGCTTTGAAACAGTTCCTTCAAAGTTCCAAAGTATTCACCTCAGGCTAACAGGACACAGTCATAACATAAAGAACTAGACCTGCCTGTTTTTGGCAATGTCAATATCATTTTTAGATACCACATACACAAAAATTCAGCAGGCAGCTAAGTGGACAAGCCTGATACAACTTAGGGATCAGCTTCACTACAGAGATGACTCACAGTAATTTTTCAGAAGGTCCTGCTGCAAAGCCATTTATCCTGAAGACATGGGATACACTGATTTGCTGTGCACTTACAGTACCATTACCATAGCTGATCAGCTTACCCCACAGCCTGAGGTAAATCTGGTGACTAAAACAGCCATCACTTATAAATTATATTTTACTTTCCTTTCATCCCAATTTTCACTGACTGTTCTGAAAGGTACTGGCTTATTTGACCCCAAAAATAATACATAGTGGGAACTCGGGACCCTGTACTACAGTACATAAGATACACTATATTTCTTCTACCTGAAATAATCTCTTGTACTCCCTGTAGTCACTCTGGCAGTTTCTGTCTTGTCCACTGTATAGCAGAATACCAGAGTGGCTTGCATTCAGATTTGACTGAAGAACAGCAACAACAGCAAATGCAAAAGCTTACAGCTGTTTTGAAATATGTATAAGAGGACATTGTTTATTAAAAATGCACCTACATCTTTCTTGCAAACTAAAGGGTAGAAGTCACTGCACCCCTGAAGCCTGGTTTCATCATGTACTTGCATATAAACACATCTCTGAAGATCAGGATCCTGTTACCATGAATGAGATTGCAAATTTATCAGACTGGCCAGGAAGAACAAAATTAAGATCTCCCATTGAGATGACTTTTTCATCATCATCATTATCTCTCTCTCTCACCCTTCTCTCTCCCTTAAAAACAGTAAGATCAACTTTTTTTTTTTTTAAGAAAGACCAAAACACACCCAGACTTCCATAATTACTTTGCAGAGCTCCAACAAAAAACGCAGTTTTATTTTTCTTTAACAGTAGCCTTGATATGCAGGCCAGTAAAGAAGTGTATGACTTAACTATGATGAGCACTTGGAATTTACCCCAAAAGGCAGAGAAGAACCAGCCACTGCACTTCCACAGGTTGTCATTGTGCACACTAATGGGGGCTCACCAGCAAGTGGGGTTGAAACAATGCAGGGAGAAGTTTTGTGGTGATCAAAACCTCCTTTCTGAAGAGTCCTGGTTACTTGCAGAGTCACTGTAACTTTCAGAGGATTTACTGAAAGTAAACGTTATGAGAGCCAGCAAAATTAGCCCTGTATATCAGCCCTGTCAAGCAGCATTTTGCTGCTCTGTTTCAGCAGAAAGAAAAAACTGTATAATATTCGTTTGGAAAGCCAAGGACAAACCTTTAAATTGAACAATCTCAGCTTAAGCAATTGCAAAGCAAATGGTTTTCTTTTTTCATTCCTATTTCACTTCTGCTAGAAAATCTATTAAGTTCTCTCTGTTCTGAAGTTACCTAAAAACATGGCAAGACCATAGAATTTAATGAAAAAATGTCATAGATGTGAACTATGAGAAGTGCTACAGAAGCTCAATGCAAAGTACTTATGACAAGTCCAGACTCTGTGGCAGACACAGTTACCTGTTGTTTAAAAAAAAAAGACTTTGGGGAATAATCTGCAGGTACAAGGACATATTGCATAAGCTATCACATGCTCACTGAAACTGTGTGAATGTTACCGGATTTTGAGAAGCCACCGTGATGAATAATTTAAAGTCTGATAAAATATTCAGTTTTACTGATACACTGGTTTCATTTTAAAATCTAAAAATAATAATAAAAGAAAAAAAATTTAAAAGGGAACAGGTCTAAAAGTCAGTGGGAATATTCTGTTACTCATTAGGTCAACAGCTGTTCTGCTGAGCTCGGGAAAGATACAAGTAGGAGGATGAAAAGGTCTCCATGCCGGATGGGATCACAGGGAGGGACAGAACACCCGCGGCACAGGGGGACGCTCGGAGCAATCAGAGGACGAAAAGGCTCCGCTGGGAGGATACGGGGGACAGGAGGGGACCCGCGTCCGTCCCGAGGGAACCCGCGGTGGTCCCTGAGCCGAGCCCAGCGCCTTCCCCGACGGGCGCCCGGGCAGGAGCGATAGGTTGGACTCGATGACCTCGGAGGTCTTTTCCAGCCTAGCTGATTCTGTGACGCCACGGGACAGTGAGTGATCGCCCACCGCTCCGGGCAGCCCCCGGCCCATTCTGCTGCGGGGGGACCGGTCCCGCACCCCCACCATCTCCTCGACGCAAGAGGAGCTCCTACAACTTTTTTAATGCGAGGAGGGAAAACCCCCACAGCCAGCACTAATTATTATGAATAATAAAGAGAACTCCCAAGAGCTCCAAAGTTATCTTTGTGGGGTAGGGTTGGCTTTGTATCTCTTTTTTTTTTTTTTCCTAAGAGGGGGTGAGACACCGAGAAGGCGCCGTTGATGTTTGAGATGGAGATGCCCTAATTAGAAGGAGGCAGCAGAAGGGTCGCCAGGCAAGAGCTGCTCGCCGCTTCTGAAATGCTCAAGCCCCCGAACGTGTTTGCAAAGTGTTCCGCGGTTTGCTGGATCTCCGACTCGGAGCTAGGCAGCCTCCAAATTACAGTGAAGACCAGTGACTGAGGAGGGGTGGCGGGGAGGAAGGGAAAAAGAGATGTGGACAGCTCTGCGGATATTAAATCTTCCCAGCCTCTCATCTGGATTACATTTAAGCCCTCACGGCATTCCTTTCCCCTCTAATTAAGCATAGTTTCAAAGACAGAACGTGTCTGAGGAGGACGGATCTTCCGCCGGCTTCTATTCAAATGCAGGGATTGAAAAAAAAAAAAAAAAGAAAAAAGAAAAAAAATACTTATCTACAAAGGAAAAAAAAAAAAAAAAAAAAAAGGAGAGCCCAGACGGCGGCACCCGGCTCGGAGCCGCCTCCCTGCACTTGCACTCTGACTTTGCGGGAGCTCTGGTTCGATCCCGACCCCCGTCCATCCCCGCTCCATCTCCGCTCCATCCCCGGTCCGTGCCCCTGTGCGCTCACCTCGGGCGAGGCGCGGCGCCGCCAGGCTCCCGCAGAGCACCAGCCAGGCCAGCACCGCGCGGCTCATCCTCCTCCTCCTCCTCGTCCTCCTCTCCGCCTCTGCCGAGGGATGCGAGCGGCGCTGGTGGTGCCTCCGCCCGGCGCTGCGCTGCGAGGATGCGCAGGGAGGGTCCCGGTCCGTGAGTCCCGACCGAGCGCAGCCCCCGCCACTCCCGCTCCGCTCCCGCAGCCGCTCCGCAGCCCTACGCGCGGCGCGGAGCCCGTCCCGCCGCCCGCCCGCTCTGCGCGCCCGCCAGGTGCCGCCGCGCCGCCAGCATGGCCCGCCCGCCGCCTCTTTCTCCTTCCTCCTCCTCCTCTCCCTCCTCCTCCTCCTCCTGGGGGCGGTGCCGCGGGACACACCCCGGCCGCGCCCCGCCCGCGGCGCGCCCCCGCGATGCGGTGCGGGATGCGGGCTACGGGATGCAGGGTGCGGGATGCGGGGTGCGGGGTGCGCGGTGCGCGGTGCGCGGTGCGGGGTGCGGGATGGAGAGCCCGCCTGCGACTCGGACTCCCCCGGCTTGTCGCGGGGATGCGCCCGCAGCACCCCGTTTGCGCCCCGCGCCCCCAGGGTTCCCCTCCTGTGGCTTAGTCCCTGTGGGCACCTGCCCTCGTCTGTGGAACGAAGGACGACAGACGTATATGCGGTTCATGCGGGTGTTTTACCCTCCGCGGAGGTGTTTTGCCCTCCACAAACTTGCCTGTCCAATCCCTGCCCTCTGCCGTGCGCTGCATCGTCTTAAAACCCTTCCTGAACATCCAGACAGGGGAATTGCATTGATTCACAGAGACATGGAATGGTTCGAGTTGGAAGGGACCTCAAAGTTCATCACATCCTAACTCCGTGCCGCGTGCAGGCACACCCTCCAGTAGTCCAGATGTCTGTACTTCCACCACCCTCCATCCCCAGGTAGGTTGTCATCCTGCCCGTTACTGAAAGGAAGTTAAAGCAAGAATGCAAGACGTGGTGAAATTTCAGAAGTAGTGTAAGGTGGAGGACGGGAAGGTCTTGTGTCAGACCACTACACACTTTTTTTTTTTTTTTTTTTTTTTAATTTTTATCTCTTTTTCCCTATCTGGGTATATAGAGCTACAAGAGTGTAAAAAGTACTAATTGCCTAGTGGTCGTTAAAAGTCTCTTCAGGTATTTTATGTCTGTAATTTGCATCCCCTCTATATGCCCTCATAGTAAAAGACCCCATATTAATATTATATTAAGGCTTAATACAATTGCCAAGTGAGAAGGATGTACTGAACAGCACTGCTCTGTTAGGAAGCATTACTGCAGATACAACCTCCGGGCTGCTTGCATGACAGCAAGAAGAGACATCGTGAAATTAGGACTGGAAATGACCCGTTAAGTCGCCTGATCTGTTGGTTGCTTTGGCTGGCAACTCACAGTAGTTTCAGCATTTCATTTTGCAAGCCCTTTGTCTGCCATTAAACGCCTGTCAGTGGCAGGGTGACAGCCCTTCCCTAAAGCTCTGGTTTTACATCTCAGCTCGCAATTAATCACATTTTTCTTTGACATTGAAAGTGTTTTGGTTTCAACACATTGCATTGTCAGTAAAGATTTGAAAGGACCAGGTTTTTTGCGCTGGTTAAACGATGAAATTAACAGAAATAACGCACCTTGATAAAGAGCAATTGACAATCAAAATCCCAGGGCATTTTCTGCTTTCTTGCAGAGCAGTGGTGCACAGACCAAGTGTGTACTTCACCCATCACAGAGGCACAATCCTCTTTGGTGGCGCTCAGCCAGCAGTGGTGGGGCAGTGCAGAATTATCCATCAGGTTAGGACAGATAAAGATAAAACAAATCTCCTGTACATTAATTCAGCCCATGCTGGCTGAGAAGATACACAGGCTATAGTCCAGCGTTTCTCTGTGGACACTCTGTAGCTTGCAACATTCCCCCAAACTTCCACTGTCTTCACTGTAATGTGCACAATTCACCTGGCAGCACTCACATGGGCTGCAGTTCGGCTGCACAGCCCCTGCGATTGCATCACTACCTCTACAGCAACTTGGATTTTACACGTCAGTCTCTATGCCAGAGATCTCCCTGAAGAACTACTGCCTGGAAGGAAAATACTTCTGTTTCTCCCCGAGGGTTGCACTGCTGTCAATACAGAGAGAGTGGAAATTTAGGAAGCCTTAACAAAGC
>JAWWEV010000095.1:9213150-9230150 GCA_035583235.1 Hafferia zeledoni
GAGGCCATGCTGATGAGAAGGCAGCTGTGCTGGGCAGGGCACGTCTCCAGGATGGAGGATCACCCACTGCCTCCCAAAGATTGTGCTCTGTGGAGAACTCGCCACCAGCTGCCGCAAGAGAGGAGCCCCGAAGAAGAGACACAAGGACTCCCTGAAACAACAGCTCAGCCTTGGCCACATTGGCTGCCACCAATGGTCCACTCTGGCCTCCAGTCGGGATTCATGGAGACACATCATCCATGACGTTGCTGCTTCCTTTGAGAACGCATGCAGAGTCAGTCTCGAGGAGAAAAGACAACGCAGAAAGAACCGTTCCTCACCAATATCCCCTAAAGAGACGTTCTGCTGTGCCTTTTGTGACCGGACCTGCCTATCCCGTATCGGCCTTTTTAGTCACCAGCAGCTTTCAGCAAGTGCAGGTAGTGCCCTTCCCAAATCTTCGTTCGTGAAGCCTAGCCATGATGACTGCACAGGTAATTGATCCTTTTTTATGAACTGACTGAGGCAGATCTTCACATTGCTGGCTGTGTAAACTGCATTAGAATATTGTCTTCATGCCTGTCAATGTTTTAAGTGTGTTTCCCACTAAAATACAGTGCTGGGTTTGAAGTAAAACTGTGAACCTTTTATTGAACTCATAACGGAACATTTGTGGACAATTCATGTCCACAGAAATGACATGAAGACTCCCAAGGACCAATTGCTTAATGATGCTTATGAGTTAAGGTCCCAGACAGTTTGAAACATTTTGATTAATCTTTTCCTATAGGACACTTCATTTTGGTATTAACAATCTCAACTGCTTTTTTTTTTTCTTAAACATGATTTTTTTTTTTTAAGGAAATTATTCATACCTACTAAAGTAGGTTTACACCTGCTTTAGCTATTTTAATCTATTTTTATTATATAGCTTTTTTAGCTATTTTTTTTTATTTTTAGTTATTTTTTTCTAATATATATTCAGCCATGTTTTGTCAGTCAAATTTCAGTCATGGAGGAGTAAGAAATGCTGCATTAATATTTCTGGGGAGGACAGCTATTGATAGTAGAGGTACATTTAAAATAAATTCTTGAATTTGTTGGAAAAAAAATTGGACATTACTTGACAAACCAAGCTTGAACATCTGTTGGATGAAAACTGATTTTTGCACAGATCCATTCTTGTCTTAGTGCAGTCCTGAAAAATCTACATTTCAGCAACACCACTGGAAATCTTAAGCACAAGGGAAGATGTAGAGAGGGATGTGGTTTAAACTCTAAGCCAACCTAAACATACATACCTGTGCTCATTTTAATTCAATTTGTCTGAAATCAGCTGATTCTTTAATATTTGCAAACAAACTTAGAGTCACTTACTGAAATGTAATATATATATTTTTGTTGTTGTTTTTTGCTTTGTTGGTTTTTTTTAAGTTGCCTGAAATGAACTTTTGCCATCAGTGAATTTCTGTTTCAGCCTCTTTTCCTTTGTAACATGTAGCAGAATATAACTGTTATTTCAGCAACCTGAAAATACCAGAACATATTATTAGTGCCTGCTATTATGTTTCATACTTGAAAGTTTTTTTCATTTCACAAGATTATATCACCGGAAAAATAAGTCTTTTTACTTTTTCATTCCTCTTCTTTTGTGCAGTTCTCATTTTCTCCAAAGAACTTCAGGTACAACCCACATAAAAAAGCCCCATCAATACTGGAAATTAGTCTCTTTTTTTTTTTTTTTTTTCAGTTATAAAATGAAATAGAGGTTCTAACAGATATAATTTTAGTATTATCTACCCTATCTTGGAAAGACCTTGTCTCAAGATGAAATACAGTTGTCTAATATCAGGACTCTGGATGTGATTTCAAAAGTCATGATAAGCTGTGACACAGATTTAAAAAATGAAATAAACAATTTCTATGAAAGCATTTTTTAGTTATCATCAAACTTGAATAAAAGACAATAAGAAATTGTCAGATTACATTATAACCCCCTGTTCAGTTTCCTTTGAGCACACTTTAAACAGATACTTTCTGAGGATGCCTTAGATTAAGGAAAACAAAAAATGGTTTTCCTTTGGAATAACTCTGATGTTATGCATATTCTGAAAATTGTTTTTGAAGCAAATGCCCAAGCAGCATGTTAGTAGTGTTAACTTTATAGAGTGTTAACTTTTAGGAGTGAACAGTATTATTTATTCATGATGAATGAGAGGAACTTAGTCTGTTAACACATATGTTGATATAATTTTGATTAAATTTATACTTTATTCAGTATACCTAATGATCTAGAAACTGTATCACATCTCAGTTGAGCTTTCAGTGATGCTAATGATGGTTTTGTTATTTATTGTATGGATCAGACCTTGCGTTGTGACCCTGAAGAATCCACTGCCACTGCTTGTTTAATAAAGAAAAAAATTGTATGGAAGTGTTCATGCCAGCTAAAAAATGTCACTAGAAAATCAAACTCTAATTAAAAGCATTTTTTCCTTTTGTGTGCATCTGCAGTACATACTGAAGCTGTAGGGACAGAGGATTTAATGCCAAAGGAGTTAAATTAAGTAACACAAGCAGTTCTGCTGCAGCAATGTAGATTTGCCCATGGTGTTCATGGTAAACACATACTCATTTATTCACAGTCAGGAATCTTTATGACAGGAAATCTTTCATGCTTATTTCTTACTGTTCTGTCTACATTTTTCCTCTTAACATTTTTATTGAGTTAATAATCAGGAAAACTTTCTGCATGATGTACTTCATAATGTTAAAGAGTCTGTTAGCAGGGTCAGACATCCTGCTCCCTATTAAATTAAACTTACCTTAGTCAACGATTTTTTTTTTAGGTAGTTACATTATTTAGTTACTGCAAATCAATATTTCCAACACTTTTGTTCTGTAGTCTTTATAGAATCCTTAAGCTTTTTCCTTCTCCGTATCTTATGGGTATTACCCTTTCTGTTTTCTTTGAGATAAATTTGCCCAATGCCAAACCACTTCAGTGGGCTTTGCTTTAAGATTGTTTGGTTGGTTGATATCTTTTGAGTTAGTGAAAACATTGGTTCTTATGACTCCATGAGTTGGCTCAGAAAAGTGAATATATGTCGTTGCATTTTGGTAAAAACCTATCAAGGCCTACCAAAAAAAAAAAAAAAAAAGAAAGAAAAAGAAAAAAAAGAGTTCTTGACACCTTGACACACGATGGGACACAGTGGAGTTATATTTTGGATATTTTGTCAATTAAAAGTCCCCCCTTAAAGGTTGGTACCGGAAGCCTCAATGATTTTCAAACCAGATAATAAATATTTTCACTGCAGAACCAGGTATTAAGGGTGACATCAAACAAGGCAGAGGGTATTTAAAAGAAAAACACAAACAAAATTGTGATGGGCAGAGCTTGAAACATCCCATGCTGTGGAAGAAAACATCCCCTGGCCTCTGCAACTCTTCATGTGGGCTTGTGTTTTGAATTAGAAAGTCAAGAAACTCTTGTAATTTTATCCTAAATTGCATAATTGTTAGTAGTGTTCTTGAGGGTAATTATTAAACATTAATAATTTAATAAAATTTAGAGGATATGATTGTACTACAAGTGTGTTTTCCTCTACAGCAGTTTCTTCAGGGAAGAAAATGAGCCTAAAATAATCCTAAAGACAATTAGCTCTACTCTATTTGTCCAGAAAAGATAACAAGCAATTAGTAACTTACTACTTAGATAGATCAGAATGATCTAACATGAAACTTCCTTTCTCCCTCTATTCTCAGAATACAGTAATGTAAAAGAAAAAAAAAAAAAAGAGAGAGAGAGAAGAATTGAATATAGTAATTAACAAAATAAAAAGAGAAAAGGATAGCTGTAAGTGTTTTTTGACAAATATAATTGTGTGTCTGTGTGCATAAATATGTGGGAATAATTGCTTAACAACACAGAAATACAAAAAGATATGAAAAAAATCTAAGGTCATTGACAAAAAAAGACAATAGGTCACTTTGTTTTTATCAGCTTGACTGTTTTTAGCAATGAAATGGTTTGGAAAAAATATAGATCATTCCACCTCTCTTCTGTCCTCAGCACATCCACAACTTAATAAGGCTGCAGTGTCAGATTCCCCTTTTTAGCCAAGGGAGAGAAATAGTAATCTAAATGATCTGTTCTGCTTTAGGTTAGATGAGATTTTAGATTAAGGATGAGATGAATTGTTCTTTTTTTCTCACCATCTACAGTAAAGAAAATCTTCCGACCAGCTTATCATCTGAATTCCAGTGAAACTCATGGGATAGGGCTGATTTGTCAGGAGTTTTCAGATTATTAGCTGCTAAATATGTGATGAGAGGAGAAATGAAATATCTGCACATATAGACAAAGAAAAGCATGGTTTTAAAACTCCTGTAACCCAAGTTTGTGCTCTTATTTTTAGGAGATTTGACTGATGGGGAAGGTCACTTCACACTCCAGACAGAGAATGAGGAGGTCACCGTACCTGTGAGTCCCAGTGCACAGAATTTTAAGGTAAATCACCCATTTTGTTTGCTTTTGAATGTCATTATTCCATCTGCAGCAGACCCAGGCAGCCTTGGGATGGAACCGAGGGAGGAAGCCTGATGCATTACACCTACAGCCAAAACTAACATGGGCAAATACATGGTGGAATAGTTCTTTAAAAGCAATTCAAAACCAAAGATTTAACATCCTCACTGCTTCAGAAAAAAACCCTGGACTCTGCTAAAAGCTGGACAAGATTGTAGCCTGATGTATTTTGTGTTCCTGTGTAACAACACTTCCAAGCTGCATTCAGAGATGGGGTACTTGGTGAGCTGTGGAGAGCTATTCTGATCGTTCATCCTTGGCTTTGTTTTTTGGATTCAGTGTGATACAGTAATGCTGATCTTATGCATTTATGCAGCCTTTATTTAGTCTTGATAAGTCAAAGCAGATCCTTGCTAATTCCCGTGAATCCATTTCTAAGGCACCTGTATCTTTGTTGCAGAGTGGATTATCCTCCTTGGCAAAGTCCCTAAACACTCACTATCGTGATCTTCACCTCAGCAGTGCGTGCCAAGAGCACTTTGTAAGGAAAAATCTAGTATTTCCCCCCTGCCTCCAGGATCTGTTTTATCAATCTCAAGCAAAAGGACTATTCAAGGCCCATTATTGGCAGGGAGATTTTGTTATTCCCTTTATGGGACTTTGATGGGATCAAGCCCTGTGCAATAACCTATAAAACCAGCTATGGTCCAGATCTGAAGTCACCAAGAGTCAAGAGAGTTTATGATTTCCCCAGAGCTGTTCAGCATCTCAAAACCAAAACCAAAAACCCAAAGTCAAAATGTTCTTTGCTGTAACTTTGGGATTTACTTTCTGAAAGACTAACATCAAATATTGTGGACTGATGAGGCTCAACAGATGTTTAACATATTCTCCTTTGAAGTCTTTGCTCAGAATCTTGAAGCAAAAACTCCATCCCTTTAACTTCTACATTCACAAAAATTTATATCTGACAAAGCAAAAGAAAATGCAAAAGGAAAAATGAAACAAACAGAAAAGAACCATGAACCCAACTGTTCTAGGGAGGGAAAAATAAGCTGAATGCTGAAAGATTTTTAAGTAGGCCATCACATCATTACTGAATTCTTGCTGCCTTTTTAATTAATCAGACAATCAAAACCTTCAAGATAAAACCTAGAAAATCCTCCTTAAATTCCCTTTTCTGGGCTCATCTGCAGGTCTGAAATTCTTTTTTTTGTTTCTCAGATGGAATTAGTGGCTCCAGCAGATTTTGCATTTTAGGTTTCTCTGAATGTTTTAGAATATCAAACCTGAACTTTGGAGACACTCAATTTATTGTCAGAACAATATTTGCTATACTTAGCATCTATCCCTTTTAATTTGAAAGTGTTTTGCATTATTCTTTTTTTCTCTTGATGTCTGCTGAATTAAAACCCTTTGGCTTTAGGACTGCGTCTAACATTTTATTTTTTTCTTTTGCAGGGTATTCTACCATGAAAAATAGCTTATTTTAAACGAATGTAGGATGGCTTGAAATGAAATTAAAAATTAAGTTCTTAATGTGCTTCAGGCCTGATTATACCACCCTCAGAAATCCTTCTGTTCTCCACTCACATATAAATATCCAAATGATAACTTTTCCTCCAGTAAATTAAAAGGAGGAAGAAGATTTCACAAGTAGGTCGTATACTTGTAAGTCTCAAGTCAGCAAAAATTAGTCTTTTTACATCTTATTTTACCTGTAATCTTGTCCAGACAAGACCTGTTATCTGCATCTATTTCCTCTCTATTTATTTATTCCCATCTCTGCTTCCCAAGTGACACAATCCCAATGCAAAATAGTATTTGCATATGGAAAATGTGCAATTTTTGACACCTATTGCAGGATACTTTTATTTCCACTATGTATAATATTCTTCTGGTAACATGATGGTATTGAGAAATGTATGTACTGATAAAAGTTTTTGTCCTATAAAATATCTTGCATTTCTAGAGCGATACTTTTAAAGCTGGCCTTCAAATTCTTCTGCAGGTTGTTAAAATTCTGGAGAGTATTTAAGAAAAATACCAATTTCATTAGTGCTATTGTGAAAAGAAGGCAAGACAAAAACATTTAAGCCTTTAACCATGACTAATTACATAACTTTCCCCTTGAAGCTTTATAGATATATTTTTAGATTTTATCCCCAGAATGAAAATATTAGCAAGTTTCTTTAGAGCTTTTTAATCTTAAAGAAGATAAAATCTTTGAGTTATTTGACTGGTAAGTGACTTTTGCTTTGGCACAATGAGATACATGGTGATAATTTGGCTTAATTATTTAAAATAAGGAATTTTGAATAATGAATCTTGTGCACTGGTTTTATAGGTAAAACTATCTTTTGCTGGCATTTAAAGTAAAAAATCTGAAATGTCCTTGATTTTCTTTTATATTGTTTTTGTAAAAATATGGTTTGGGGAGCACTCTGCTGATATGAACAAGGACTTGAGCAGGCAACAAGGCTCAAAGTGCGAGTATGTAATCACAATTCAGTACTCACATAATTACATTTCTTTCTTTTGTGAGTACTTTGAGTTCTGCAAATAAGATTGCAGACTAGATGGTGATGCTGGTTTAATATTCTTTTTCTTTTGTTATTAGTGTTGAAAGCACAGTATATTCCTCCACTTCAGATAATTTATGTCCCTGTTGCCACTCAAAATAGCAAAAAAAAAAAAAAAAAAGAATAGAAAACTGGAAAAGAGAAAATCTGAAAAGTTTTTTGTTTTGTTTTCGTTGTTGTTGTTTTGCTTGTTTGTTTGTTTTGGGTTTTTTGGGGTGTTTTTTTTTTTGTGAAAATACAGAATTCTCTTGATAATGTTCCTGATAGTAGCATTTATTTCTGTTATTGTTCTACCAAAAGAACCAACCATCTGGGGGATCCAAGTATGTGATTCACCTGTACAATTAAAAGATGCATAGTCCAAAGATCAAAGCCTTCAGTTTACTGTATGTAATTAATGTGCAAGGGGATTTTCACAGTGATTCAGCTTTAGTATAGGCATTTACTGCTGAAGTCAATGATAAAATTTCCACTGAATTCAGGATTCAGCCCATTTGGAACACTCTTTACAGAGTTTCACAAAACACAGAGCGAAAAGACGAGGGAAGAAGGTCAAAATTAGGATGAGAAGCAAATTAAGAAAGAAAAAAAGACATCCCTCATTTAAAAGTCTTAGATCTTTTTGTTCAACACAGTAACAACTTCTACTGACAAATTTTTTTGGCTGTAATTTTGGGTTTTCCCCAATCTTCATAGCAGGATAAAGACATGTTTCCTGCATCCTTAAAGGTGTAAAGTCCAGCCTTATTCACAATCATTAGCTGAGGAAAAGCCTGTTCTAACAAAAGCCTTATTTCCACAAAGGGCCTGATGGGGGATCCAGCCCTCATTCTTCAACCTATGCAGTCCTGTTTCTTAACTAACTATCCAGATAAGAGAGGACAGACATTAATCCTCTGGCAGGTTTGAGGTGTTCTTCCAGCTCGGCAGGTGATTTGTTTTGCTGGACTCAGAACCTACCCAGACCAGACTTTGAGTGTAAAACTCCTGCAATGAAGGTGTACCACTCAGGAAAGCCAAAGCGACTTATGCCTAAGTAGTAGGAAGTGCCTTGACCTCTATTTTTAAGGGAATTGCTGAGAAAACTGTATTTTTATGTGTGCCAAAGGGTCTGTGGCTTAGGACACACCATTCCCAGTTATGAGAAGACATGCTTATTTTTATTAATTCATTTTGAGGTGTTTGCCCTGTTTGAGCTCACATTGTGGTCAAGTTGAAGAGCTTTTAAAAAATATTGGTTTTATAAAACTGTTGAACACCCTGAAACTCATTCACTTCTCCCATTTTTGAAAACAAAATCTGTACTCACCAGGTTACCTAAAAATTATTTAAGCATGATGGAAATTATGCACTGTTAATAGTGGATGAAAAATTAAAATAGTTTCTGAATTACTATGATTATATTAATTAAAATATATATAATGAATGCTAGAATTTATAAAAGTAACTCAAAATATATAATTGAAATATTGAAAATAAATATTTGATTTGATTAACGTAAATTATAATTTTATTATTTTTATTAAGTGGCTATATTCATTTGAAAGCCTTTCCTTCTGATATATTTGGAAATGTATTGCATTACTGAGTACCGAATGTGAGCTGAATCCCTCATACTAAACATTTTTTAGCTTCAAAACCTGGGTGGACTCTGTCTTAGCAAACTTCCCAGTGATCTGCCAAATTTTGACACTGTTGCTGTAAATTATGCTGAAATATCCCCCCAAAAAGCAGATTTATAGCACCACTACAGCACAGGAGTGTATCCTCCACATAGCAGGGCCCTTAAATATGCAGGACTGTCACAGGTGCTCTCATATCTCATTTCCATTCATAATATTTATAAGGGCTATGGACATGGGATGAATGAAACATGGATGGCAGAGGTTCATTTCTGCTCCTGTAATTTTTGTAAGTCCCCAAGGCCCTTTGTAAGTAACTCAAGGTAGACAAGTGTAAGAGGAACAGATCAGCTGTGTTATTTTAGATTAGCATCCTTTTCCAAAGTTGGTCATCTGGGACTACCATTATTTTGCCTTGCATCCTTTCCGATGAAAATTTTTTCACTTCCCTTAAAAAGATGTGCTTAAATCTCTGACCTCTTCCATATTTCTTTAAGGCATCCCAGTAGAACAACAGAAAATGTCAGAATATTTCACTAGATTATTATATGAGTGGATTATTTAATACTTAATTCATTCATATTATTGTATTTAGCAGATTATTTGGTAGATTATTTCTGTGATTTCTGTGACAAAGCCTGTAACTAATCAAATTTAGCCTCTTTCTCCCTGCACTTGCTGCAGTGAGATGTGCAATTAGTACCATCCATCATGGGGTACCTCTGGGCAGGGGATCAGAGCTGTGTTGTGCCCAGGGAGAGGCAGAAGGCTGGGATGTTGGCATTGAGATGTAGCTTAAAGCTGAAAGGTGCTGGAATCTGCTTTTCTGAATGAGCCTGGGGTAAGTAGGTCAACCCAATGCCATGGTGCTCTCTTGGAGCTTGGTATAGAAGTGGATTTTTAACTTCAATATTATAGATCCAGACAATGGCTTGGGTTGGAAGGGGCCTTAGAGACCATCCAGTACCACCCCCTGCCATGTCCAACCTCTCCCACCAGCCCCCCCAGGTCCTTCTCCCAGGGATGCTCCATCTGCTCATCCCCAGCATGGATTTGTGCTTGGAATTGTCCCCATCCAGGTGCAGCACCAGCCCCTGGCCTTGTTAAACCTCAGGAGATTCCCAGAGGCCACTCCAGGGACTTGTCCAGATCCCTCTGGATGCAATCCCATCATTGTGTGTACACTTACAGAGTGAGCTCCTTTGGTGTTATGCTGCTGCTTAGGACAATTTTGGGGAAATAGATGGATGTTGGTTTGACAGCCTCTGTATCTCTGTCCTCATAGGAGATTTCAAACTGTCTTTGTCAGGGGATGACTGATTAAGTAGTAACATTGCTCTACAGAGCTGGGAAAAGTTGATTGACTTGACCAAAACATTATTTTTTTTTCATTTAGGCCAAGCCTATGTGGCCATATTGTGATTAATTTTTTCTCTTCTCTGCTCTTCCCAGGTTTCCTGCAGGTCCCCATGCAGAGATGTTAGTCACATGAAAACCCCTCAACCTTATAATGCACTTAACAGAAAATAAAAAATTGAGCAGATTTAGGTAAATATCATTGACATAAGCCAAAATCTGCTTGATGTTAAATGTACCACTCTTCCCAGTACTGAACCTCCTCTGCTTCTGAAGGAAAACTCTTGTTTGTTTTTGCTGGAGGAGTACAATAAAAGTGAATTTATACCCTTGCTTTTGAAAGTGTTGGGGTTTTTCTCTGAAGTTTGTTCAATTTCCCAACCTGCTAACAAGGCCCTAGGAATTTTCCTTCATTTAGTATATCCAAGTTAATTTTTTTTTTCCACAATATCTGGCCAGGTTGGTTTTTGCAGCTACTTCTGAAATGAGCAGGATTGCACACCTTTCTTTGAGGGTGGTTTTGGCTCTTTGCAAGCCATACATGGCTATTCTGGTATTGTGGAAAATGAAAGGATAGTGGCCATTAATAAAATACAAGTAATGCAATAAGCAAGGCAATTAAAAAGAGTGTTATAAGGAAATTCACTAATGCACAAAGAAAATGCCAGCCAAATTTCATCCTGACATTTATTTTAACAGCAGAGCAATATTTTTTTTCCAGAAATGTGTTTCCAGTAACTTCAGATTTTAACAGCAATGACATCATTCTGTAAATATTTTCCTAGTAAAATCTAAGAAATGTTTACTAATTTTACAGGTTAACATAAACCAGTGAATTAGCATCTTATAAGTTGCACAAAACTAATGAATTCTTCATGTAACATAATAAAGTTTTGTGAAAGTCTCCTGCAAAAACTGCATTTTCCTATAAAATGATTAAAATTTATTCGCAGAAGGAATGACATTCTGGATGTCTTTCTAGTTGTTTCCCTTAATTTCTGAAAGTGACAGTAATGAAAATAGATAAACGATAAAATGGGAATTCTTACCCTAATAAACTTTTACCTCATGGAAAATAGTTCAGAGAAAAAAAAATCTAAAAAATTGTTATGTAAACACTGACTGGTTTGTAAAGACAGAATTTAGGTTGCCAGTTCAATATATTAAAAGATAAATCATTTTTGAAGTATGGCAGCAGGTAGATCCTGCCACTTTGGGGTGACATCTCTCTGCAGTGTGAGCTTGTCCAGAAGATGCTCATGAATGATTTTGAGTTCAAAAAGGGGACAAAAGAGACAATATGAAAGTCTGTCATTAAGCTGCTGGTCTTCACAACCTGTTTAAAGCAACTTGTGAGTGGGTAAGGGGTATTTGGGGTCTTCTGACTTCTGTCCACAGGTGGTGGCAGGTTCCTGGTTTGAGGGTAACACATTCTTGTTTTCCCGTGCTGTGTCTGCAGACCTGTGATAGTAATTTCTGTACTTCAATTAAAGGTGATACCAGCACAAAAACACATGGTGACCAACATATATCTGTGGCTGGATATGTTCTGATATGTTATTTGACTGATGCACAGAATCCCCAATTCCCTGAGGCTGGAAAAGCCCTGCCAGCCCATGGAGCCCACCCCGTGCCCAGTGCCCACCTTGGCAAAGCCCTCCCAGCCCATGGAGCCCACCCTGTGCCCAATGCCCACCTTGTCCCCCAGCCCAGAGCACTCAGTGCCATGGCCAGTCCTGCCTTGGGCACCTCCAGGGCTGGGCACTCCCAACCCCCCTTGGCAGCCCCTGCCAGTGCCTGCCCACCCTTTCCAGGGAGATGTTCCTTCTGATGTCCCACCTGGCCCCAGGACTCAAGGTGTGGCCTCAGCTGTGCCCAGCACAGGGTCAGTCCCTGCCCTGGGACTGAGACACCCCATGACTGGCACAGCCCAGGGGCCATTGGCCTCCTGCTCACCTGGGCACACCTGGGCACACCTGGGCTCATGTCCAGCCACTGCCACCAGCACCCCCAGGGCCTTTTCCAGCTTTCCAGCCCCTCTTTCCCCAGCCTGGAGCATTCCCTGGGCTGGTGTGACCCAAGGGCAAGACCTGGCATGTGCCCCTACTGACCCTCATCCCATGGATCCAGCCTGTCCAGATCCCTGTGCAGAGTCCTCCTGCCCTCCAGCACAACACCCAGCCTCGTGTCATCCATGAAATTACTGGGGATTCCCTTGATGTCCTCATCCAGGTCACCCCCAAGGACACTGGAGAGGTGTGGCCCTGGCACTGGCCCCAGGGGACACCAGGAGTGCCCACCCAGCCCCTGGATGTGCCACCACTGCCCAGCTCTCTCTGGGCTCAGCATCAACTTGTCCTTAACCCATCAAAGAGGGCTCCTCTCCAAGCCATTCCACAAGCATAAATTAGTTTTTGCACTTAGTGAGTGAAATGGGGATGAACTGCTTCGGGGAAAATGTTTTCCAGTGTCCAGTGGTGCAAGATTTTATGGTCAATGTCAAAGCAGTAAGCCTGTCTGAAAGAGCAGTGGGGCCCAGGGAGTGTGAGAGTCTCAGCCATTGTAGACCAACATCTGCTTTCTGCTGGATAAAAACCTAAGCTTCTTATTTTGGATGATGTTTTAGTGTTTAATCTGTTTTGCTAAGGAGCTCTAATATAAATGTTAATATTTTATAGTATAGTGTTTCTTGTAAGTAGCCAGAAAGCCCAGGAGCATGTCTGAAATTAAGTTCCTGGAATTTTCTGAACAAGGCAGAAGGCCACATTGGAGGACATTTTTCACTGTTATTCATGAGAATTTCCCCATGCACAGTCTATGGGTTTTAATGGATTAACACTGTTAACCTCTTCCCTCAGAATTCCTGAAAGTTATCCATAATCTGCATTAATTACCATAGTCTGGGTTAAAGAACATCTGAAGTGAGTTAATTGAATTTGGTATTTTTCTAGTGCAGAATGATGCAAAGTTCATAATCACAACATGATTCTGTAATAGTCCTGACAGGTAAAACCAAAGATATATTTCTAACTAAGGAAAATTTGATTAATGCAGTTTACCAAGAAGCAGGCAAAACTTCTATACTGTTTTTAATTAACCTTGATGAAAAATACAAGTTCTAATGATCATATTGTTGGAACAATGTTTAGTACTCTAGTGCAAATGTAGAAGTCATATGTGCATTTTTGGAGTAGGAAAGCAAAATGTGCATGCCACTTCTAGTAATGATATTAAAATTGATACCAAAATACGGGGAAACCCAGAAGAAATTGTTTTAGCAGCAATTAAAGCTCAAAGAACAAGGATAATCAGAAACTGTTTCTGTGTTATATTTGGACCAAAAAGTTGATGGGTCGCAAAGAACTGTTTTGATACAAGGTTTTGTTTGTGGGGTTTTGATTTTTTTTTAGTGTTTATTTAAATAAAATCCATTGCCAAGCAATTTTGTTCAAGATCAGTTATGTTGGAAAGCTGGAATGAAAGGAAGGGAGGACTTTCTCATTAAAATTTGTGACATTTAAACATGCAGTCTTACAAAGGAAGACATGGCTAGCAGGGTCACTGGAATAGAAAGAGGTTTTCAGATATCCAGAAAATCGAATAACGCAGTTAATTTAGTATCAATGCCACTCAGAAGAGATATTCTCTGTTGGTTGTATCAGCACATGAATATCGAGATCCTGTTTCTCTTTCATAATAATTTTTTGCTTGTGCAGTTCAGCAACATTGTGGTAAGTGCAAATTTTCCCAAAGTTTTCACTTGCATAAGGCTGTTTTATTTTTACCAGAGAGCCAAAAAATTGGTTCTCTGCTTTTGCATGTGTATATAAACAATATAAGAATGTGGAACTGGAACCCTGTAGATATGACAGTGCCCAAGCAACACAGATTTGTTGCAGGTGTAGAGATCTGGATGGGGGAAAAAAAAAAAAAAAAGCAACACCACAATCCATTTAAATATTGAGAAGCAACGAGAAGGGTGGGGTAACACCACTTTGAATTCTAAAATCTGGAGCTTTGATTGAAAATAAATTATCCTGGGAAAGACTTTGACACTTTTGTGATGAAATGCACACTGTTTTTCAAATAACTGAGCTATCTCATTGAACATCAGGAATGCTTTCTGGCCTCAGATTTCCATTTGGCTAATGACTCTTTGCATAGAGTATGACTAAGGCTGTCACTGCAGTGATGATAGTAATACATCAATAAACAATATTTCCCTGGTTCTGCTATCTTTACCAAGTGAAATGAAAAGATCAGTAGACTAACCAAGCTGATGTTGGGGGAATGAAAATTCATGAAATATATACAGCTGAAAAAAAACCTCAGAAATCTTCTTAAATGCACTTTTATTTTTTGGTAATCCTTGAAAGAAGGGCTGCACCTAACATATACAGTTGTGCTCAGCTTGGGACTTTCAAAGGCCAAAATGTATAGTTTTTTGTGTTTCTTTGAAAACAGCAAGATTTTATATCTGATCACACAAATAATTAAGCAGTGATCTATGGAGGGTAACATATTAATCTCTCAGATCCTCACAAATATTTTATGAAGTGTAGAGCTGTACCCATTTTTACCAGCTGGGATACTGCCCAGATTACCTCTCAGCTCTAGAAACTAGTAAAACACCAAGTTTGAGTCTTTTTGAGTACATCTCCAAGGACATTTTCACTTAAGATTAAAAACCAAACCATGTAATGCACACACTATAATTTTCCCTGAATTGCATTCCTACTCAGGTTGATGTGAATGAATTGTTAATTAAATAAGGCAAATTTTTTTTGGTGTTCTGACACATGTGAAACCTAGATTACTTAGTGATGATTACAACCTTCATTGACAAGTTCAGTTTTCAGCAGATAAGGTTCTCACCTTTTAGTTTTATTTCAACATTAAAAAAAAAAATAAAAAAAATCTTGGTTTCTGTACTATTCCAAGCTACATTTTCCAAAGTTGTGGATTATGACTAGCAAAGCAAAATAAAAAATTGTACTCTTAATGAACACAATTCATGAAGCTTTTTTCTGCACAGGGTCTTGATAACCATGAAAATATTTAAATACAGTCTTAACGCTATAAGCTCCCAAGAGTTTATAGGCACAACATCATTTTTCACTATCCAAATATGAGACATTTTAATAATTTGAGAAACCTTACACTTATTTTGTCATATCCTGGTTGCTGCTGTCAACAGGGATGTTTTTGCCATCTCAGACTTCTGTTACCTCAGTTACTTGCCCTTGGGCTCACCCCATATTGTTGGCCTATTTTGTGAGTTCCCAACAATCCATTAATAAGCTGATAAAAAGGAATGATGTTGGATTTAGGAGTCTGAATAAAGTAGGACAGGGACTGCTGCTATGTAGGTGGAACAGCTGCAAACACAAGGGAAAAAAAAATAATAAATAAAAGGTTTATGTCATCTTGCAAGCAGAAGCTGCATGCAACTAAAAAATAGGCAATTATAGTGATTGGCTATATATTAAGAAATTTGAAGTTGAAATGTTGCATTTTTCAAAGAGATAAAGGGAAAACAATAAAAGGCTTTTGTCATATTAGAAAAGATTGCATTTTAAACAAGAAACAAATTGTTTTAAATGACTGTATGTGATGGTTAATGAGATGTTGTTTGAAAAAAAGTCCTTCAATGCTATTTTTTCAGTGGATAAAATGTTTAGAGCATGGCAAGAAGAGCTTGTGGCTATGGGATGTGTTCTTCAGAAGTCAGTCTAGTCAAATTTACTACCTCGGTGCTTTCATCTTACACAGGAGTTAAACTACCTCCTGGTTTGAATAAGCAGACAAAATGTACTTTTTCAATACAAAAAACCCACAAATATCTATATCTATATATCTCCGAACAAATATATTTGGATTCAAATAAAATTGTGCTACAATTTAATAGTTCTCCTTGAAGTTAATTTGAGGGTTAGGCCATAAAGGGAGGACAGAAAGGAAGGAAGAAAAAAAAATAAATGGAAAGAAAAAATTAAAAAAAAAAATAAAAACCCCACTGAGCTGAAGAAAGCTAATTTCTTTCAGACTTTCTCTCTGCATGGAAGATTTGATAGCAAGTACTGCAGTTTAAAAGTCTGAGTAAATGCAAATGAAGGAGAAACTGGGACATCTGGGTATAAAAGTATATTATGTAGTTCCAAGAGGTCCAGTGGCACTTGTGTTGTGTTTAATCAAGTAGAACAAAGTAGATATTAGATCCTTGTAGACTATTTTGCTTAGCATTCTACAAGTTGTATTTAAATCTCAGTGGCCTGCATGCTAATTAATAGAACAAATTAATCTTTTTGACCCAAAGGAAATTTACAAGCATGTTTTTCTTATGCTTACAAGGGTATTTATGTTGGCTTTCAATGGCTCTGTTGCAAAGACTGAATAAGAGACAAGTGGCAGTCCCAAATCAAAATTCGTACGAAGCAGATTTTAATCAGTGAGGGGTTTTAGAGTGTAATTGTTAGAGCAGAACAAGGATGTCCATCAACACAGTGTCAAAACAGTCTGACAACTCAGAGAAGATGATTCTTTTTCAGAAAGAAATCAATTTTTCCCCATTGTAGTTTGCAAATAATTTTTTTTTCTCTAAAGATATCCAGAGGTTTTCCTAATGTGTTTTGCTAATGGACAGGAAGGAAAATTAAGTTATAGTGGATGCCAAATGGAAAAAGGTATGTGAACATGAAGAAAAGACATTCTAATTGTTGAGGTACAAACTCAGTTGGTGAGGGCATTATGGGTGAGAATGAGAGATTAAATATTCCCAAAGAAACACTTTGAGGCTGCTACATTTTGGGTTGGTGTGGAGTATCAAAGAGCTTTTTAGAGGAAGAAGCAGATATATTTTCACTGACAAAAGACCTTGAAAGGACACTTTTGTCTGAGAAATAATTAATAATAATAATAATAATAATAATA
>JAWWEV010000095.1:9246647-9269830 GCA_035583235.1 Hafferia zeledoni
CGTCACCTGACCATTTCAGGCCTGGCCTGAACTTTAAAGCCTAAATTTAGGCCCCACCTGGCTGAAACCATAACACAAGCCTAGGATGTTCAGAGGATATAGTGAATATATAAAACTGATATTTATAGAATTTTCCCATCATAAATATAGAGGGTCATGTCTATGAAGGAGAGATTATAAATCCAGACATGCTTGAAATTTTGTGGTTACTGTTTAGACTGTGACTGTCTTGTGACTTCTGTATTTATATTATCATTAGGAAAACGAGGACCAAACTCACCTGAGACATATAGGCTAGACAGAAGTTACAGGCTTAGGAGCACCCAACTTTTGGTCTAGTTTACACTCCAGAACTTTCCAGACTGAAACCAACTCTAGACTAGCCATGGCATGTCACAAATTTGTGAATGTGGATAAAAACCAAAACAACACAAACCCTAAAATTGTATGCGCTGGTGGGCAGGCCATGTAGAGACTCATGACAATCTCTGGGACCAGTGCTGGTGGATAAACCTCAGAAATCAAGAGTATGAAATCAAGAGTCACACTACAGAGTGTTCCCACGTGCTTGCACAGAAGTAGCTTTTAGCAATGCAAATTATTAATCACAGTAATGAACACAGTACAGCCAATGGAATAGCAAATGTATCCCCTTGATCAATCAGAGTGAGAAAACAGCACAGAGGAAATGGTAACATTTATATATTCATGTCATAGTGACACAGACCAGTTAGCAATAAAATACATCAATTGTAATATACGTGTGTAGATGTGTGTTTCTGTAGATATATGTATACACAAACTCATACATAGAGCCCCAGTGGTTCTTATTGATACAGTTTGAGACCCTCATACATATTAATGAATTTAGCCTCAAAATACCCTCAGGAAATAGAGAATTATTATTATCATATAAAAAGACGAAATGCAATACACTGCAGCATGAAGTAAAAAGTACAAGAGAGTAATACTACAAAAAATCAGCAGAGGTAACCAGAAAAAAAAAAAAAAAAGAATTCCCAAAGAGGTTAGGATTAAACCCAGAAATTTTTAAAGTGAGGTAATTTACTTTACAAAGCAGTAGACCTCTGAAGAAAATGGAAAGGGCAATTTCTGACTGTAGGGATTCATTGCAGCATTTGGTGTCCTGTACACAGCTATTTGCATTTCAGGGCTGTCCATTGTATATGGCTTCAGTATATTTTCTTGCAAGCACATCGTAAGCTTTAAGTGTTGGTAGGGAACACACAAATAAATATTTGCAATAATATCAAAATTATATATTGACTTTGTCAAAGCACAAAGATGTTGTAAATCTGGCAACTGAGACCCAGATCCCATCATCTTGCTCAAAACTCCAGGCCCTCCTACACCCTTCCAAAACCTGCATAGTTGACTTAAAAGTCTAAGTTCTTTGAAACCTAAGTTAGTTTAAGAAAAAAAACACAAAAAACCAATCAATCTCCAAGTAACACTTGTGATCTCGAAAGTTTTTAGAGGTACCTCAAAATACCTGAATTGTTTCAGAAATTTTTCTAGGTGTGAGCATTCCTTTGATCATTTTGTATAGGCAGTTCTGTTGAATTAATTTCTAGGGTGACAATTTCTAGTCCCTGCATCCCTTTACTCTTTTAATAAGATTCAAGATACTTCTAATTATATACTTTTCAGCCCAGCTGTCTGTCTCAAAGAACTTATTAAAAAAACAAAACAAAACAAAACACTTTTCTATGCTTGCAAAAGTCCTGGTCAGTTCTTCAATTTTCATTTGTCATCTTGATCACCTGCATAAACCTGTAAGTTTAAACCTCTATCCACACAATGTAAGAATCGGTAGAAATACATTTGAAGAGATACTCTGCTCATAGTATTTATCACACATACTTCTAAAAACACAGTAACTCCACAGAGATTTTTTTTTGGAAGGAGTGTGGGGTGTGTCCATTATAATTGTTTTACTTCTGCTCCCTCCCTACAATAGAAAGTGGATTTTCAGATTCTTCATTGTAATGTTGTCAAAACCAAGAGTAAAAGCAGTTCTAAATCTATTTTCATAGAAGTTGATGATTTAAGTGTGAATTGGGTTGTAGATACTTCCATGTAATTTTAGATGTGGTTACAAAGAAATTTGTCATGCAATTTATATTTTCTTATTCAAGTCTAAAGTAGGCAGATATTGCCACTTCTCTGGAAAAAAAATGCTTTGTGGACTGAATTTCTGGTAGACTGCCATTCACCCTGTGACTTGTCATACAATAAAAGAAATAGAATTAAAACTTTATAGCTCGTGAAACAGAGATAAGAGAGAAAAACAGTACAGAGGTACTACAGGAAAGATGGAGGTGGTTGTTATTCCGGAGAGCTGAGCATCAAAACTATACTTCCTGATGTATAATTTACTATAATTTGCAAGCCTTTTGTGTTTGCAACCCAGTCGTATTTACAGGTATGCTGAGTAGCAATTTAATTTCTTTCCACTGAATTTTTATTTTATAGCAGTGAAATATGAATTTCTGAACTTAGTTCTAGAAGCTTTGGGGTGGGGCAGCAGGGGAGGAGTATTTGGTAAGGAAGGCAGCAAGGAAAGTTAAACTGTATAAATTAACATAAAACACACAATGGATATACCAATAATGGAAAAAAATAATGCAAATTAATATGAAGAATATTAACACACACACACACACACACACCAGCTATATAAATAAATACGGCACTAAATCTACAAAGACTGTTCATTGAGGAGGTAGACTGACCACTCAAAGGAAAAATCCTCTGCCTCATTTTTTCTCATCCAACAAAATTCTATATTACCAAAAAGGCATAACAAAATTCTGTATTACCAGAAGGTTCCCCTTTAAGCCTTGCCCTCCTTCACCAAACATCTTGCCCTCACTGCTCCCTGGCATTTTACAATTTCATCTTGCTCATATTTGGTAAAATCCAGCTCCTAAATGGTTTTTACTTCATGTGGTGGAAAAGAGCTGTGACCCATTTAACCATGCTTAACTTACAGAAAGGAGAGGCTGGAACAGCTTAGGCCATCTGGGTATTATTTTCAAATGGCACTTTACTGTGTGAAATATCCTTAGTTAGCTTTAATAAAATTTTCTCTTTATAGGGCCTGTTTCTGAGGGAATTTAAAATTAACCCATAATTCCAGTTCTTAAACTGTAAAAACAACAGGAGATTAGACTTAGATTAGATATTAGGAAAAAGGAGGGGGGAGGGGGGGGGGGTGCGGGTAGGCTGGAATGGGTTTCCCAGAGAAGCTGTGGGTGCCCCATCCCTGCAAGTGTCCAAGATGGAACAACCTAGGACAGTGGAAGGTGTCCCTGCCCATGGCAGAGACCATTCTACAATTTCATGATTTTATGATTATTTAGAGAATATATCTACATAAATCTGAGCTCTTTTAGCCCAGTAACCAGCCACAAAGGAACAGTCTCAAGTTTTTAAAATAAATTGTCTGTTATTATTAAAGAATGTATTTTTACTATCCCCTTCTATGTGGCCTGTGCAATTTCTTCCTTGAAAACACCCATAGAAAATGAGAGTTCCTGATCTATAGTAAAATACCCCTAGATACAATTTTCTTTTTTCATGTTTAGGTACATTTTAAGACAAATTTTGTATTTGTGTTTGTGACTTTCTCTCTCTTTAAAAAAGGAAATTAATTTATCTTAATTTACTCAATTATCAGAAAAAGATGTTATTAGGATGAAACCTTAGACAGGTGATGAAATGGAGAAAAGTCTTTTTAAGAAATGTTTCTAGAATTCTGTCCTTATCTCAGCAATATGTCTGAAGACCCATTCAAAAGTAGTAATTTTGATCCAGAAAAATGGTATCATTCACTTTATATGTCTTTGAGAAAAGCAGAAAACAAGACACCAGATTAATTCTTAAGTGATGAATATCTGTAATACTAATATTAAACTTTCATATTTCAGAGAGCTCCTCTGGTTTTGTGTTTTATTTTATACCCACACATGCATATAAATATCCATATGGAAATACATTTCCATGGATAAATATATAGGTGCATGAAAGGCCTTCTTTTTCATCCAGTTCTTTTCCTCTACAGAGTTAATATGTATTCAGTAGGTTAGTATATAGTGTCAATTAAACACATTGATTTTTTTGAGACATATTTTAGGACTAAGATCTTTGGAATACCACTTGCTAAACCCTCTCCCTGATAAAGTACTTAATTTGCAATAATAATTCTAATGGCTTATTAATATTTACTTTATGCTAAAATTTTTTCCTAGCCAGTGCTTACCACAGTTAAAAGCCTTAAAGTCACATGTATTTAAAGCTCATGCATATGACACTGCGTTCCTGATATTATTTGTGAAAAATTTATGAGATTTGTGAGAAACAGAAAGGAAAATATTAGGTTTCTTCATGTTCTGGGCAACTTATTCTGCATGATAACAAACTTCTGTTGCTTCAGAACCAGCCAGTCAGTCCTGAGCCATGAGCAATGGCATTCAAGCCTGTGCTTTAGCTGAAGAACAAAGGCCAAAAGAGACATAGGAGAGAAACATGAAATACAGTGTCTTCCTTTTTGTTATGTCAGCATCCCATATACTATATTTCCTCAAAGCATATTCTTATGCAATTCCTTTCCAGATCCCAAGTGAAGATATTTAACCTCATGATGCTCTAGTGGTCCTGAACGAGCACTGTATTTTCCCCGTCAGGGGGAATTTTATTTGCTATAAGCCTTCCTTACTGAATACTGGAAATGGCTCCACCAGATGAATTCTGAACTAAAAGTGTGAACTGGGCATAGATCACTTTGTTGTAGTTTGGAATTATTATTTCCAGTGAGCTGATGAACTACACAATTTTAGCAGGTTGTGAATATGCATTTAAGACTATAATATCTGTAATATGGAATTGAGTTTTTGTGTAATGCCTTAAGGGAGTAAATAATACACCAATAAGTTATAAATGCAAGTTACAATATCAAAGAGGGGAAAAAAAAAAAAAAAAAAGGAAGGACTTTTACAATTAGTTACAGATATGGTTATCTCAGTTTTGAAAGCAGCATGACTTAATCATTACCATATTCTCATTATCCCTAAAGACAGCCAAGGAAGAAGTGCAGAAGGAGTCATGCTCTATGTCAAGAACCTTGAATGTAGAGAAGTCAGTTGTGGCAATTGTGAAAGCCCCATCAAACTCCTCTGGGTAAAAATCAGAGGGTTCATTTCCTATGGGGATCCTACAGTAGGTTCTTGGTAGTGACCTCCAAACCAAGACAATGAAGCCAAGAAAGCAGCATTTGTATCATTTAAGCAACAGAATGGGTCACCAGATTGTGGTTCTTATGGGTGACTTTGACTACAGACATTTGTTGGAAGAACAGTTCAGCAGCTCACCTGAATTAAGTACAAGTATCTCTATTTATAAATGAAATTTCAGAGTTTCCTGTGTAAAGAGGTTGGTTATTTTTCCAACTTACCGTTCAAGCAATTTAAGGGGAAAAATGTGGGATATAATAAACTTTGAAGATGTGAAGATTCTTTATTGAAACTGCAGGGTATGTATTTCCTGCACTTCTGAACTGAAAACCTAAAAATCCCCTGAAATAAATGGGATATTTGAAATTTGTGTTTTTATGGGTTTTAATACATCACAATATTAGCAGAGGAGGCAGACATAATTACTTAATTCCTGATAGCTGTTTCCTTTTGGTGAGTACATCACAGTAACTTATCTGAAAAGATAAAATAAATAAATTCTGAAATATGGTAAGAGTGTTGCTTCATGAGTTTAGGAACTCTGGTCGACCTGTTTAATAGCTGAATTATTAACTATGGTGTCAGTGGATATGCACAGGGTGGGGTCTTCCCTGTGATCAGTATGGACAAGGTCTGCTCTGCCCAGTGCTCATCCCATGTAAGTCTGTTAACTGATGTATTTGATGGACCTGGAAAGAAACTCTCCACAAACCAGAATATCTGCTTAGATATCTTGAGATATTAGTATGAAATTAGCCATAATATCATCCATAACCTTAAAATGACAATTTTGATTATGCTATTAAATATGAAAAATAATGAATAAACTACTTTGGATCTATTTAATCTACATCTGTTTAGCACTATGAAGTAGATATGACATCTTAGTCTTACAGGTTGTCCTTAAATTGCTCACTTCAAGTACATGCTGTCTGGAACTGTTAAATGCAAATTTTCTACCTTCTGTGACACTATTTGCACCCCAGCACTAGATAATTATAACATTTTAACCTAGAGATGAATGGTAAGTAATGAATATTGTACTTTCAGTGCAAGCTGTTGGACAGATAATAATTTATGCCATAATTTGTAAGGCCTGAAGGATTTGTGAGCATTTCCATAAACAGCCCAAGGCAAACTAAAATGTACACCTATAAAGCAAGCTGTTCTCCTCATATTTCCAGAGTATTAAAAATTATCTGACAACTCTATCTCTCTTGTCATCCCTTAATGACAGTCTATGGTGTCTGGGAAGAGCATGTTCCCTCCTCCCTGCCTTGAGGTAGTTTTGTCATCTTGTTAGACAGGGGAAAGCCACTGGAAAGGATTTTGAGGGTGAGAAGGACAATACAGCTCATTGCTAAAAATCTGTAGCCTGCAGTGGTCCCTTCTGATCCCATTCCAGTGGGAGCTGCAGGGAAAGGAAAGAGTCTGTGCATCCATGTATGTAGAGTGCCAGGTGTGCTGTAACTCAGTCTTGTGTTGTGACATTCCCTCCTGTTCCTCACCCTTTTGAGGGAATTATAGTCTCAACTCACAGAGGTCTATCACAAATAAAAGACTATTCTTTTATCTTCTGTATAAAATAGTCTGTTTTGTTTTGTTTTGTTTTTAAATTTTTCTTCATTTTATTACAATGAATGGAAAAAAGTGTCTTATATTTAGGAATATATAGATATGTTGATAATTAGTGTAATTTTAACAGGTGTCACCAACATAATTGATATTATATCCTCTTTATACAAGAGTGAAAGTAGCAAAATGGTCTCCATTTTTTAAGGTTTGACTGATGATATTACACATTTATTAGATCTTTAGCACTAACATGACTTGGAAGTTATGACTTTATTATATTGGTTTTCTGCCTTGGACTTTGGAAAAGATGAAGATATTTAATTCCTTCTGTCACCTGTGAAGGCTTTAACTTATCCATAGATCTTAAAATTACTGAATTCTTACAGATAATTGTTTCCAACTAGTTACTGACATTATATCTTGCTCTAAGAAGAAGATAGTATCATTCTGCATGAGGTCACTAACTTCCTCTAAAAATATTGCTACTTTTCAGAAGTTATAGCAAAAATAGATGCACATGGGCAAATTTAGGTTGTTTTTTTTTTATGGAGAGGATATAATTGTCACTGAATACCCAATGTTATAGTGAGTAATAATCACACAAAAAGATTCTGTCACTATAATATAAGTTGTAAGGTTATTCTGGGATCATATATTTGAAATATTTTGGTCAGAGGGGTAAATTAATACAGGGAATATTTTAGGGTCAAATATTTGACATATCAGGGTCAAAAGGGTAAATTGATACGGGGCAAACACAGTTACTTTATCGAATGAAGAGAGTGACAATAATCTTTTTGAAATGTAATCATGGGAGTGTACAATATCAACTAAAATCTTATAAGAATTAGTGTTATGTTTCTGATGTAGAAAACCAGAAATATCAAAGGGTGGCATTCAAAGTTCTCCCTTTCTCCACTGGTTTAGAGATACATAGATATGAAGAGAAATATTATTAGTATGATTTTAAATATCTTATTTTTAGGATACATATATTTAGACGCATTTTTGAAGAAGTTAAGGCTCACCGCTGATGAGACATAATGATTCTAGTCAAGTTAGAAAATAGTTGATAATCTAGAAGCTTTTTATTTTCAATTTAATTCCACTTAGTCACACATTTGTTACTGACAGATATATGATGAGCTGGACACTATGCTCAAATATCCTTGATATTTGGCTTGTTAGCAAGTCTAATGGCAGTTCTCTGAGTAGTGATGGAGAAACTGTTTGACCTCTGTAGCTGGAGTGGGCGAGACAAGGACAGGAGGTGGTTGGCCAGAAGCTCACATTTCAATTAAAGAGAGCCCATCTGTGTCTAACAAGGCTGCTGTGAACTCTCCCACTCCAGATCCCTGAGATCCAGTCTCAGCAGCAGAGGGTGGAAAATGTGGGAAACTGGGAAATATTAAATCAGTGCTGCTGCAAAATAATTGGACTTAAGTGATGTTATTCTGACACTTTGTTCTATCAGTCAAGTGTAACAAATCTGTAATAAGAGAGTCACTGGGGACAGAGCTCCACTGGATGTAGGCATTTTCTTAGTTTATAACTGTTAAAGATTGGCTGCAATAATTGCAAGTGAGGTACATCGTCTTGCAAAGATATTTTAATCATCATTTCCCTTCTTTCTGCCTGGTTTTGGATGAGCTAGCTACTGCTATATAATTTGTGAAGGATCATTGATATGCCACAGAATGAAGATTTTGTCTGGATTATTTTCATATGGGATACTCAATCTCCAGATTAACAACAGTCATTAGGTGGATAAATGTAATGAAGCAAGAACAGTACTAATTACCTGAGAGAATCCTCAGCTGGGATTCAGCAGAGATGCACTGTATTTTGGAGAGGGGCAGATTGGAGACTGAGCCTTGCTTTCTTGATATGTGACAACCAGCATTTCAAAATCTAATACTTAGCTTAAAACTAAGCTAAAACAAATCACTTGGTGTTGTAAATCCTGCAATTATTGATTCCAGCAAGGCTACCCCATCACACAACCGTTGAAGTCACAGTCATGAAGTCAACCTCTGCATCATGAAGGGAAGGAAGAAAGGTCTCATTGGTGTTACCTGAGTGAGCACATACAAGGCATGAACCTTCTCATGCATCTTATTAGTGCCATTAACTGTGGATCTCAGCTAAGCCAGATGAGCTGTTAAACACAGCTATCCCTTTGGTGACCAAGCATGTAGAGTAACAGAAGAATTGCCATAGCTCAGAGCATGATATTCAGTGCATTAATAAGGAATGATAAGTCATAAAGACCTGTGCACTCCAGTGCATATTTCATTATATTAGTGATAAATTATGCTGACCTCTTGACTGGTACAAGGCTTATGAGCAAGCCTGGTTGGTTAGAAATGCCAGAAAAAACACCATTTAGTTTTTTTTTCCCCTCACTCTTCATTTGTCTCCTGCTTCCACACAGTGAGTCACAGGAATTAACTCTCTGCCACATCCCAGCTGGTACCTTTCTGCTTCTGTGGTTGCTGAAACTTTTCACGTTGGCTAAAACATGAGGTTCTTGGGCCAGTCTATTCAAGAAATATGATTTTGAATTTTGAACCTGAGTGTGTCAATCAAGGCTTATTGACTCAGCATATTTTTTATCTGACCACTAAATATGATTTACTGTTGACTGTTTCCCTTTTTTTTTGGAGTGCATGATGAGAATGGGAGCAGGCCACAAATTAATTTTTCTGTTTCAAGCATGGTTGTTTATAGTAAGACTCATCTATCTGATCTGGTTATTTGTTTATTGAACTTTGCCCCACAACAAAATGTGGAAACAAGTGGATGCAGATCTAGGGTTTTATTCAACTCTCAATCATGTAATTTGTAAGGAAGATTTAATCCTGAGGACAACCTGATTGCTTGCGGGATGGATGTTTCTCAGAAACAAGGCCGACTAAGCGGAAAAAGCAGCAACTTGCAGCGGTGTCAGTCTCACTATAGACAAAGGAATAATGATCAGAGCTGGCTCTTGCAAATTAGTCATTTTATAAGAAATGTGATTCTCACCACTATTACCACAGAATGGGAAAACCAAACCCACGCTTCTTTGTTACCCTCATTGAGCCTTGTGCCTCCAGCAGGGATGCATTATGACTTATTTTTCTTATAATCCACAAAATTAATGAGAAGCTGAAGAGCCAGGGACTGTGGAGGAATTGCTTGCTTCTGTTGTAAAATTAATTTTGTGATAGGTTGTTGCTCTGGACAGATCTCTTTTTCATTTGCACTGAAGATTAGGCTTCAGAACTTTGTCACTGTCTCATGAAATGTCACTGAACAGATGGTGCTTTCCACTGTTTTCTTGATCAGAACACAATCTGTCAAAGTGCTTACACACATGCTTAACTTAAGCACAGCAGAACTTCCATTTGTATCAGTTTTATAATCAATGCTTCAGAGATTTTTAAGTGGTCCTACCAGTCAAGGAAAAGTTTCCTTAAAATTTGCCACTCACTCAGTTACATCTAAGTTAACTAGAAAACTTATTTAAACCTCTGACTGCAAAGAAGCCATTGCCAAAATCCCTCATTTGTGCACATACTTAATTATGGGAGACTGCAGACACTGGCAACAAGTAACAGAATAAAGTAAGAACCACAGAAAGTGCAGATCAATGATAATAGCAGTCTCTCCATAAGTAATGAAGTTTTTAGTAAGCATATATAAGATTTATGGTAAATCCATCATTTTTGAGCATGCAAAGAATGTAGAAGTATTTACATTTTTTAAAAAATTTGGCTTTCTGTCCAGAGCAAGTACCCCTCTCTTGTTTTTAATTTTTTAATTTCTTTTCTGTCGTACTTTCAGTGCTGGACTCTTAAGACATCAATTGAAACAAGAATATTAGGGAATGAAGCCACATGTTTTATTTTGGAGTAGTAGCCTCACGATACCACATTAAAAGACAATTCTTATCTGAAACTTGAAATCAGCTCCTAAAAAAGAGAAGGACACATTTTCTAACACCTTTTTACATAATAGCCATGAAAATATACTAACTTCACCTCAACCTATCTTTACTTTTGAAGCTTTGTCTCAGCCTTTTCATCACCAAAATCACTGTTTTAGGTATATTGTATTAGCTTAGAATTTAAATTATCTTCTCCAACACTGCTTTCAACTGTCTCAAAACATTATTTTTCCTTCCCTCTGATTACACCACTTGGAATGGAAAATTGTTCATGATGAAAAACACGTATTTAAAGCAGTAAGAAACAGTCACAGCTAATGAAAAAAAGAGCAGTAATGCAGCACTGAAATTATGTTACTTCAAGGCAGAAGATTTATCAAAGTATTTCTTTGCTTTGGATGTCAATTCTTCAATTATAACGTACATATTACTTTCTGGATTACATCACTACAAAATGAGATTACTTGTGTCCTGTGCAGTGTTAGCCCAAACACCACAAAATGTTCTCATGGACAAAATATATAACAATACTGATGTGTTGAAGTGACACCTGCGATTTTAACAAAATAAACACAATTCATGTGCTCTGTTCCAGGTCCTTCCACAATAGTTATTTCATCACAATCTTTTAATTGGCAGTTTTATCCTTCGTGTCATCTGTTTTGTTTCCTCAATCCAGTCTATTTCCACACAAGATTTTTGAAGTAAGGAATGTGCGTTTATGTGCCTTTTCATTACAAGCATTAAGTAACTGGTGTGTTGTAGTTCCCACCTGTACAAAGAGGTGCAGATGAAATATTGCAACTGTCAGATAATGTAGCTGAAGGGATTACATGCAGAAAATGTGCGCTAACAGCCATAAACAGAAAAAAGCCCAAATTTCTGTAGTTCAGTCCTTTTTCTTAAATATAGTGTGATCTAGGGTTGTCTTTAATGTACACCTAAAGAGAACTTAAGACAGGCTCTTAGAATGATAGCATAGCATTAGAAGAAAATGCTGATATTTTGACAATTTCTACTAATCAAATCTGACAAACACAGGATCCTGTTTTTCCTGGGAGCAGTTTGAATTGTGCTCAAATTCCTTACCATAAACAAAATTTTAACTGAGTTCTCCTTCTTAGTGATTTTTAATAGCCAAGTACTCCAGGAGTTTCCTTCTGTTCTCACTTCCTCAAGGTTTTCTGTACTCAAACACTAAAGCCTTGAAGAATCCCCGTTTTACTTTTTTTTTTCTGATTGCTTTTTTAGTGTTTTCATTTTTGTTTTGTTTTTTTAACTCAATTGTGCCAGGTGACTGCGTAGTTCATACACGAACTACATGTGTGGGAAATGTAAAAATCACTAATATATTCCCACAACTCTGCAGAAAGAAATGTTAAAAATGCTTATCTTAAATTAACTGACTCTAAATTGGAGTGACATGAAAACTTGCCAATCAAGGGAGTTTGTCTTTACTAAATATTACCATTGCCAAATAATGAAAGAATTATTCTCGCCCAACTAGGAATGAGTTTTGGTGGTGAATTGCCAAGATCTACCTCAAATCTCTCTGTCCAGTTTCAGTGTACGTGCTCCAGGCATGGAAATGTTGAGATTTTTCACTAAAATAACTGAAGTAAGTTTATAAATGGACAGAAAGGGTGATTTTTCTCTTAAATTTATTAGCAGCCAAGAAAAAAAGTGATTACAGGGAACAACACTTTAGAGGATTAGGGCTCAGATTGTTGTAGATTTCATCATTAGTTGTTGATCTGTTATTTGTAAGTGGGATGAAACCCTCAGCTTTCAGCCTCTCATTGCTCATTGCAAGAGGTTTCTACCAAGTATCTGAAAAAACATAATAGTGGTATTCTATCTTTTTGTTTGTTTGTTTGTTTGTTTGTTTGTTTGTTTTCACATGAAGGTAGCACTAGTACAGAACCTGTATCACTTCTGTGGCAATAATGTTTTAGCAAATTCAACAAATGAGTCTTAATTTGAAAGGACGTATTTGTAGAATCTGCTGATATGAATCTCTGCAAATGAAACCTGACCTTCAAAGAGATTAAAATAGTATCAGAAATAAAGTTCTGATTGTACATACTGCATTTGAAAGGTTTGCAAATTAGCCTTTGAGGTGGTAAAATATGATTGCAATGGAATCCACAACAGAGGAACTGTTTTATTCATTATGTCAGTTGCCTGTAGAGAAAAAGCCAGGACAGACCACAGGTGTTAGAAGGAAAGACAAAGTGAGAAAGTTGTAGAAATTATTATTTCTTCATAGAATCTGACCAATTGATACCAATAGAAAGAAAAACACTAATGGAGGCTGAACTGACAGTCGCACTTTGTCTCCAGAGGCAGAACAGATCTCTGTCAAGTAGTATTTTTTACCTGTGTTTAATGGTATGCTGATGTATTCATTCGCATGCCTGAAGATCTGGCAAGTGATGCACAGGCATGGCTTCAAGATATGCATTAAGCCAAATGCAGAAACTTAATGTTGCTTTGTTATGATAAAATCACAAGCTAGAACACATGTTTCCATTTTAAACCCTCCAGGTGTTTAAAATAAAAAAAATAAAAATATTTGAGGTTGTGCACTCAGAACAGCTACTGAATGATCAGGGGAAGTTTTGAGTGCACTGAATAGTGGTTGACACAGGAGATGTTGGTGGGCTTTAGAGTCTACTGACAGCACCTAGGACGGGTTGAGGAAAGGGTTAGTCCTGCACTGGGGTAGCCTCACCTCGAATATTGTGGCAGTTTTGAGCACCACATATAAAGAAGACAGTAAGTCATTAGAGAGTGTCCAAAGGAGGGACATGAAGATGGGGATGAGCCTTGAGAGGAGCACTGAGGAAACTCAGTTCATCTGGAGGAGACTGAGGGGAGACCTCATTGCAAGCACGACTTCCTCTTGAGAGGCAGAGGAGGGGCAGGCACTGATCTCTGCGCTGTGGGGATCAGGGACAGCACCCAGAGAATGGTTGGAGTTGGATATTAGAAAAGGTTCTTCCCCCAGAGGGTGGTGGGCACTGACCGGGCTCCCCAGGGCAGTGAGTACAGCCCCAAGGCTGCCAGAGCTCCAGGAGGGTTTGGATGATGCTCTGGGGCACAGGGTGTGACTCTTGGGGATGCGCCTGTGCAGGGCCAGGAATTGGACTGGATGATCCTTGTGGTTCCCTCCCAACTCAGCATATTCTGTGATTATTAGATTCTTTAAAGTAGCGTGTCAGTTACCATTCCACCTCACCAGCCAAAATAATCTTTCCTCCCACTAAGGCTCTCTGGGGAAGGGAGAGAATTGCCTAATAGAGTCTTACAACTTAATGATGGATTTATCTGCTTTTAAGGAACACTGTGTTGTCAGATTCCTTCGTTGAAGAGGTTTGTGCATGCTGAACACAAAGGAAACACCTCCAAGGAGCAGGATCCTGTAGCTGCCACCACCTGAAGGCTATAAACCCACTCTCACAGGCATTTCACCCAGTCTAACACTTTCTTCTTGCTAATAATTGACAGAACTACTGCTTCAGAAAATTGCCACAGGGACATTGTACCTTCATTTATGAATAAAATCTCTATACCAACCCACACTTTAAACAGGATAGCATAACCCTCCCCAGCCCCAGCTATTATTTTACAACGTCATCCTTCACTTTTGCCTGAAATATACGTTTTGTAGTCAATTATAAATAAAAAGTGCCTTATAAATTATATTTTACAGCTTATTGCTACCAATAAACTACAGCACAGGATGTTTTGATGTCTTCCAGGAATGAGCTATGACACATTAATATGAAATCTATTTTTCCATTTCGCATCCTAAAAGTTTACAGACATTTCTTTACTCTCACCCTTCAGTTAAACCTACAGCATAATTTCTGTTTCTGCTGGTGCTTTAGCCAGGCATATAGCCATGGTAACATAGCCTTCTAAGTGACAATAAAACACAAATCTGGGCAATAGTGACATTTTACTACACACTATCACCGTTATTTTGATATTGAATGTACATCTATAACACTGTTTACAAAACGCATTTTGGGTATTTACCAGCAGGATGTATTTCTACCATTATCTCATATAATTGATCTAATCATGACCCAGAGATGCAGAAAAAGTAGTGGGCTCTTGAGTTACTTGTGTGTGTTACTAGAGAAAGTTAAATATGCAGGGTGGAAATGATTATGGTGCTATGATTCTCAATGATTCAAAGTGTCTGCATTTTTCTTTCCTTCACAATTATTTTGTGATAATAGAAACATCAGAGTGTATATAGCCACATACCTGCCAGAGCAACCTTTTCCCTGAATATATGCAAGGAAATAACTCTTTAGTGTGCTTTCTGGTTGTTTTGGTTTGGTTTGGTTTCCCCTATAGAATTATTTTACTAGCATCTTTTGAATACAATTTTTTTTTTTTTTTAGAAGTGTGTTTTAAATGAAAGGATTAGGAAGCTCACAGGAAATTAATCCTGAATTTAGAATTTCAAGAAAACAACCCAAAAGTTGGCACAGGACAGATTTTAATCCTCCAAAGATTGAAGGAAAGTAATACTATTTTTTTTCCCCATGACAACAACCAGTAATTTACAAATTATCTATGAATGTAGAGTAATTTTTAGAGGTGATTCTGATACAAATTTTAAATTACTAAAATAATTTTAAATTGTCTTGGAAATTAAATTGTCTTTATGACATAATATTTTTTTCTCCTGTAAGGCTTTAATGACTTTTCCGCTTCTCCAATTCAGAAAAACAGAATTATATGATAGAGTTGTATGGCTTTTTAAAAAATATTTTTTTAAAAATAAAATGAGACATGCAGATATATCAAGGTCATTTTAGCTCTGAGGGTTTCCACAGTTTTGGGAGGTCCACAGCTGTAATTATATGCTCATTCAATACCTCCTTTTCCCCTATTCATGACAATTTGTTACTAGCTTTTCTCTATTTCTCTTGCAGGATGGCCCTGCATTGTGCTTCTGATCTTCTGATAAAATGCTTCAAAGCATTTACACATTTTATGGCTTTGGTTATTTCTTTGTTTGGTATGAAAAGCCTCAGATGTGTTGAAAAGCTGAATGAACAGAACAAAATGCACTCAAAAAAATAGATTTGGTTCAAAGGTTACTTTTCATTGTATCATAAACTCTGCAATTAACTACGTTGTATTTCTATTTTTGAATAGTTGTGTTTTGTTCAGTGCAAATTTGTCACTGCCACTTCACAGGTTTTCTTTTCTTGTTTTTGTTTTTTTTTAATTATTACTCAAGGACAGAAAAATTTTCATGTCTTTTGCATTTTAGTAATATTTCTTTTTTTCCCTCTAAATTATAAGTTATAGTGAAGTAGAAGACAAATCCCCCATGAGCTCTTTCTGTGATCATCCTATTGTACTATTCCTTCAAGAGGTCAGTTTGAGAGGTGGTTACGACCTCTTTTATGTGCAAAAACCCATACACTGACCCCTTTAAATTATTATACTTTGTAAGTTACCCACATTTTCTCTCTTATTTTCCCTACTGCCACTTCCCTCTGCTGAAACAAGCCTACTTATCTTCTTAACACCCAGACTGAAGTTCACAAGCCATGCTTGCCTTGGTTAGTCAGCAGAAACAAATTACAGGGTCCCTACAGGGTTCCCAGACATGCCAAGAGAAGCTCAGTCCAGACAGCCTGAAAATGCTGTTTATTAAGCCCCACCATCCTCTGCTCTCCACTGCTTTTCTCTTCATGATGACACCATGAGTGCCCAGGCAGGATTGAGCCTCTGTGTGTAGGATGCTCTTCAACCTTGGAGTAAAACAGAGCCCTTGCTCTCAGAATGCAAATGCAGGATTGATCACTACTAATTTCTGTAAATGATAGAGAACTGAAATAGCATGAGGCAAGATAAAATCTGTGGACTGTTTACTGGTTTTGGTTCTTCAACTACTTAGATGTATGTTTAAACTGTTTAAACTATCCACAGTTCTCCAGTGGACCCAAGTCAAAACCTGCTCAATTTTGAACTGGATCTGACCCACATTCCTTGCAGAGGAAAGGGCTGAGTTTCTGCAGTTGGACAGTGAAAACCTCAGCTCCTACATTTGTCCATGAGCCCTCTAGCCTGTGTTTTGGCTCTGGCTATGCTGGTGCATTCTCCAGCTCCAGGGAAGTGCCAGTTTTCTATAGCAGTGCACAAGAAAAGTTAGGAACTCGTGCTGTTATTGGTGCTGGCCCCCACGCATGACTGAAGTGGGAGGAGAGGGCACCCAGGACTACCAAGTGTCTCTCCCACATCCATGGTGTGTTTGAGAAGAGAAGAAGAAATTGTGCTGTCCCCTATAACATCTCTGAATGTAACTGCCACTCCCATGAAAATATGGACCCAGAAAAAACAGGTAGCTTGCCCTCTTAACTTCCTTTAGTGGCTGATCTGTGGACTATTCACTTTTCCACATGAAAAAACCTTGATAAAAAGATAAATGTTTTGCTTTTTCATGCAGCAACAGCAGCATATGTTGCACAACTGTGGGGTTTTAGTTCAATACAAAGTTGAAATGTAAGTTAAACCTTTTTGTGAGTCCTCACATTACTTTGTAAGAGGTTCTCAGGACAGGACAGCTTTACTCTTCATCAAACCAGAACCTGAAGTCTTTATGCTGTGCAGATTGGGATTTTCCATGTGTTTTAATATATTACTATAAGTTAAATTGTGGGCAAAAAAATTGAAGCCAGCTGTTTTTATTATTACCTTATGATATTTTTCCCCCCCAAACCCTAGAAAAACTGCTCTGCTGTTTCTATTTTGCCATAATTGTATTACATTAGGACTATGATAAGATACCCCAAACCAAGCCAAGTTTATTTTCATCTTATGTTGTGTCTCCAAAGGTGAAAATTGGACATCGTGACATGATCTTTAGAGACATTTTTCATCAGTGGTTGCTTGTGTCCTGAAATAAAATAATATTTAAAATGCAAATTACTCACAATGCAAGGTAGCTGTTCTAATCCTGATACCACTAAAATATTCTACATAAAACTTGTAATTTTAAAGTGAAATATAGTAAATTAAAATTTTTATAATATATCTTCTAGTCTCAAGAATTAACTTGTGCTAGAAAATGCTAAAGTTTAATTGCAAAATAAGTGTATTTTCCAGACAAGTTGCTTCTATTAGTGATTTTATATTTCTGGACTTTAAATTTTATTGAAACAGTTGCTGCTTTCTTGGTAGGAAAAGAAAGCTGACCTTTAGAATGCTGCTCATTATTGATCAAGCACAAAAAGTTTATATCAGATTTCTTCAGAGTCTTAAAAAATGTTATAAAAAATATCTTGTTTGAATTGTAAATATGGGCCAAGACTGAGAAGGTCTTTGTTTGACAAAATGTCACACCACCCTTTGAAAGGATATAGTTTGTACAGAAATATTCGACCAGACAAATCCTAAGACAATGTGTAAACTTTCCTATGATAGTTTAGAAAAGAAATCCTGGCAGACCACAAAGCTGAAGGAAGCAGATGACAACTTTCTAAGACTATAAATTCCAGGCATTTGTTTATTTCTGTTTAGCATTTCCACTGCTAGCTGCTTACTGATGATGTGAATTGGATGGATGGATGTTGACTAATCTGTAAACACTTTAATTGGCTTCTGAAATGTAACAAAATCGTATGCCAGGGCTTTATCCATAATTAAGTCAAGTTTTATGAACTTAATTCCTCACTATTGTTTGCTGCCAAAATAAAATTATCAAAGCCTTTGCTTGTTGACATGTCGCGAACAATTACAGGGCTGTTTATGAGCACCAGTTTGGAATTTGGGGATGAAACAGCCTCTGCTTCAAGGGCTGGTTTGCAGCATCATGCTATATTTTGACAGCATTTTCCTTGGGAAAGTGTCTTGCATTTGACCAGTGCAAGTTTTATAAGTTTTACCTAATTACTGTTGTTTTGAGAAGCAAGTGTGAAAGTCCACAGGACATTAGGGGAGGTTTCCTCTCACTTTCTGCTGTGCAGAATCATGGTAGAGATGCAGACAGTGTGGTTCTCATACTGCTTTGCATGCACCTGGCAGTGGCTTGTGTTGCATCTGCTGTGAGATCAACAGCAATCAACATTCTGGTGCACACCTTCAGTTTTTAAGAAGTCTAGTTTTGTTAGTTACATCTCAGTGACTTACAGCAAAATTTGCCAAGTTCCAGTGAGATTAACTCTTAAAATTAAATGTAGAGAGGCAGACTCGAGGTCAAGGTGATCACATGTTCATTGGTGCAGTTACTAAGGTGTCATGTTTAGTTAAAAATAGCAGGTGTGCATTAATATGGCAGCTTAAGACAGTGACAGTGGAATAAGGAGGAGGAAAATTATCCTTACAAGATTAGGCATCTGCCTCTTTCAACATCTATCCATCCCTTGTCCAGATTGCCTTTGCCATTTTGCCATATGTTCCCTTCCATTTTCTCTTTGCTTACAAGGATGGCAAATTTACAGGAGACAAAATCATCTACAAAGTTTGTTCTGCAGAAAGTGGATAAATAATTGGAGGAATTTTATGCTGATTTTAATCTTATTATGAGAAAGTTAAATCGAACATACATTCAGTTTTATAATAACCTTGGTGTTAGAAGGAACTTTTACTCAGGGATATGAAGAAAGTCAATATTGTTAAAGATACCACAAAAACCTTGCTTGTGGTGCTCAATCCCTAACTAAGGGGTCTGAGAAAACACACAGAGTCTGCTTCACATATGTGTCTTGCATATAGTAATTTAAATTCTTAGTCTGTTAAGTATATTCTAATTCTGTGTTTTACACCGTTACTTTGGAATATTATATATTTCTGGTGGGAAAAATATAAGAAATATTATTTAAATGCAGAAAAGTACATTAATAACATAGACAGCTTTCTTTACATGGACTGAAGAAAAAATTTCTTCACCATATACAATATGCACTATATTTGTATTATTTCTGCTTATCTATTAGGCACACAGATAATTCCTTCTATCCAGTGTGGTACTTCAGCATCCTGATGAAATTCATTTACAGGGAAATTTCCTGTATTTGAAAAAGTTAAATTCTATAAAAGATATTTTTCAAGTCTGATTAGATTTTTTGTTAGTCTTTGTTATTCTTTGGGGGTTTTTGTTTGTTTATTTTCCATATTGATGTATTTTTTTTTCCATCTATTGAGTTTTCTTTGTGTTTTTTCCTGTTTGTTTGCTTGTTTGGTTGGGCTTTTTGATGGGATTTGTTGTTGTTTTTCCATTCAGCTCTCTATTTATTCCATTCCCTCTCAGGACATTCAGATAAGTTCCCATTGTTTCTTGACTAATCCAATTCCCTGTTAAGAGATATCTGAATGAAGATACCAATATTTTTAAATATTAATTGGCAGAAAATCTCTAGTCTTTTAGGTAAAATACCCACTTAAATTTGAACAGACCAAGTTTCTTACAGGAAAAAATGTCTCTTAAAGTTCTTCTAATAGATTGTAGAGTGTATTATAGAAGACAAAGCTGGGTCTGTGTCTATCAAGGAGCTTTACTATGGAAAAGGAAAGATATTTTTTAATCCTGATGATGATGCTTTTGTAGAGACCCAGTTATTTCTCTCTGTTTGGATATAGAGGGTGATGGATATAAGGTCTCAAACCAAGAAGAAACTGTCTTGAGCTTCCAATTGCACAATGAATTGCTGCACTTTTCACAGATCACCATCATTAATAAAATAATACCAGTCCTAAAATTTGAGAATTACTGCATTTCAGGTTCGTGTAAGGGTCCCTCTGTGAACAATTCCAGGCTTTTTACTCCTAAACAGAGCAGAAGTGGCTACAGATTTTTCAATTTTACTTTTTTTTTTTTCCCCTAATGGCTTAAACCTGATTCTTTCTAAAGCACATTCTAAACCCTTACAAAACCGCAATTCACTGAAATCTCACTGTTATTGATGTCTGACCCCCCATTCACTGGCTGAAATTAGTATAGATTTATTTGTGAGACTAACTATCCTTGTAAGGGGTTCGTTCCAGTTGTGACACCTCTTCAACCCTAACCAGCCTGAAAGAGACAGAGATATTGGAGATGTGAAGTGCTCAAATTCCACATTGCACATGGATGCTGCTCCCTCCCACAAAGTCTCTGGTGTTAGCTGATTTATGGAGGACCATTAAAAACTTGTATTTTTAAGCTCTGTCTGTATCCCATCAGTGCATGGGCATTGGTGGAAATGCCGTTCCCCTGTCTTTGGACATTTTACTCAACTCCTGCAGCAGCATTTCATGTTACCACAGTGCTCTTTTCTTGAGCAGAACACAAGCACATGGACACGCCTGAGGTGATATTTCGTGGTTGATATTGCCATAATGGGAAATGAAGAAGTTTATAAATATTTGCAATATATTATCTTGTGTCTGCTGTTTCAATTTTGAATTTTCTAGAAATAGACTTCATTAACCACACAGAAAGTCCTGGGTTAGGTTCTCTAGAAGTTAATTTGGTTGTGCGTGCTTGTTGGTGTTTACACATATACTTTTGTCCATAAGTAGGTATTGCATTTTATTTATTAATTTTATTCATACCTACGGATGTGTTTTATGAAGAGGACATCAGGCAGTGTATAACAGCACTGATTATCCTGTTTCACAGCAGATCTCAGCTTTGTAACTAACACTTGACAGTTCAAGCTGTGAAAAATTTGTTTCTAAGTTTTTTAAAAAAAATTCTGTATGCACACCTACAAAACCAGTTATAAGAAATGTACAATTCCATTCAAAGTACCAAAAAGTAAAGGCTAGGACATATTTAAGCAATAGATAGCTGATTTTTGCATAGAAGATAAATCGATTATATTGTACAAATGATTTAGGGGCTTGAATTCTGTGGAAGGTTAATGAAGGTGCTGTGGAGAAACCCATTCTTGGTTATTGCAGGGCTGCTTAAGTATGTGAATATGAATAAGCCTGTGAATTTTAAACTTGTTGAAATAAATGGCAACTTGGAGCAAATCAGAGAAGAACAAAAGAAGACTTTGAACATTTTAGTAGTTATTTTGATTTAGAGAAAATAAGTAAAGTAAGAAAAGGTCAAGGGACGTTTAAGATTATTCCAAAATAGTTCTAGCACGGCTGGCTTGTAGTCTTCTGTCTGCTGTTATTTCTTTGCTTGCTTTTTCTTCCCTTTCTTAGAATTTTGAGGATTTCAATCACTACAAAGAAGTTCTATCAGTCTATCATTTGGCTCTTCCAGCAGGACCATTGAAATGACTTTATTTATTTAAATAAACAAGAGAACACATCCATGGGATCTTTTAAAATAACTGTTTTTAAAAGTAACAGATAAACACACTAAGTGTGAGTTCTTGTGACCGTGTCTATATCATTAGAAATCAATTCTCTGTAGATTGTGAAAGACAAGGAAAATATACCAGATGCACATTTTATTTATTGTGTAAGGGAACAAATGCAGATATAAATCACTAATATTCTAAGACAGATCACTGAGTTATGTTATATCTGTGTTTGTAATTACAGGGCAGAACAGATGGTGAAGGTTTATTGTAAAGCAATATGTCTATTAAAGTAATTCCTGCTGCCAGCTGATTGTTCCAAATGATGAAATGTCCATTCACCCTGTTTAAAGAAGAAATTGACAATCGGAGAGACAACTATTTCTTGAGGAGAGTAACAACCAGAACTACAAAATCAATCGTACAAGTAAAGAAACAAATAAAACCCCTGGAAAAAAAGTAAGAAGAGGCCTTTAAAAATTGGATTTTAATAAAATCCAAAGTTAGGAATATGAACTATTTTTCATAAAAGAAACAAAAACTTAATTTATCAAGATTTTGTTGGATACTCATGGAATTCTTCCATGGGTGTGACAATGAGAAAATACAAAAGATGTATGGTTTTTACATTAAATGGATATACTTGTGCATGTGAACAATGTTAAATTCTGATTTACACTGATTTTTGCATCTGAGACTGATGGATAAGTCCCTGTTTCAGGAGCAGTTGTCAGCAAAATTTCACCTCATATTCGGAAGTCCTCATCCAATTCATTCAAAAGAGCAGACACAGAGGTGTAAGACAAGTGTAGAGGGTACACTTAATTTCATCCCTATTATCAGATTATCTTTTGCAAACTGTGTTCACTAAGTACACATCAATAAGGCATTGTCAGGCACATAATCAATGAGATTTGTAGCACGTCCAAGTGTTTTCTTTTCTCCACTCTTCAAGAGCATCAAAGAAGTTTTTAATAGAAATTTTGCCATGGTTTTCTGCAAAGTTATGTCTATTTTCATCTATGTTTTTTGTAGTGTTAACAAACATGTGGTCTCTCCCAGAACCTGGATATTTAAAATTAAAAAAAAAAAAATCCTAGAAAAATAACAGCTAGACAGTTCTAAAAAAATAAATAAACAAACAAAGAG
>JAWWEV010000095.1:9282806-9293817 GCA_035583235.1 Hafferia zeledoni
CTGGAGTTGGACCAAGGGTTGGACTTGATGATCTCGGAGGTCTTTTCCAACCCAATCAATTCTATGATTCTGTGATATTTCTTTTTAACTAAACAATGTTACAGCTTCAAGCCTCAACTTATACAGGTTTTCTGATTTATTTCTTACAGCTTAGCCTTTAATCTAAACAAGGTGTTGGTTTATTTCTTAAAGTTTATTTCTTAAAGTTCAGCTTACAGGGTTAAATTCCTCTTTGTCTAAAGCTATGCATGGTTAAGATCACTGGCAAACTAAGGTACAAGCTAAAATCAAAATTAATATAGAATACAAAATTAGCACAGTTCTGATTAAAAATTAGTAAAGACCTTATGATTTTATGGAGAAGGGATAAACCCCTTTTTTTGGAGGCGTCCCTGAATCACCTGCAAGGCTGAAGCTCGTCCAGGGCTGTGCTCCTCAGTTCAGGAAGGACATGGAGGGCTGGAGCATGTCCAGAGGAGGGAGTGGAGCTGGGGAAGGGTCTGGAGCACGAGTCCTGTGAGGAGCAGCCAAGGGTCTCACTGGAGAGGAGGAGGATCAGGGGGAACCTCCTGGCTCTGCAGCTCCGTGAAGGGAGGATTTAGCCAGGTGGAGTCAGTCCCTTCTCCCAGGTAACAAGTGATGGGATGAAGGGAAACAGCCTCACGTTGTGCCAGGGGAAGTTTAGGATGGACATTAGTAGGAATTTCTTTACAGAAAGGGCAATTAGACACTGGAATGGGCTGCCCAGGGAGGTGGAGTCCCTGTCCCTGGAGGTGTTTAAGGAAAGACTGGACTTGGCCCTGGGTGATGTGGTGGTGTTGGGTTGAAGGCTGGACTCGACCTCGGGAATCTTTTCCACCCTAAATGATCATGTGACTCTGGAAATTTGCCAGCCTGAAATACATAAACGTGCGTGCACCACACGGGCCCAGCTCCAGCTCAGACTGAGCTAACAGACAGTGTGACATTCAGAAGGGAAATTTTAGTCTTTTCGGTTTAGTGTCTTCATCTCTGAGCATCTTTGTGCAAAACCAGGAAAACACCTGCAAACAGCACCAGGATGGCACAGTTCCAGCTTTATTTGCATTGCCCAGAGAAGCTGTGGATGCCTTATCCCTGGAAGTGTCCAAGGCCAGGCTGGATGGGGCTTGGAGCAGACTGGGATAGTGGGAGGTGCCCATGGCAGGGGTTTGGAACTAGATGAGGTTTAAAGTCCCTTTCAACCCAAACCATTCTGTGATTTGATGATTTATTTATCAGTTGAAAGTATGTTAAAGGCTCAAACACAGGAAGGTGGTGTTGGGAGAAGCCCCCTCAGAGAATTTTTCTCTCTGTACCAACACAAAAGGTTTAGGCTTGGAGTCCCAGGACTGAGGACAAAAGATAGCTGATGACTTTCAGATTCAAGCTTAATGGTGGGGTGGAGATGAGAAAACAGAACCCCAGCACCTGGGGGTGGGTTAGTTTTTCTTTCTTCGTTCCCTGTGTGCTGGTTTGACTTTTTTGGGTGTTTTTCTTTGGGCAGCTGCAGAAAAGGAGCCACTTCTTGCTGGTGAGCTCTCTTTTTCTGGCTCTGCTCTTTGCTCTTCCCCCTCCATCTCTGGGCACCCTGAGCTTTGAGAGATAGAAAGGAGAGGAGAGACACAGCTGCTTCAGGACAATGCAGACCATTTTTTCCCCCTTCCTGGGGATCAATTTGGACTGCAAGGAGATTCCTGGGAACTATCACCATTTCCTCCACTTCCAGCTTTTTTTCCTTCTTCGTTTGGGACACAGAGAGAGAGAGAGAGTTCATGTGAGTGGTCACCGCTCATCTCAGCCTCGCTGGGAAAAGACTGATAATTCATCTTGCAGCCAGCCAAGGTGGGACACTGACACTGTCCATAAATATAACTGCTCCAGGAAGAACCTACAGTTTTGGGGGTTGTTCTCTTTAGTTTTTACTTTTGGTGCTGGGGGAGTAGTTTGCTCTGGTTTGCTTACAGTTATATCTATATCTACATATATATGTATATATATAGTAGTTAAGAACAGTTATCCTTTTTATATCCATTTTCTAATTAAAGTTCCTTTTCTTAAATTTAATAAAGAGTGACGTGATTACTGTGGAGGAATCCTCTCCTCTGCTTTTTGGAAAATATTTTGGTTTTTCCCTCAAACTAAGACAAAGTAGGTTTGTGCTCAGTTGGTTAAAACTTGGTTGTAATAATGCCAAGGTCATGGGTTCAATCCCCTATGTGAGCCATTGAGTTAACAGTTGGACTCTATGATCCTTGTGGGTCCCTTCCAACTCAGAATAGTCTGGGATTCTGCACCTCCAAAGCAGCACAAGATTTTTGTGCACTTGCATGGTTTGCTTTCATGCAGCTCCACTGCAGCTGTTTGCACTGAGAATGCCAAACAAAAGTACAGTCCCCATGCTGCAAATCACAATATAATGGGCTGCCATGCCCAAAAGCCATAGACTAGCTGCATACCACACTACAAGACTTCAGGCTGAATAAACATCTGAGTTCCTGACAGAAAAATTTAGCTTTCCCTGTGTATTTTTCCCACTGCAACTGCCAGTGCGAGTTTGGCGAGCCAGTGAGCTGCTGCAGCTTTGTGAGCAAGTGTGAGAGTTGCTGGGACAGGGAAGTTGACCAGCTTGACTGAAATCTCTATTTACTCAACACTGTGTCATAAAGAAACCCTCACACAACAGCTCTGGTGAGTACCTGGGAGATTTCTTGAAATGTTGAAGTCAGACCTCCCGGAGTTAAAAAATAAAAACCTCAACAAACAACAAAACATTTGCTAATGCATTTTCCATCAACAGCATTTCCTTGCAGCTAGGAAGTGATTGATTCTCAGTTTAGCCAGTTCTTCACCATAATATTTGAAACAAAAAAGAGCTTTTATGTTGCATGGAATGTGCTCCAAATGAAGTCTTCCAGTCAGCACAGCCTTCAATTCTTGTGGTTTTCCTTCCTTTGCTTTTATACTAGTTTTTTCTCCCCTCAATGTATTTTTCTCTCAGATGTGGATCTCATGAAGAATAGATTTAGGTCCTCTCAGCAAAACTGTAACTGAAATGGGGACGGCCACAGCCTTTACTTTAATTTCATGCCTGTGTCTTTTATCTCTGTTGCACCTTGGCATTTCCTCCCCAGGTAAAGAAAACCCATTTCCTGCAAAGCACTTACTCCTGTACATTCTTGTCCCATATCTGTCTTAACCACTGTGTTTTAGATAAGCATTTAAACTGATCTTTGAGTTTATCTTCTGTGTACCACATGCCACAGGCAACAGTGTTTGGGTCTGCCCTAAAACGGGACTTGAAAGGGAAAGTCTTAGCATCCAACTGGACTGTAGTGCTAAAACAGAAATGCCTGTGCCTCAGGCTACCTGTAGCTTCCCCCACAGCCTGCAAACTCCAGACTGAGACCCTTGTTTCCCTCCAGTAGCAGGAACTGCTGTTTCCCTTGGTGCTGCTCGCAGATTAACCGTGACCTCCTTGTGAATTGTTATGCAGAGACAACTCAGCAGATTAGGGAAAAAATACAATCAAAAATATGAGTGCTAAGGAGAAGAAAGAGAGGAATTAAAACTAGTTGTATTAATACTTGAGATACTTTTGTGGAGAAACTGGGAGAACCAAAAAATCTAATGTCAGTAAAGAGGAACTGCAGCAATTTGCAATTACGTGGAGTCTATTAGGAATATGACAGGTAGGGTGGGTTTTTTTCCTGAAACTGGCAGGTTCAAACAGTCCTTTACTTGCAACTGCTGTAAGAGAGAGTTAAGCATTCATTCAAAATTATAGCTGGTTATTAATCGAATGACTGAAGTGGAGTGTTTCTTGGAATGGAAGTGCACTTGTTTTTAGCATAAGCAGAAGAAAACACCAAAGACCCAGAGAAGAATAAATAAAATTGTGTAAGGAAACACCCTACAAATAAGACAACTTTGAGCTTGTAGTGTTAGTGTGCTCAGGCTATGACTACAAAAAGGACACTCTAGATTGATTCTTCTTCTGTAAACAAGACTTGCACAGCCTTGTGACCAGGGCTGTGCTAAGCATCACCCATTACCTATTCCAAATCTCTATTCCAAATCAAAAAGACCTACAAAAACTCAACTATTTTCTCTCACTCACATTTTAAGAGTAGTATCACACCCTAAAGTTTGTTATGAAAGCCCAACTCACTGGCATGCAATGTACTCCCTTCAGTAAGGCAGGATGTTGGGACACAGTGCTGGGAACTGTTCACGTATTACCCAGATGTGCCTGCAGATATGCAGTTAAATTTGGAAGTTGGACACACCCAGGATGGTACATAAAGTGATCTGTCATCCAGCAAACTGTGTTGCTTCCAAGAGGAAATAGAGAAATAAGAGGAGATATTATTCGTGTGGGAGATGGTGTGATAGCTCATCTTCCTAAAACCTCTTAGTCAGTGTGAGATCATGGCTAGCAGAAGGCTGTGCCCTGGGGCCAGAGAAGTCTCTCTTTTGCCAGAAGGTTTATGTTCTTGGAGTCAGCTGAGGAAATATTAGAACACAGATTCATCCCAAAGATGGGAACAGAAGAGCTTTGGCCAATCAGCTCCAGATGTTGTCAGCGGCAGATGGAGAAGGGAATTGCAGGTTGCACACATGAGGAAAAAGGCTGGACAAATGGGCCCAAGGACCTGGGCCTCACAAGAAGCAGCCAGCCTAAGATAATAAGTTGGAAAAATTACATCTGTAGGCAAACAGTGAATAGGCAAAGCAAAATAATATCCACATCAATCACAGCAGACTAACTGCCCTAAAAGAGCGAATCAGACTCCAAGTTCAGTGGAGCAAAGCCCTTTCCATTAATATTTTTGTGGAAAAAGTGTATTTTTGTGTCAGCACATGAATCAGTCTTTCGTTTCCTAGGTTGTCTACTGTAACCACAGCAGTTACTTCATGACAACTCAGTGCCAGGTACTATAGAAGAGCAATTATGAAACACAGTCTTTAGTGTGCCCTGAGGTAACTTGCACGTATATTCAGTGCCAGCAGATCATACAGTTGAAGGAAAGGTAGGAAAGTCTCAGAAAGGAGAGAGAGAGAGAGAGAGAGAGAGAGATAAAATGCATATTAGTGGAACATACTTCCAAATAAAATAACTGGACCTGTATGTTTGTTCAGGTCTTTGGCTTCAAAGCAAATGTAGCTCTTTTTTTGGAAAAAAAAAAACAAAACACAAAACCAACACATAAAGAAATAGGAAGAAGGGCTTGTACTGAACTTCCTAGCCCCCTCAATTTCCTCATATACTGGTGTCAGAGACTGAACCGGTTCATGACAATGTCATTATACAGTTAAATTATACAGTTAAAGCAGTGTCTTAAGTAAGATCAGTAAATCATAACTATGATCTGGGAAAAGCCAAAGGCTGTTTGACTGTACCATGCACACTGGAAGTGCTGGAGAACCAGACAGCCTGGAGGCACAAAGCAGTGCAGGAAGCAGCTCAGTTAAAAGACAAGACCATAGAGAAGAGAAGGGCCCTCTCTTGACACCCAGAACATCCTGGCAGGCAATCTAAAAAAGAAGGAATGAAAGATTCCAGTCAGTGAGAAACCCAGACTGGAAAGTCTCAACAGGAATTACGAGTGATTGCCTTGCTGCCTCACTGTCTAGTTGCCATAATGATTATGAGAAATAACACCCAGGAAATGGAACTCAGGCTCTGTTGGGCACCATACCATCCTAATTTGCTGCCTGTGCACAGAGGATTCTTGTGTACAGCTGGTTCTGGAAACAGTGCTTTGAGGCATTTCCTGAAAATGAGTCCATGTCCACTATCCATAGTTATTTAATTGCAGTAGATGTGCTTAAATTTAAAAAATATGCTCTTCCAAAATTGCTTTGTATGCTGGTAAGCTCTTTACTGTTGCATTATGAGACCAGAGAAAAAAAATGAGCTTTGTCTGAAAATATTAATTACTCATCAGCAGTGAAAATACCAGAATTTGCAAAATAAGTTCTAGAGAAATCACTTGCATCTCTATACTAGCCAATGTAGCTCTTGTAATTATAACCAGTTATCCTTCTAGATCATGGACTAGTCACAGATTTTAATGTGTTCCTTCAAGTATGGCCAATGCCCCTAACTGGCCTCCCAGGACTTGCCTAAACTTAGACATTCCAAAAAACCATAACCTGAAGGAATTAAAACTATAAACTAAGAGTGAATTATTTTAGGTTCTGTGTTACATCCACTATTACGTGGAATGAGAAAAGGTTAGCAAAACACCAGCTAGGCAGAATTAAAACCTCTTAAATTTCAAATAGTTCTTTCTCTTAGGGATTTGACACAATCATAATTTGAAACAATTTTCCTGAGAGTCTTTGTGTAGTTATAACCTTATTTGAGTGGTACTCAGACTTCCTAGCTAGACAGGCTGTTTCTCCCAATCAGTCACCTGCCCTTTAGTTCCAGACTTGCTAACTGAAAATTTGCAGTAAAAAAGAGAAGAGAAATTACTAACTCTCTATGCTTCTCACGCAGGAGCAGAATTTGTTAGTGAAATGTGCCCAATGACCATACAAAATAACTTTACTACATTCTGCAAGGGAAAACTAAAAGCTTTCCAGCAGTCCCTAGGGGATAATTCCTTTTCACTCAGTTTGGAAATCTTCTGGTTTGCCTTTTCACCCCATTCTCTCTTTTAGAATCAGCATTCTTTTTTTAGCAAAAATCATGCTGTTCCAGACCATTCTTCTATGTTGCAAAACAGAGCAAATGACTGACAGCCAATGTTTTTTAAAAGACACTTTGAAGAGCTACTGGATTCAATGTCTAAGTGAAAATGTTTAACACTGTCTTTGAAATTCTCTGAGGTTTGCAAGAGTCATAATGTTGGAGCAAGACAGGAAGGAAGTTGGATCACCACAGTATATGCAAATACACTGACCAAGATGCCTCCATTTCTTTCAGTGTGATCACACTTGAGGTCCTTCTGAAATGCCATCAACATTTAACACATCACCGTGTTGGCTCACACTGGTATTTTTTTTAGCCCTGCCTAATGATTTTCATCAGAGAAGCAAAGGAAACAGAGAAAAGCTTTCTATGTGTGCCAAATACTCTCTAAATTGAGCTAGACTACAATAAGCATGTTTCTGTCATCTTCAGATGTGTGCAGGTTGGGTAGGAGAGATTAAAGGAACAGTATTTAATAATTTATCTGCAAGATGAATTAGTTATTGGTATAAGTCTGGGATGCAGCTCTGTGTAGGAGACTGTATAGAAGAAAGGCCTGGGAAATATGCAAAGAGTGCTTAGTCCTGAAAAGATAACCAAATGCACAAGATGGAAAGGAGATCAAAATATTTTAGCCTTTTCAGAGGACATTAACATATCCTAAGCAGCATGAATCCATCCCCACTGGAGCTGTGTTTCCACTAACTACTGCTGTCTAAAGTTAAACACAATAGCCTTGACATATAAGCTCATTATGTCTCTAGTAAACAGCAAAGGACTTTGAACCTTTTTTGTCCCCAGTGGCCAATACTGAGTCTAAAGAGAAAAGATAAAGCCACTGTATGTAATTTGGTTATCATCAGTATTGTATTTCCATTCAAAACAGCCATTAGAAATGTGTGCTGCTTCTTAAAGAAACAGAGCGTAAGCAGGAAATATTTATTGATTTACCTTGTGGGTTTTTTCCCTCCTATAAATATTTAGTAAGGGAAGAAAAATACTTTAAAATTTAGCATTTGAAGTGAACAGCAGATACCCACAAGAAGAATATATCTGTTATGCATCTGACAGTACAGGAATAACCAGGTAATTTTTATCATCTGGTATCTGTGCATAAAGGAATAGTAGTGTCACTAGAGAACCTCTCAGAGTGTTTGTGGAAGAGGTACAGCCTTTACAGGTTATGTACATACCGGTACAACAAGTTATGCTAAACACATTATTCCCTCTTCCTGCTAGAATGCAATCACTTTGTATTTTTTCCTAAGGAGAGCATGCTTACAAAATGTTTTAGTTTTTTCTAATTGCATTTTTTTTTTTACTTCCCTTTTTTTCCCCCTTCTTTCTGTCTTTTCACAGCTGCCTTCCTGCCCATAGTAAATGCTAAACATGCTTCTCAAATTTCATTGCAACTGGCTCAATGAGGCAAGTCTCAAGTAAGTTTGCTGCCGTGTACTTCTTGCAGCCTCTTGCAGAGCAGAGATGCAAATCTCCATCCTGCTGGGCAGAAACCTTCAGCGCACTCAAAACAGGAAACTTTTGTTTGATTTGTTGGCTGGATAATCAGCACATGCAGCTCAAAATGAGCTGGAGTGTGCATACCCTCATGGCCTTGCCTTGCAGTAAAAGCATGAAGCAGTAGGACTATTGTGTGGGAGCAAAGCTAAGGAATCAGGAGTGGGCAGGGAACATGAGACAGGAGTAAGGTTATTTTGACAGTGGTGCATTGGGCACAAATAACACAACTCTTTAAGAAATGAGGCTTCTCAGTTCAGCAGCCCCCAATTTCCGCTCTGCCTGCACATGGTGCAAGTCTCTGAACATCACCTGCCTAGCTTGTCCTGCCTCTCACACTCATGGTTATGAAAGGCAGGAGCCATACCTGATCTCAGGCAAAGCAAAAGAAAACATTATCCCCATTCCCTTGCACAAATTCTCAGTGCCATCAGAGCTGTTACAGTGGTTGGCAGAGGGGAAAGGTGACTTGGCACCAGAAAATACTCAGATCTGAACAGCTGGTCTTAACCTCCACTACCTGGATGAATTCTCACCACAAGATTTTTTTCTGATTATAGTTTTTAAGTACCATCCTGTTATTGTAGAGATCGAATAATTTCATAAGCAGCTATTTCTTCTGAGCATTTCAGGTTGCAGTTGGGTTACTGCACGAGCAGTCTTGTCCCCACATGCTCACCTCTGCGTTCCAGACCCCTCCCTGCTGTGCTGACATACGTATTTGGTGTGGGGAACTAAAGAGATAAAGTGACTCGTCTAAGAACTAATCCATCATAAGAAAAGGTATATTTGTTCAGCCAGATCAGCCTTCCTTATGCTCATGCACAGTAGGAGATAGAACCGTGATAAGAATGCTCGAGTAGTCAGGAATTACAGGCTTCCACTGTCATTCTGTGCCACAGCCCCCCAGTCACTTGAGACTCCTCTTCCTGTCTTTTGAGTCCAGCAGAACGTGTTTTAAAGAAATAATTGTTTAAGGACAAAAGTCGAGTGTTCTCTGAAAAGTGTGCAAGTGAGCAAAGTGAGAGCAGGGAAGACTGTACAGAAATTACAAAAAATATTACACAAAATTACAATTACCTAAATTTGTTCCCAAAGAAGAGAGCTTCTGGCCCATTCTTCTTCATTTATCCCAAACTATTCTGCTGGCTGAAACACCATCCAAAATGTAATAATGGTGCAATGTGATCTGTTTCTGGTGATGTTGCTTAATAGCCACTCTCCCACTTGCACACTGACACAGAAGTAGAAAAAGTATTTCTTTTTTTCTCACATATTCTGCAATTCTAATCCTGAGAAGAACATAGTAATGGACTTCCTAGGAATGTATTATCTCTTTCCCACCTCCAGTATTCTCATATACCCTTTTTTCTCTGTTCTGTTTCAGGATTTGCTGTTTTTCCAGCGCATCAGCTTTTGAAAGCATGAGAGGATTTAAGTGGAAGGTGGAGGATGAATCACTGTCGTTAAAAGCAGAAAAAGAGGCAGAGAAGGTTAGCAAAGAAGGACTTTGTAAAGCATATCACCTGAGAAACTATGATTTCTTTTACTGAGTTTCCTCATTATTTTGAGAGAATATCACGCTGGTGGACCTTTTTCTAGGAAGTCACTATAGGAATCCAACTGTGATGCTTGATAATGTTGAGCATTCCTGTTCTTCTGTCTTTTCCCCACTTCTTCCATGTTGTCTCTGCAATAAGAAGCCTTGGCTGTGGGATGGCTTTTGCCAATACTAAGAATAAGGATCGCAGGTATGGATAGCTGAGTTCCTTTGCTCACCATGCTTATAAGAAGGGATAATAGAAATTGTTATGCTAAAATTAAAAACATACATCATGCTAGAAGCTTCTGATTACACGATTGGGCAGTAGCAAAATTCTAGCTGTGTTTAACAGAACATGGGATTTTACCGAAACAGCCTAAAATGTCCTTTTTTCTTGGTGTTTTGGTTGGTTTTGGTTTGAGTTCTTTTCTGTCTAGATTTTGCTTAGACCTAAGAGAGGTCAGAGCCTGAAATAGTTTAGCCCAGATACATGCACTTGCATCTTCTGGAGCTGCAGGCACAAAACTAAGGAGTTTTTTACCATGAAAGACAGAAAACTTTCTTTGAGGCATATTTCAGGCAACTGTGTTTAATTAGGTGTAATGGTCACGGGGCTGAAAGGTATGTGTGTAGAAAAACAGAGAAGTAGAACACAGAGAGAAACAGGGCAGGGTTGGGAGGGGAAATGAACACCTCAGAGGTAGTTTTGGGTCAGGTTCATAAAATTTTTGAATCCTGGACAGCCTTGATCTGTAAGGACTTCGTTAGGGATTGAGACAGTGAAAGCTCCGTGTTTCCACCTATCAAGCTTGACACACACATGAAGAACCTGCTGATGATTCCTAATACTGACTTTCCACTCGGGCTTGAGGGGGCCCGGTGATCTTCCTCTCCTCAGAGTGAGGCGGAGGCTCCAGAGCACCCACCTGGTGCCAGCAGAGGAGGGCGGTGAGGGAGCCGGCGGGGGCACCTGGCAGAGGGGACAGAGGGGACACCAGGCAGAAGCGGCCCCTGGCTGGGGACGGGCTGCGGGGAGCTGCGAGAGTCCCTCCGCTCCTCATGGAGCATTCGGGGACCGCTGAGCAGGAATGAGGATCTCCGGCTGCGCTGCCATCTCCACTCTGGATATCTTCCCGGGGCTCAAGCAAGTCGCCTTTTGCTCCAAAACCTGCTTTCACCGAACCGGTCCCCTCCCCGGTTTTCGGTCATCCCCCTCCAAACATCTCCCCTTC
>JAWWEV010000095.1:9297912-9317637 GCA_035583235.1 Hafferia zeledoni
GATTAGATTGCTTGAATTTGCAGAGTTGCTGATTATTTCAGCATACTACATTTATGGTTTGGGGAGGGGGGGGTTCAGTTATTCTAGGTAATTTACCTTTGTGGATTGTCAGTATGGTCAAACTATAAAATGCCAAGTACTGATAACAGGAAAACCAGGCTGATACATTTCACAGGAAAAACAGATTCCCTCCTATTTTTTATATTGTTCAGCTAAGGATCCACTAAGGCAGAAATTGCTTCTTGCTATACTTGTGCACAGTATGCCCTGCAACATGTAGGGGCCCTGGTCTTATTGTAGCAAAAGGCTGTGACACAAGGAGTTAAAATAAAAATGATATATAGCATCTCTGATGAGTCAATGCACATTTATCTCCAAGATTCCAAGAGCAGACAGCAAAAGGTAAAAAGCTGGTACCATTATTAGCAGCAGCAGCATTGTTTAAGATAACTTTTGTTGTTTTGTTTGGGGTTTTTTAATAAAGTTGTAAGTTTTACACTAAATCAAACATTTAAAATCTTGTAGATCATGAAAAAACAGCAGTTTTCGGACAGATTTTTTATCAAATTTCTTAACGTATCCTTTTTTTTCCTAACCTCAGGCACAAAAAATAGTAACTTCAGACAGATATGGATTGCATAGTTAATTTTAAAGCCACATAAACCTTTGTGTCATTTTGTAAAAAACAGCTCAAACCTCATTGCCTTAAGTCTCTGTGTTTAGCTATTATCTAGCAGAACTCTGTTTTCCAGGCTGCTTTTCACTCCCTCTTAATCTGATCTACTTGACTGCTTGGTAGCAACAAGGAAGAGCATTGCCTTCCCATGGGATTGCACTGCAGGGAGGCTGCCAGGTGAAAGTCAGCAGCTGTTGGGAATGGGCTCTCTTGACATTTATGTGGCAGAGGAAAATTAATACACATGAGAAGCAAGACAGAAGTTGGGAAAATAGCTGTAATTAGTATATATTCAGTTCATAGCCTGTTTCACTGGGGACATAGTTTTATCCTTTTAGTTCAAATGAAATGGAGAAAGTATCATCCAGTGGCCAAATTCACGTAGCTCCTGGCTTAGTTCAGTAGCCACTAAAATAGAATCAAAGAACAACAAGATCTCTTACCATTAAGGTTCTGCTGAATGTTTTTAGAAGCACAGCTCTTGCTAGGATGGTTTGTCTTTTCTAGGGAGCCCAATCCCAGTTTGGCATCTGAGTGTTGCAGTCAAAGCTGTGGATGCTCGTCTTCTACTGGATGCTGCTGTTGTCAAGGCAGGCCTGACACATTGCAGAATATTATCTGGCACCTGACCTACTAAAAACTGTCAGAAAACAAGAGGAATTGCAGATGAGAAAAGCTGGCCATCTGGCCCAGTAATAGGGATCAGCTCATGGTAGGGACCACAGGTTTCGGAATTCGAGGATATCCGTACACCACTTCAGCTGTCAGCTTGCATATATGGAACAGGAGGAGATCTGTGTGGCTCTTTGTGAAACCTGTATCAGTTTCCTCAGATTCAAGTAGGACTGTTTGTCATAGCAAGACAAAGGCCCTGTCTCTGCCAGAGAGGGTTAATGAGTAGAGAAGCTTGGTCCTGAGGTTGCAGCTTGTCTGTGTGATCTTAGGTTGGAGCATAGAAGTGTCTTCCACACAAAGGTTTCAATTTGGGATGCTGCTACAGGATCAACACACAAGGGAAAACTACAGCTTCTGCAAACACCTTTACTTCTGCCACTGCTGTGGCTCAGATAGGGAGTGTTGACAGCCCGACTTGCCATGACGTTTTCTGGGAGCCTGCCTGTTTTTTCCCCGAGAGACATCCCTATGGCTTCTGACCACATGACTTCATCCAGCTGGTTTTATATTAGGAAAGCAACATTGTTTCCCATTGACACTAAGAAGAAGGGTAGATAGACAAAAAGGAATAATTTACTATTGCAATTGTAAAGGAATAGTTTTGTCCTTGTCTAATGGACAGGGAGTAGAAGGCAGATGCCCTCTCTTACATTAGCTAACCAGGATCCTAAAATTCTGCAGGTTTGAAACATATAGGAAACTTTGTTCCAGGAAGCCCTGTCTGTGGAAATACCTCTGTGGAGAAGAGTTTGGACCAGACAGAAAACCAGACAGCCTTCCCTTTAAAAGCATAAACACAGCAGACAGTGTTCTGCACCCCAAGGAAGACATCACTCATTTTTCTACTCTCCCTCAGGGTGGGCAGGGGTGGCTTTCACCTGGACAGTGTAATTCAACCATCTAATTAAGGGACCAGTGAAGACAGGAATACAGATTTGGAGTCAGATGTTTCTGGAAGGGATCTTCATCATGAGGATCTAAGAAAAGAAACAAGCAACATCTGTAACTTTTTATCATCATGGCTTCCAGACACCTTTAAGCATGGCTCAGTTCTACACAGAACATGTATGAAACTGGTCTCTACTGCAAGTATTTATATGATTGCAAAGTAGTTACTACTCAGGTTTAACATAGCAGAATTTTTAAAAACACTATAAAATCCAAATCTGATTCTTGATTTTCTCCTCAAACATTTTTTTTCTGCCTGAAATGCCACTCACTTTAAGAAGAACAAACAAGATTCTTTTCCCCCTAGGAAGGGAAAATGGTGAAAATGACAGTACCAACATCTTTTGAAAAGAGTGGCTCCTGTGAACTCAGAACCATCTAAATGGACAGAAAACAATCTGAGCAGAAACTCTGGATTAAAATCCTACAGAAAAGATCAAACTTTACCTCTGCAGAAGTAAATTTTTTATCTATATTTGTAACTCTCAGGTTCCCAGTGTTACAGGCAAAAGGTGGGAAGGAGGTCTAGAAACCTCTTCTCTAGAGGTTTCTAGAGCTTTCCTTCAGCTTTGTTTTTGCATGAATTGCAGTATTTGACCTGATTTAATATGTTCCTGACCATTTTTAACCTCTGTGGTTATTTCACTACCCAGAGAAAACAGCTTTTTCCTCTGCAAATATATTGACAAAGAGTGTGGCAGGCAATGTGAGTGCCAACAGCCCAGGCAGCAAAGACTGGAAGAGTTGCAGAAGTGTGTGTGTGATTGTTTTCCTTGGGGCTCTCTCAGTTGCAGAACCAGGATAAGAGCTCTAAGATCTTGAGTTCTGTTATCGACGAGGTGGAATCAGAGTTAAGTCATAAATGCTTGTGACTGTGGCTGGCTTCCAGTCGTGAGTGCTTTTCCAAGGGTAGCTACTTTCTTATGTGAAGCAAGTAGATACCTCCAAAGAGGTTCGTGCTCACCAGCACCATCTCACCGACCCTGCCTTGAGCCAGGAGCTGGGACACCAGCAGGTGGAGTCCCAGCACCACTTTTCCAGCAGGAAGGGTGGGTGGAGAAGGAGCTGTTGGGCTTCAGAGTTAATGTGAGTGCAGTTACAGGGACCTGGGAGGCACCTTCAGGTAAGCCGCATCCTTATACAATAGGGGCTGCAAAAGAGCAAGACCTGAGGTGAAATCTGTTTGATTCGTTTTAGGAGGCCACAGCAGGGAAGACAGGATACCATTTTTTCCTCTTCAGTAGCAGACGGTATGAGGGAAGGAGGCTTCCTCCTTGAGTATTACCATCAGAACCATTGTATGGTTGGAGTTGGAAGGGACCTTAAAGACCAGCTAGTTCCAATCTCCCTGCCATGACAGGCTTGCCACTCACCAGACCAGGTTGCTTGAAGAATTATTAAGGAATAAATGCTCCAAAAATTAGTAATGTATATTCACATCTTCAATGTATATCTCCAGAGCTCACTGCTGGTTCTCAGCTCTTGTAGCTCAGATCTGCGGTGTAGTTGGCAATGAAAAGTAAACTTCTTTACTCCCTGAGAACTAAACAGCCTTCTAGCTTTTCCTCCTCTCCTTTTCCCACTGTGGTCCTCACTTTCAGATTTGGAGTTTGCCTCGGATACAGTGCCCACAATGACACTGATATCAAGAGGAGTCTCAACAGTATGACAGTGTGAGCTGTAGACTATGATTGTGCACTTGTGTGTTTCCTTAATGCTTGTGGCAGGTTAGCTGGCAACCCCAGGACTTTGGAGGAACAAATGGATTTAAATGCCAGGTCTTTGCGTCTGATGGATTTCTGGTCTTCATGTCCTAAATCCTCACGGGTTGGATCTCACAGGGAAGGGCAGCCATCATCTTTAAGGTCTACTGAGGCAATACAATGCAGTGTCTGTGAAACAGGATTGTTTCACAATTGTTTCAGAAAAAAAAAAAAAAGCTATATGTGTGCAGATCCTCATGCATCAGAATATAAATTTGTTATCCCTATTACATTACTCTAAATCTTTTCTTGACTCAGAAGAGAGCACAACACTGATACTACAGTCTATTTAAGGATGATTTGAGATCTCACAGCATGAGGTGCCTCTTCTCTAGCAAATATTTGGAGTAACTTGTATATTTTCCACTAATCTTGTTTAAGAGGCCTTTTATAGAAGGTTTTCACATTTCCATATGGCAAAAGGAAAAAGTTCTAATGGTAAAACCAGCAAATCTGTGACTACAGTAATGAAAGCAGTTTTGAAGTACACCCAGAGTCAGACTGTGCTCTGGTCTCCTCCGAGTAATTTCTTGTACAAATCCATTTTTCTGAGACAGATGAAAAAAACCATAATTTCTTTCCACCCATTCAGCCTTGTTTAGACTGCTTTAGATGACAGCGTAGAGAAGAATAAAGAATAACATTTTGATCTGGGAGCACCACTTGATAATCAAAACTTGCTGAAGGCAGGAGGTCAAAAATTGGAGAAACTCTCCACTGAACATCCAATGCAGTCAATCAGCTCAGTGCAGGGGTATGAATAACTCAGTTCAGAAGGAGAGGGAATAGGAAATCAAAGGGAGAACGAAACAGCGGATTAAAAAGGGAGATTACTGGCACAACAGAATTTAGCTGAAAAGCCTAATTGCCCTGATTTTTCATAAGCTTCTGACAGCCAGGCTGTGAGGTGTTCATGGCAGGAAGGCAGAACAGTAAAGCCAAACATGAAAAAATGTAACTTCTGTGAAGGTGGATGTGTGTGTCTGTTCAAAAAACCCCAAATATTTATATGAATGTTTCAGTTTACATAGAAGACAAATACTTTTAAATTGCAAACTTCTAAATAAGAAATAGGAGTCAATGGCTCAATTGCAACATCTTGTTGTGCCCATGTATTTCACAGGGTGTAGCAAGGAGGAGACACCTGAAAGAGACAGACAGACACACACATGGTCCTTAGCATACATAGGCCCTTAGTGAAGTAAATTGGTGTCTTTGTTATCTGGCTTCACATTTTGGGGGGAAAGTGAAAAAACATGTGTTTAAAAGTGTGTGAGAAACAGAAGGGAAGCATGTGCCATTCCAGAGAGGTAAAAGTTTGTCTCTCAAATATGTGCTAGGCTAAGATACAAGAGATCTGGCTGTGGTTCTTGGCTGTGACACAAATCTTACTATGTCACTGTGACCCGACGGTGGTATTTAAGTTCTCTGCCTTTAACAGAAAGGGGTTTCCACACATGCTGCATCCATGTTGCCTGTTGTTAGGTGTTTGAAGCACAGTAACAAACACAAGTCCTATCAAGCTAAGTGAGATCAGAGCCTCTACATGATGAAAAGGCCTTAGGGGCACTTTGCTGAAACTAAATTTTGTGCATCTATTAAGGCTATTCTGTGATGCCGCCACTACAAGGGACTCCTCTGGGGCCAGATATATTTTGTTTTACTCAGTAACTCACCCCCTGCTTTCCATTTTGTCTGTAAGTTCCTATTTCAGTAACCATGATTTTTCTTCCTTTCTAGGCTTGGACAACTTGTACAGGTTTGGCAGCCACTGCTGCAGTGATACCTTGCAATCCAGGGAGGAGGATGCACTGGAAATGAAGGATTGAGGGCATGAATGGCACAGGAGTGCCCTCCTTGTGCAGCAGTTATGTTACACCAAGCTTGGCAGCTCTGTGGGAGGTGGTGCCGCTGGTCCAGCCCTGTTATCCATCTCCTCATGCTGACTGTGATGACATTTGGAGTGCTCGCACCTCTAATTTGCCACCGCCTCCTCCACTCCTACTTCTATTTGCGGCGCTGGCACCTGAACCCCATGAGCCAGGAGTTCCTAGAGCATAATCAGCAGGAGGGACAGGATGCCCTCCATTACTTTGAGAAGATGCAAATACCAAATGCCTCCAAGGCCTCTGGCAGTGATGCCTTCCAGCCCTTGCTGCTGATCACCATTATCACTGTGCAGAGGCGGAATGATTTCCACTATGTCTTGCAGGTGGCCTCCCGCTTCCACCACCTCCTCCAGAAATGTGGCGCACGCTGCCGGAACCACCGCGTGCTCCTCTGCAATGTGGAGTCAGACCCCAGTAGCCATCAGGATGTCAGGCTGCTGAGCAGCTTCTTTCCTATGGTCAGTCGGGACAGAACTGGAGAGAACCCTGACCCCAGCGTAAACCAGTTTGAGAAGGAGAAGCAGGACTATGTCTTCTGCCTTGAGCAGTCCCTGTTATCATACAACCCACAGTACATCCTTGTAGTGGAAGATGATGCTGTGCCAGAGGAGGAGATATTCTCTGTCCTGCAGCACCTCCTCTTGGCCCGGTTATCCAAACCATACCTCAGAGATGCTCTCTACTTCAAGCTTTACCATCCTGAGAGGCTCCAGCGCTACTTCAACCCTGAGCCCATGAGAATCCTTGAGTGGTTTGGCCTGGGCATGTTCCTGGGGCCAGTGCTGAGCTATGCGTACTCCTGGGTGCTGGGGAGGCCTGGCCCTGGCTGGTTTCTCGTGCTGTTCTTTGCTCTGTACAGCATGGCCGTGCTGGAACTGGTGGGGCGGCACTACTTGCTGGAGCTGCGCCGGCTGCACCCTGCGCTCTACAACGTGGTGCCCGTCACCGAGTGCTGCACCCCAGCCATGCTCTTCCCTGCTCCCTCTGCCCGACGTGCCTTAGGTTACCTGAAGGGGCTGCACTGCCGGCAGGGCTTTGCTAAGGACACTGCCCTCTACTCCCTGCTGCGGGCTAAGGGGGAGAATGCCTATGTGGTGGAACCCAACCTGGTCCGGCATGTGGGAATGTATTCCAGCCTCCGGATAAACAGCAACCCAAAGCTGCTGTGATCTGTCCATGCCTTTCCAGAGATCAAAGCCCAAGGAACTTGCCACTGTGCAGAGAGAAAGTGTGCATACTCAGATATTGTGCTGCTTGCACTGGGCATCACGTGCCTCCAAATGGACAAAGAATAATGCTATTTAAAAAAACCCCAAGGTTTCTTTAAAAAGCCAATTTATACACATACAGACCCTAATATGTACCATGCACCACCTGGGAGGGGAGTGGATGATCCCAGCTGAAGGTGTGGGTTGCCCACTCTCCTTCACTGTTCTTAAAGCAAAGCTGTCTCACTAACATAGCTATCCTGTGCACAGCTATCCTGCCTGCTGTCCTGTACACTGGTTACAAAATTCCTCGCCTTAGGGCAATAGAAATGTTGGACAAAGTGAATGTTTCAAATTTAAGCTAATGTGGAGGGAAAGGCCTCGTTTCCTCATTCTTACTAAGGTCTGATCTCTGACCTCTGTCTGTTTCAGAGCTGTGGTTTTAAGCAGACCCTTCAAAAGCAGAAGTGGTTTCCAGGAACTTTATCAGAAATTGTGCCTGGATACTTCAAATTTAATGAAGTCTCTATGAGTTACTGTCTTCCTCTACAGATCCTATGTGCACCTCCACCCTTCCCATTCCTTTTGCTCAGACCAGAGGCTCTTAAAAATAAAACCTCTGCTGCTCCATTAGTTTTCAACTCTGACGATAGGAATAGGAAATCAGAATCAACAAGCACCAATAACACAGTATATCAAAGGGCCACTCTAGTAGTGACCCATTAACTTTGTGTGCCCTGGTGTCAGGCATTTGGGATATGTACTTTGTACCAGGGATATGGGCACAGTTTAAATATAAAACCATGCAGGTAACAAATGATCTTACAGAGATTGAAAATAGGCAAAAAATGCGCATATCTAATTAAAAGCTCACCTTGGCTATAGTAGGCTTTGAATTAAATTCACTTATATGTGGAGTTTGGTTGAAGTCTTTTGAAAATCATATTCCCGGCTTGAGAGTGAACCAAGTATAACATTTTTTGCTGAGTTTAGTTGCTTGAGTTTTTTTTTATTTTGATCATGCAAGAGGTCTGCTTTGAATTTTCTTCCCCCAGGTCTCTCCCAGTGATTTATGTCTTAAGTTCTTAACAGGTCTGGTTATAGGTGTGAAAGACGAAATTCCTGAGAGATGAAACCAAAGAAAATGCAGACCTCCACCTGTCAGCACACAATGGGTACCAGTTACACAACACATAGTGCAGATTAGCAGAGAAATGGTGTCAGAGCAGTGCTTTGCTTTTGTGGTAATCAGCTGGGATACTTTTAGACCAGCTGCTGGTGGAGTCCATGTTACTCCAAAGGCAAAGCATCTCTCCTGGCAGAGGACTCTGGGAAAATGGCACAGGTAAAACCATGTTTTGTTCTCAACTGCTGAAAACCCTGGGGATACCAAGACAGGTGGGCAAAGCTCTTCTCAGGTTTTACTTAGGGTCAGGATAGCAGGATTTGAGCATTGTCCTGTTTATTTGTTTCTGTCCAGTATTTATTTCACTAAGTGCCTGCACATACAAGCTGTTTCTGCATCTTCAGATGTGAAGGTTTTGCTGCTGACATTCTTTTTCTCTTCACACTTTTATATCTTTGTACTGTACAAATCCAGGACAGGGCCCTGTTCTTTTCATGAGGGTCCATTCACATTGCAAAGATCTCACAGCAATATACAAATAATGGATCCGTGCGTGGAAAAAGAAGGAGGGAAAAGAAAGAAGGAAATCATGAAAAGAAAACAATTAATTATATGTAGTTAATAAATGTTTTGATATGGGGAAATGATTTATCCATTTGTCTCAAAGTTATTTTCCTTGTTTGTCCAGCAGTACTTTATTTGTCATCCCAAAAATCCAGGGGAGGTCAATAATTTCACTGACTCTTGTAGCTGAAAATTAAGAATGCAAATTAGAGGTATCCCTTCTAAAGAAAAAGACAGTTTTCAGGGCATAAGAGGTGAGAGAAGTTGACTGGGAGACCAAACAATATGTTGAAGACCTAGGGTTGACTTGCCATTGTGAGAGTTTCAGATAAACCAGATGAGAATGAAGTCCTTTGTACAAGAAGCAGGTTGATAAATTCTTTATGTCCTTCCGGAATAATTTTCTGAAGTGCACAACTCACCTTCACAACAGAGGTGCTGCTTTTGCTGAGCCTGCTGGGAGCTGTTTCTGAGTTCCTGGTAGTTGGGTAGTGCCCACCCTGCCAGTGGAGTATCTCAGGCAAGGGCTTCTGCTGCTGGCTGCCCCTGACCCATCACAAGTAGAATGATTTTTGTTCTTCTTTTCTGTGCCACAAGTCAGAGAAGTGTACACCCTCAGAACAGAAAATGGGAGGTTACTGTGATTTCTTAATTCCTCTTGGATTTTGTTCTGCAATTCAAGCTGAAGATGCAGTTGGCAAACACACAAAAGCCTTCTCCCTCTCTTTTCTAGCAGGGGAGTGGAGCTGAGTTGCTCTATCTCAGGCTACATAAGTTCAAGGCATAGCATTAGCTCCTTGAAATATGGCCTTAAGGTTTTGGTTTCATTCATTTAAAAAGAAACTTAGTGACTATTTTTTTAAACAAACAATGTGGATTTCTTAGGTTGGTTCATTCCAAATAGTTTGGAGACTATTTTTGAATGCAGCAACTACTGCTTGCACAAGAGGATTCTTTCTTGATGGATCAGCAGCAGGACTCAAGGCTTTATTGTCCAAGGCAAGTTATTAAAAGAAACCAAACTACATTTGTTTCCAAGACTTGCCCAACATAAGCATGATTCTGGCAGAATACAGGATATAAAATGACAGGTCTCTATTGGATTAGAAGCCCAAGACGATTTTCTAACTACAAGAGCTATCAGTGTTTGCATGTGAAGAGAGAAGGAAAAAGCCTTCCTTCCAGCGGTGAGGAGCTGTGAATCACCCAGCTGGGTATTTCAACAGAAATGAGTCTGGATGCAGGTTGATTTACTTTTTTTTTTTTTTTAAAAATCCCACTTATTTACAAGCAAACTTTCCACAAAATAAACAACCTTTCTAGTAAAAAACCTTGTTGTTTTTCTGACTGGCAGATCCATCTTTTCTTATCATATTTGACAAAGAAAGATACTTCTATGTTTATGCATCTGTAATAATTTTGATCCTATAACCACTCAGATTGAAAAGGACCTCTGAAGGTCCATGGTCCAATTCCATGCTCAAAGCAGGTCTTATTAGACTGGGTTCCTCAGGCTCTTCTCCAGTCAAGTACTGCGGCATTTTAACAGGCACCTGAGGTGAAATCAAGCTCTGAGTGCTGGAATTTAACCCTAGCTTATTTCTGTATAAAAATGGTGTATATTTCACCAAATAAGAAAGGTGATTTTCTGCAGGAGAGTGTTGTAGCTGCAGAGGCATTGGCAGTTTCTCTCCCCAAGGCAGAGTTTCGTTCTGTGTTATTTCCACACCAGCTTTACAGACATCACATCCAAATTCAGCAGATGGCAGGGCCAACATGTGGTTCTGAATAATCTTCAGTAAAACATACATCTGCCAAAAATGCATACACAGTTAGGTACTCCATGGTCTGTGTTTCTTCACTGTGTGTGTAACTTCATTCCCACAGACTATCTGTCCTGACAGCCTGTGCTTTGGGAGAATCCATACCATCAGCCACTTTATCTGTGCACCTACGAGCTAAAAGCAGCATCAATGTCCATTTCCATGACTTTGTTCTTCATGGCAAGCTATGAGTGCCATGTTCCCAGCTGTACAATGACAGTGATTTTTAAACACTGCTGATGAAAAATAAAGAGTTATATTTTACTACCCTGTTCATAAGCCTCTGCTCAGCTGTACCTACTTTTTCTTAGAGTTTCTGCTGTGGTGTCCAGTGTTCCTTCAGTGGTGCAGAAACCACATCTACCATGGTCATTGCAGCAAGCTGGAACACTTCAGACATCTGTTGGGGTTTTTATTTTGCAAACTGTATGCAAATGTTAACATGCAGCACTTGATTTTGGGGGGACTATGTGCTGCTTAGATAAACAGGTAACAAAGAGTTAAGTGTGTCTCCCTGTACAGAAACCAGTTGTTTGCCTTCTTACTTTTTTAAAAACAGAAGTCAACAGAAAGGCACAGAGACCTCTGTCATCACAGCACTTACCTTACTGTTGTGTTACAGCTGTTTTGCACAGCCCAGAAATGTTACCACAGGCAGTCCAATTAAAAGTTGTTGGCTGTGTCCACTATTTAAATTATAACAAAGATTTGGGTCCTGATAAGAGTGATGTTGTTCTTGCCTATTTTTATTCCAGGTCATGGTGTTTGTTGCAGCCCATCCCTAAGTCACACAGAACGAAGAGCAAAGCAAACCCTCTGTTGTTCAACACCCTTGGTGGGCTCTGTGGGCATAATTCTGTTCTGCCCAACACCCCTCATGATGTTTGTGTCTGCAGACACTGCTGTGGAGCCAAAAATACAGGGGCATTTCTTTCAGAGGGGTTAACAGCAGGCTCTCCACATTGGGGGTGAGGGCTGTAGGTGAGTGGGAAAAACAAACCACTTAATAAACAATACCTCTGATTAGATAGGGATGAACAAGCTGGACTTTGAGATGGTTAAGCAAGACTGCAGAGTACAGAAAACAGGAAACATCCAGCACAGTGTGGAGAGGTAGGTAGGAGACAGGCTCTGCTTGGATTAGACTTTAACCCCATCACGCAGGCAGCAGCCTCCCATGGACACAGAGCCAGGTGTTTTTCATGTGGATGCATATGATTCTTGGATATCCTTCCAACTCCCAGTGTTTTTTTCCATTCCGTTTCAGTACCTTTTACAGGTCTGACCACGTCCAAAAGTGTTGATAAGGTTAATAGTGTCTCATTTACTGAAGTGCAGAGGGAAGCTTTAAGCTTTTAATTTTTCTCTTGGTGACCATGCCATCTCTGAAATGGCTTCAACCGTTTCTTTTTCATCATTCTTTCTCAGATGTACTACAGTTTGCCTCTCCTCACATTTGCCTATTATTTGTATTTAAAATTCTAGTTAATTTGAGTAATTAAATGCAAAAACAGTATCAGAATTATTCTGCTAGAAACTGACAGAAAAAACCCCAACACCAACCTGGAAAAACATGAGCAATTCAAAAAATTTTACCAGTTGCTCTAAAACCAGACTTTCCTTTGATTTTAATGTACTTTATTTAGCAAGACTTCACTCAAAACTTCAGTGCAGAACTGATGGATCCTTTGACAGCAAGGCTGGATGTAAAAAAGGATAGCAATTGAATTAACTTCTACAATGACAATCTAGTACGTGCATTGTCAAACTCCAGAGAGCAAGCCCACGAATTAAGACCTAAGTAATAACCCAACCCACCTGTGAATACAGATTTTAGTAGTCTTTAACATTTTCAAATGCATACTTCTCACAACTTTTGTATGGTAATTTCAGGTGGAAAAGTTGACACCAGCAAAATTTCCAAGCCATTCAAATAGAAAATTCACTTACGTCGTGCCACATTTTTGAGATGAAATGTCAGACCCTTGTGTTTTAACATTAGCAGTCTCTTTTATACCTAACTACCATTTTCTGTTTCCATGCTATAAAAGGCAAAACAATGAACATTTAAGCTCTTCAACTAGTTATGCATCTTGTTTGCAGTGATGTTCAAACACAGATTGGAGCAAGCCATAAAAGTTTCTATATTGCAAGACTGTTTATATCAGCTTTCTCATGAACACATTAAAAAGTCATAATCTGTGCAGAAAGTCCTCAATCACTGTGTTTAGTTAGATATGTATTTAAGTAATCAATTCTCAGACATCCAGAACTCTCAGGAAACAGTAATCCTTTTTCTATTAAAAGATTATACTCTTCACTAGAAAACTTCATCAGCAATCACTGCAATAGTCTGTAAAATAATTTCTAAGAATACAAAAAATTGAGAGTAGTTGTTCTTTAGCTCAATTGTCTTCCCTTCCCATTCTCCCTGTCCTCATCCTCAGCCTGGGATCTTTGTAGTACATCCTCCTTCCCATGCCTGAGGCAGAGTGGGATGAGGAACCCCAGGCATGCAGAAATCAAATGATCCTTCCTCTGAAACTGAACTCCCACTGGGAATTCTGCCTGCATGGCCAGTCCTGCAAACTGCAAAAGACAGACCCAAGGTGTCACTAAGATGGGTGGCAACACGAACATCAGTGAATGTTACAAAACGTGTCTGTTTCACACTGTATGGAGCCACTTTGTCACAAAGTGGTTATCTGGACTCCTTAACATTTGCCTGCATGGCATTTGCCTCTCTTTGCCTCTTGTTTTCCTGAAGACCCCAAGTCTGATTCCTGGCTTTTGCCCTTACTCCTCTGTACACACCGTCCACCAGGGCTTCATGTTCCTCCCACTCCGTGTCCTCCTCAGCTGTCTCAGCCTTCCTGCATTGCGATGCCTGTATCAAAGTCCTTCTGCCCATGGCCACAAATCCAGTCTCCATCCCAGCAATATCTGAGTGCAGGCCCCTCTACTCAGACCAGCAGACAGTCCCTGTCAAGCCACAGCCCTAAGGCTGCACACCTTGCTCTGAAAAAGGCTTAAGAAAAAAAAAGAAGCCATTCCAAAATCAGTTGGGTCACTGGAAAGGTAAGAGCATTGGCAAGACTGAGTTCAAACACCAACTCCATGAGACAGGCTTGCAACTTGGATAATATACTCATTTTGGCATAGAATAATTATTTCAGGCAATGATTTGTATGTTTTATGTGCCAGGTTAGTTGTTTGGCTAAATGCAAGTACACTGCATTCTCCTCATGATGCAAGCTTATTCCTCTTATCGTTTAAGGATATACAACACCACTGTAACCTAATTTTTAGAGGTAAAATGCCGTGTGATTACATATGATGAAAGTATGTACTCTTTCAGAGTGTCATTTGAATACAATTGCAATTTCTGCACAGTATGGTCAGTGTCAGGGGTCTGCATGCTAACAGAACCAAACCTTACAGTGATTTCCATGTTCTTGGCTGAAAAGGCTCCCATTCCTAAATTAAGTGAAAAAGTTAAACATCAGGTCCCTTCACCTTTTTATCTCCTCACTCCTCAAAATCTCTGCTAGGACCCGTAATCCCAGTGTTTGGAGTGCAGGGTCAGAAGGTCTAGAAAGGCACACACCCGTAATTATTCACCTGGAAATACATGTATATACTTCTGAAAGAGTTAAGAATGCAAGGTGGGCTGCAGGGGATTATCTAAATTGATTTCTAAGTCTCAGACACTGTTTTTTTTAGACTCCCCCAGATTTTCTCTAGTATCCTGCCAGACCCTATCACAGATGACACTAGGAAATAAACACTCCCAAGTACTTTCCTCCTCTGACAGCTCCTAACTAAACCAGGAGCAACAGGACTCAAACTGATTTTCTCTGTGGCCCACAAGACCACCAGAAGACACCTTCTTGGTCTCAAGACTATCTTAGATAATGTATTTAACTAAAAATATTTTTAATCTATATTGGATGCCTCTGTTGTGGTGGAGAAGGTTTAGTACACAATGGGTTTTGTCTTTCTGCGAGGATGGGAGAAATGGGATGTAAAGCAAACACTGTAGGGAAGGCAGGGAATGCAGGAAAGCAGGGAAGGCTTTATGTCCATGTTATGTGCCACAGGACAACATGAAAGAAAACAAATCGACACAAGCACAAGGTCTTCAACTGGACTGCATTCCCAGCTTTTTCAGAGGATTCTTTGCTGACTGTCATAAAGTCCTACTGCTGGCAGCATGCAGGTAGCTAAGATTCCCTACAAGCACTGTACAAGAGACAGGCTCAAGGAGGAAGTGCCCTAAGGAAGACAGTGTTGCACGAAGAGTGGAGAAATCAGATGTCTCACCTGTCCATGTGAAGGCTAAAGGTGTCACTCCAGGAGCCAAACAAACTGAGAAACTACGTCATTCTTCAGGTAAACACTGGGTCTTTGTGGCAAAAACGTGCCAATGTCCAAGGTTGCAGAGCATGTTGTTGCTCAGGGTATGAAGTTTGCATAACAGTCCCAGCTCTGTTCTTCCCTCCAGGAATACTGGCCTGCAGCACAGGGGAAGAGAATAAAAAAAATAATCAGTCTCCCTGGGTTTGGTAAATAGCTGTAGGGTGGTTTTATACAAACTCAAATGCTGACACACCATTTATACAGCAACAGTATTTCTCACAGAAAAATTTTGCTAAGCAACTGAGAAGTGTTCCAGTGGGATTTTGGTGGAAAATTTGTCTTGCAGTTGTGTACCTCAGTGTGGACATATTTTGTCTGATGACCATGTATTCTCACATACACTGAGTAACAGGACATCAGAACTTGCTGTTTCATTAACCCTGACACTGCAGCATCACATTTTGCCTTTTCATGTACCAACTGGAAAAGGAAAATATGTTTCTGTGCTAAATTTTCCAGTGAGGAAAAGCAGTGCAACACTTAGGAAGCCACTGAAATGATATTGACTTATGCCAGTTAAGGATCTGTTGCACTGTTTCTGCATTTTGTTTTCTACTCTTCCTTCCTGCATTGTGTAGTTTCCTAAGTATAATCTTTCAGAAGATACAACCCTAAATGCAAAGTTATGCCCAAGATCCCTGTAAACAATTTCCATGGTTCTTCTTTTAGTTCTTTTTGGTCTGTCCTGGAAAGAGGAGGAATAAACTGAAATGACTGGAAAACAACTCAGTTTCACTGCATGGTGAATGGCCTTATGTATACAGGGGAGGGGAAAGGGGAGGAACAGCAGGAGCATGACCAGGTCCCATTGGAGGTGTGTAGAGGTGGTCTGATAGCCAATAACTGACCTTGAACAGTGACACCTCCCCAGAAATCCTGGGGAGGGAGGAGGGACAATGAAGGAGTGGAAGGGGTGGGAAAAAAACCCCCAACGTGTCAAGAATTTTATAAAAGTTAGTGATTAGAAGGATCGGGTCTCTTTGCCTGCAAACACCTCACCAGAATCTTGTAGCAGCAGAGGCACTGACCACAAACAAGTAAGTATAATAATTCAGTTTCTAAAGGTGGTATGTATATCAGCAGCTGCGACCTGGTATGTTTATCTACAGTGGGCTTGGGAAGTGTTTTTGGTGTTGTTTTTATGTTTTTGTTCCAGGAGCAGCTTGTGAGAAATAAGCACGCAGCCATTCTGCAGTGGTTTTTCAAAGTGATCCTTGTGCTTCTAGTGCTCACGTTCTAACTTAGCTTAGTCACTCAGAACTCTTGGAGTAAGTGAGTCCTCAGTCTAAAGGGGCTAGAGCAATAACATACCTGCATTGCTTTCTGTTGCTTTGTTTAGTGTTTGGTTTTGCTTGTGGCATACACAAATTTATGTTTTGCGGGAAGAACAGAAAATGACTGGAGAAGGCAGCTGGTCCTGACAGACACCAGTGCTGACAGAAGTGCAATGATCTGTGTTTGTTGTGCAGCTTCTCCTGAAGCGTTAGTGCAGTAGTGCAGATAACATCCTTTGGCAGGGGGGTGTAGGATGGTCTGCGGTGCAGGAAAACAAAACCTGCTCTTGCTTTAGGCTGTAACCTCTCAAGCTGTGAACAGTCAGCTTCAGGAAATTGCTCAACCAGCTGAAATCCTCACCGAGTCTGTGATCCTCCATCACATTTTCAACCATCATATGTGCCTAGCACCCAAAACTATCCAGCCCACCTGAGACCCTTCCCACACTTCCCCCAGCCTCCCCTGCTGGTAATGCAACACTTGAATCCTTATGCAAGTCTGACAGCAATTGATTACCTTCTCTGAGAAGAGCCCAGCCCTGGAAGAGAAGCAGCTTCTCCCTAATGACCACATTCAAGGAACCAGCTGCTTGCCTCCTCAGCCACATCTAGCCATCATCAGTGCTCTGTACTGACTGCAGAGGCCGGGTCTCTGAGTACATAACCTCCTTTCACAGTTGCTAGAGGAGTGGAATGGGGGTACACTTGCTCAGGGCTTGAGTACACCTCTGAGGCTAACATGGGAACCAGGACACTGAATTGCAGGTTTGCAGTTCCCCTTGAGACAGGGCATTGAATCAAGGTCCCCAGACAGAACTTGAGAGGGCAAAAAAACCCAAAACATAAAAGAGAGCAAAAATAACCAGACAATTTAGCATCAAACATGCCCCAAAGGACCTATTGAGATGGTGAAACTAGTATATCAATCAAAAACATCTGTCCCTATTTCTAGGTGACAGAAGTCTGACTATCCTTTTTTGTCCCATACCCTTGAGACTTTTTAGAACCCAGAAATTAAATATTTTACATTACAGAAACCTTCACTCTCAGTGCAAAGATGATGGGGAAAACATCCTGTTCCTTCCTCAGAGATCCTTCCCACATACAGGAGGCACCACTTCCACCTCGACTCCCTCAAGCAGATACTCACAGAGAGTCACAGGGTAATTCAGGATGAAAGGACACCAGAGGGTCTGTAGTCCAACCACCTCCTGCCCAAGGAAGGGCTAGACACAAGGTCAGACCAAGGTGCTTAGGGTTTTATTCAGGTGTGTCTTGGCAACCTTCAAGGATGAAGACACCACAGCCTCTTTGTCAACCTGCTCCATCGCTTGGCTATCCTAGCAGTGAAACAGAATTCTTCATATCCAGTCTGAGTCTCTCTAGTTTCAGCTTATGCCTGTTGTCTCTCACTGTCCCTTCACATGCCATTGTGAAGAACTGGCTCTGCTGCTGTGATCACTACTCTGTAGTTGCTGGGGGTTACTGAGAGGTCCTGAAGCCATCACTGCCTGCGGCTGAACTAGGCCCTGCAGACATCCCTCACAGAGCAAGTGCTGCAGTCCCTGACCCTCTTGGTGGCACCTGTTGAACTAACTCACTTCATTTGTCAGTCTTTCCTGTACCACAGGGGCCCAACACTGGATGCAGTACCCAGGTGTAATCCAAAGAGTGCTGAACCAAGGGGGATAACCCTTGTCCCCCTCTGGCTTTCTGGGCTGGATCCCTGCTCACACAGGATGCTTGGCCTCTTGTTGCCAGCGTCTGCTCAGCTCAGTGCCTGACAGGGCCTTGGGCCATTCCCAAAGAGCTGTTCCCATGACCTGCTAGTCCTGGGGGGATCACTGTGAGGGCTCTGTGCCCCAGGCAGTGGCTGGACATTTGTCCTGGCTGGACTTCACAGTGCTCCTGTTGGCCTCTTCCCAGCCCCCATCCAGGCTCCTCTGGATGGTTGCCCATCAATCAAGCATATCAACGAGTTCTGCCAGGTTGGTGTCATCTGCAGCTGGATAAGAATGTGCTCCATCAGCAGGACAGGGCCAGGCTTGCCCAGCTGCTCATACCCATCAGTTTTCACAATGCCCAAGAAACCAGGCTTACTTAGGAATAGCTTTTTAATGGAGCTCCACAGGGAAGTGAGGCCACCAACCTGATTTATGCACTGCAGAGAGAATACAAGGTACCTAACTCATTATGTGTCTGTCTCTCCTAAGCATACAAGTGTAAAAGAGGAGTAAATCCAGTCTGCTCAGCACTGTGCCTACACAAGATGGGCTAAATTTTTGAATACTTTTCACTCTCCTTATCAGTTGTATTTATCCATTTATATATTCCACTTCTGCTTCTTTAAACCCTGCTCTTTGGAAGCAGAATCTGTTATGTGCAGTTTCCATTGCTGTCTGTCAGAAATGGTGTCCAAGGGCTCTTTATTAGTAATTAACAGGAAAAGCTACATGCATGAGAGACAAAGTGTAGTTTGAGAATTTGGTCCTGCACTTTTGTAACCAATTTTATAAAATATGGCAATGAAAAGACCCAAGAGATAAGAGACTCTGATTGGACCTTTTCCTGTCTGCAAACCAGGGCTCAGGTGAGGTTTTCTGGAAGATTGGAATATGCCACTTGAGCTGTTTGGAAAGAAAACACACCAGTGGAATATTAGTGTTTCTAACATGACCTGAAATGAAATGTAACATTGTTCCTTCTGCTGTTTGTCTTGACTCTGCTCTTTGGGTCTCATTATCAAGACACAGTGCTTGTGCTGATGCCCCTGAAGACACCTGCCCTCCTCCCTTATGGTAGCTGAGAAAAACATGAGATTTCAACAGTACCATATTTACTTTTACAATTGTGCTGCCCCCTTTCTGCCACCCTCACCTCCTGCTGGCCACAGGCTGGGGGCTGAACAAAGAACTTTGTTTGCTTAAGTTGCTGCTGAAGCCCCACAGACCCTCCAGTTAGCCACAAAACTGAGGAGAAGGAGGTGGTGGTGTTTGCATTCTGTGCAGTTTTATCATTTTGTGATTTTTTTTTCCCTTCTAATTTTAAAAAAAAGCAGTTACTACAAAGGAAACGCATTGTATGACTACAATGTAAAATCAACGTAAAATCACTTGAGCTTGTGACACTTAGCCCACAGCCTAAAATGAGTAACTACCAATGAAATTTTATGAAAAACTTTAGTGGTGGGACAACTCCCATGTACTGATACTGAGCTCTTTCCTGCTCAGCAAAATTGCCAAATTGGACAGATGGAGTAGTAAGACAAATAGAATCCTAGAAGTATAGAATGGATTGGGTTGGAAAAGACCTCCGAGATCATCAAGTCCAACCCTTGGTCCAACTCCAGTCCCTTTACCA
>JAWWEV010000095.1:9324920-9336746 GCA_035583235.1 Hafferia zeledoni
TGCTTGGAGCATCTCTCCAGGGGGGGCTGAGGCATCTCCCTCAACCCATCAGGCCTTATCAGCTCATCACCCCACAATCAGGGTCGCACAGGCTGAGTCAGGGCTGTGCAAAGACTGTTTTTCCAGTGGCATTTTCCACAATAATTAACACCAAACATGCAGGAAGGCATCTTGCCCTGCCCTGTTGGTGCAGGCTGATGGTGCAGGTCCACAGTTAGACCTCTGGCACGTTGCTGTGTCCCTGTTACAGACACAAGCTTTGATAGCTAAAGCACAATTGGATGGTTATCATGGAAAAAAAATACAGAAAGGCAGAAACGGCAAAAATAGCAGACCAAGGTTATACAAGACCATTTTCCTGGCTGCACATTACAGCAATCAGCAGTGGGGCCTTGGAACAACCCCCAGACATGCAGGGCCAGGCAAGCCAGAGGAGCTCCTGTTCCTCCAGGGTCATCCTGCTCTGCCAGCTGCTCCTGCCAACCAACAGGTGCAGGGAAAAGAGGCAAAATCACTGCCCAGTGAGCCCCTCCTCGTGTCCTCTGCGTCAGGAACCTGTCACAGCAGCCACACAGAGCCAAACCCCTTCACGTGGATCCAACCACTGCATAATTAATGCTCGATTCTGCCTGTCCCGACGTGAATGAAGAGCAAGTGACTTGCCAGAAAAGCTCTCCAGAGGCAATGCCAGTGCCAGGAGTGACGCCCCTTCCCTGGCTGGGCTGTGGCCCCACACACCTGGGCCCTGCCCACCCTCTGCAGCATCCTGGACATCCCTGATCCCTGTGCCATCCTGCACATCCCTGTCCCTGCACATCCCTGATCCCTGTGCCATCCTGCACATCCCTGATCCCTGTGCCATCCTGCACATCATCCCTGATCCTGCAGCATCCTGCACATCCCTGATCCCTGCACATCCCTGATCCCTGTGCCATCCTGCAAATCATCCCTGATCCCTGTGCCATCCTGCACATCCCTCATCCCTGCACATCCCTGATCCCACAGCATCCTGCACATCCCTCATCCCTGCACATCCTTGACCGTCTGCAGCATCCTGCACATCCCTGATCCCTGGAGCATCCTGCCCATCCCTGCAGCATCCTGCACATCGTTCATCCCTGCACATCCCTGATCCCTGCACATCCCTGATCCCTGCACATCCTTCATCCCTGCACATGCCTGCCCATCCCTGCACATCCCTGATCCCTGTGCCATCCTGCACATCCCTGTCCCTGCCCATCCCTGCCCATCCCTGATCCCTGCCCATCCCTGCACATCCCTGATCCCTGCACATCCCTGATCCCTGCCCATCCCTGATCCCTGTGCCATCCTGCCCATCCCTGCCCATCCCTGCACATCCCTGCACATCCCTGTCCCTGCACATCCCTCATCCCTGCACATCCCTGATCCCTGCACATCCCTCATCCCTGTACATCCCTCATCCCTGCCCATCCCTCATCCCTGCCCATCCCTGCCCATCCCTGATCCCTGCACCGCAGGACCAGCCACACAGTGCTCTTGTTCGCCCAACGCATCCCCACCCAGCGCCCCGCCATGGGACACTTGCCACTAGAACAAGTTGCTCCAGCCCAGCCACGGACAATTCCAGGCTTGGGGCATCCACAGTTTCCCTGGGCATCCTGTGCCATTGCCTCACCACCGTCAAAGCCAACAATTTCTTCCTAATCTCCCCTCTCTTAGTGTAAAGCCATCGCCCCTGTTCAGTCACGGTCTCCCCGTGCACAGACGGCCTCTCCCTGTTTTTCACACGCTCACGATATCGCCGGGAAACCGCAGAAAGAGCCGACACCCTCCGAGGGGGCGGCGCGGGACTACATTTCCCGTGAGGCTTTGCGGGCGCGGCGGAACTACGTCACGGGCGGCGCCGGGAAGGAGCCCCGCGGGCCCCAGCATGGCGGCGCTGCGGGCGCGCCGGGCCGGGATCGGGATCAGGATCGGCCCTGCGGGGCTCAGGACGCTCTGGGGCGGCCGCAGGTACCGCGGGGCACCGGGGGTGGCTTCTGAACCTCCCCGCGGGCCGTGGCCCCCGCCGGAGGTGCCTTGATTCCACCCACCAACCTCCCCCCGCCCCCAAACCAGGTCCCTCGGGTTGTGTCCAGGCGGCCCCGGGGTGTCCTTAGGGAAGGAGATTCCATGGGGGCTGTGGGCGACAGGCGCCCACCGAGGTGCAGGGCTGGCGGGCGGGCGTGGTGGTGCATAGTTGGGGTCTTGGGTGCTGTCACTGCCTCTGTTCGGGCAGGGAAAGGCGGGGGGATTTCGTTGGAATTTCAAGCAGCGATTCCTGAGCAGCATTTTACGTGAGACCGTGGGTGGGTTGTTGACTCCAGTGTGGCATATTGAGCAAGTAATATTTTTTGGTTAAAGCCTGTGATGATATTTTTGGTTTTGCGTGTGGGCACTGATTGCTGTAGCAGTGGTTATTTTGGGGGTATTTTTGGTTTGGTTTTTTTGGGGTTGTTTTGCTTTCGTTTGGATTTTTTCGACCCACGTCAGGATAGAAAATGCAGCTGTAACTGAGTAAACAAGTAATCAGTCTGGTTAAGGGAGTGTTTCCACTCAGACCAGCGAAATAAAGTGGGTAAGTGATGAAGGGTCTGCAGGGGCTGCCTGTGTGGTGAGCAGCGCTTGGGGAAAACCCCACATTTTTGCCTCTTTTGTTCCTCATGGATGAGGGGTCTGTGCTGTGAGCTGTCTGCGTGGAGTCAGCCTTAAAACACCTTGAGCAAAAACCTGCTCTGACCCAGCCTTGAGTTGCCCAGAGGTTAAAAATGCTTCTCTTCCAGGAAGGAGGAGAAAGAAGTGGAAGCCGAGAAGGTGATTCCCGAGGAGGAGAGGAGCGAGCCCAGCCTGCTGTGCCCCCCGCCCCGCAGCCGCAGTTACGTCCCCCCGCAGGACCTGCAGGGCCGCCTCGAGTCCCACGTGCGGGAGGTGTTCGGGCCGTCCCTGCCCCCGGACTGGGAGCAGACGCCCCTGCAGGAGAACGGGCTGAAGTTCCGGCTGCTGGCGGGGCTGGCGGCGGAGCTGGGACACGCCGTGCCCAATTCCCAGCTCCACCTGATGCGCCGCGCCGGGGACGTGCTGAGCTTCTACCGCACCCCCGTGAAGGACGCGACCAAGTTCGATGAACTCGTGGCCGCGGAGCTGCCCCCGAACCTGAAGATCATGTGGAACCAGTGAGTCCCCCCACGGAGCTTCCCTGCAGAGCAGCGGCACAGCCCCCTCACTGCGGTGAAACGGGTCAATTTCAGTAATAAAAGTTCCGAGTTGTGCTCTGTGTTTACTGTTTTCCCTTCTCTTTTTTCCCCTGCAGACCAAGAGTGTGGGCACTGCCAGCTTCTCCCTGGCCTCTCCCTGGGCCCACTGGGGATAAACGGAGGGGGGACCAACCCTGCCCTCACCTTGGCCCTGGTTTTGGCTGGGATGGGGCTGATGTTCTCCCCAGGGGCTGGTGTGGGGCTGTGTTGGGTTTGGGCTGAGCACAACTGAAGTGCTCTGTAATATCACTGGGCATCACAGAGATGGTTTTTGTTACTGCTGAGCTTGCACAGACTCGAGACCTTTTTCTGTTTCCCACACTGAGGAGGGGGCTGGGAGTGCTGATGGAGTTGGGAAGACTCAGCCAGGACAGGTGACCCCAGCTGACCAAAGGGATATTCCAGACCATGTGGCATAATGCCCACTGTATAAAGAGGGGGGAGAAGGAGGAAGAGGGGAAATATTTGGAGTGATGATGTTTGTCTTCCCAAGTAACTGCTGTATGTGATGGGGCCCTTCTCTCCTGGAGATGGCTGAACACCTTCCCAACCATAGGGAGCAGTGAATTAATTTCTTGTTTTGCTTTGCTTGTGTGTGTGCATTTGCCTTTCCCTATCAAACCACTTCTATCTAAACCCATGAGTTTTCCAGCTTTTACTCCTCCAATTTTCTCCCTGATCCCAGTGGTGGGGGAGTCAGTGAGTGCCTGACGGGCTGGGCTGGCTGGGGTTAAACCAGGACAACCTCCTAAACTTGTCTTTGGTTCTGAACCGTGTGATTGTCTTTGGTGTGTGAATTTGGGCTGTGTCAGGAGCCACCAAGACCAGCAAGGCTGACAGACCTGGGGAAGGAGGGGGAAGGTGAGCCATCCTATTTTGTTCTTTTCCTTGAGGTTGAAAATAAGACCCTGTCAGCAAAAGGGTTTTTAAAAGCCATTACAGGTGTCAAAGTAAAACTGCTTGTTCTGCTCAAAATGGCTACACGAAAACAGGGCCAAGCAGAATTCTGAAATCTTAACTCAGGAATGGTGAACTCAACCACAGCCCTATATAAACACCTGCCACCAAGGCACCTTGTTGAATTCTTAAATGTCTGTTAGGGACAGCATTTTTTAATTTCTGTGTCTCCTTCTAATAGCTGTTAAGTGTTTCTTACATGTCAACTGTAGTTTTAGTTTCTTGTCCCATCTAACTGATGATGCAGGTTTGCTTTTTCGTTAGAGGAGGCAGAGAGGTGAGGACAAGAAGATAAATGGAAGAGTCTGAGAAATCTGTGGTACTTCATGGATTTTTATGAAACAGGGAGTTGGGGATGTTTCACTGGCTGCTGTGGAAGGTTCAGGGTTCTCAGATCTCTCCTCTGTTGCTTACAGAAAACCACAGTGTGATAAAAGGCTAAATCTGTGTCATTTCATCTGCATCAGAGGCTGTTGGGCAGCAATAAATTGGAAGTATTTTTCCATGAAAATTATGTCGTCTTCTCACCAAAACCAGAGATGTTTGCACCTCGTTTCTTAAAGCTCCTTATCTTAAGAAAACACTTTCAGTGGTAGTTGCACTTTGTGGTCCTCCCCCCACTTCTGTGTCTCTCCCAGGATGTGGCTTTGGTAGCTCATGAAATGTGATCAGAACAGTGAAAAACTGAAGACTGAAAATAAGGCAAGAAAGGAGCACAACAGCAGCTCCCCTCAGGTTTTACTGTGTCTGAGTTGAGTCAAATTGCCATTTCCCTGACCTCAGAAACTTTAGTTGCTTCGAGGTGCAAACCTTGTGCTTCCATCAGCACAGAAGCTGCAGGGAGTGAAGTACCAGGAAAGGGGAACAGACAGGGGTGTTTGAGGTGCAAAACTTGTAACAAAAATCCAAAATGAGATCAAACTCTTGCACAGAATGGTGGCATGGAAGGGGTAAACCTTCTAGGGGATTAATCACTTTTTAATCCTTGGACTTTCAAAAGAATCTGACTTCTACTGAATTAAATTATAAATAAATGAATAAGCAAAACCCCTGCCCATGAATCTTTGTGGGTTTTAGACCACAGCAGTAGAGAAGATCGGAAGAAAGTGTGAAGCCTACTTGGGAGGGTATTTTTTACCAGAAAGGTTCAGAAAGATTTTTCCCTCTGCAATTTTGACCAAAAAATTGCAGTGAGGGACTCAAAACACTTGTCAAAGGCTCCTCATGGTCACAGACAGCCTGCATGGCTCAAGTCTGATCCTGACATTCCTAAACTGGTGGAGTCAGAAGAAAATACCAACCTGCAAGAGACACTCCATGACCAAACACAGACATCCCAGTTCTTCTTTGTGTCCCAAGCAAATGACAAGAGACCAGGCTACATATCTGCTTTTTTGATAATTTTTTTTTTTTGCTTCTGTTTTGGAAAAAATATACAAAAAAAAGCCAAGAAGAGCCAACATGGAAATGTGAGGTAAACATTCCAGTAAAAGTACAGACAGAGGTTCCATTCTTTAAAGGAGACACACAGCAGTTTCTACCATGCTAAAAGAATGAGATGCAGGAAAATCCTAGAAATAGTGAAAAATCATGTAATGAAGCCTTTGCCCCAGTTCTTGCCATTGCAAATGGGCTTTTTTTTTTTTTTTTTGTTATTCCCCTCCCACCCCCATCCCATACTGAAATGTCTTTAAAATCCTTAGACAAAGTTGTTAAATTTTAAAACAGCAGTTCTGATATAAATTCTGTATGGCAGAATTTACAAAAACGCAGGCTGCTACTATAGACTGTCAGCTTTTTATTTTGTTTGGGTTTTTTTTTTTCTTTTTTTGACTTGCCAAAGCCCCTCAGGGAAAAATGCACTTTAGGGGGCCGGTCTGAATGCCAGGGAATGCTGCCCTGCTGAAGAAGTGGTGTCACGTTTCCTTTGCACCAGTGTCACCAGTTACCCCACGAGTCTATGATGAAGAGATGAAACACTAAAAGCGCAGCCTCAGCCCCGCAGTGGTGGCTGTATATCCCCATAGTCAATTCCTGAAGCCAGGTTTCACCGGGAGCTTCGGCTGGGCCTCGGGGAGGAATGGAGGTCTAGGGAGATGATATAGTCAGCTCACATGCTATCAGCTACTACTATAAATTTTCACGTCCAGTCTGTCTACACTGCAGACCAAGGATGTTGTTTTAGTTATTCTTCAACAACCAGCACAGTCACCCACACCAGAACAATCAGGCTTTGATTCAGTGAAGTGGTTAAGGACATGCTTCAAGTCTGCCAAGCAGTCTGGAAACTGGGTGGCTAAACTGAATCCCTAGGGAACACTTAAGTAGCTCACTGAATCAAGGAGGGGGTTTTGCTACTTGTCGGCAGTATCATTCAGGTTAGATTCCTGATCACCATTATTTTAATATTAATTAAATATACGCAATTACTGCAGATCTATGCTGACCTTAGATCAGAATATGACCCGGTGGTAGAAGCACTTCTTACAGTAAGAAAAGGTAAAAGTGATTTTTTTTTCAAGATATATAAATTCAAAACTGAAAAGAAAAAAAAATGTGTACAAATATCACATAACAACATCAACAATTCCATAGATGTAGTTCCTCAGTGCACACTTTAAACAAGAAAAGGGTTTTTTTGTTCTTTTTCCGCTTTGCTTTTAAAGTCTGGCGTAATAATATTAAAGCTGACAAAAAAATCAGGGCAAGCTACATCACTTCCTCATACAAAAAAAGTACAAAACATTAGCCTCTAACTAGACATAACATAATACTGGTCATCACAGTTGGACATTTAGTAACTGTGTGTCTTGGACTATTGTACTGGAGGGTAGTAAAAAATAGCTTCGGCTGCCGATCTCCCATCTCAGGTCACTTCAGTCATAGAGGCAGAGTGGTTCTGCAGAGGAGAAAAGGCAAACGTGAAACTTTGTAAACAGTTTGGCTTTCACATACCCTAGTGTGCAAAATGAATGAGAAAACCCTTCACTAATTAAACCTGTTGCCCAGCCAATGCAGGGCTTTAAAATGAGCAGATCACTGCAGAAGAGAAGTCCTCTTAGGTGGAAACAGTGTAGATTTCACCTTCTTGGGAGCCAGTGTCCAGGACTTAAGTGGCAGCACTAAGTCATCCTTGGATCATGCTGTCTCTGTAGGGCTTGTGTGGGTGCAAGGCACAACGAGATTGGGAATGGATGTAGAAATCTGCACAGAGAAGGAGGATGCACCTCCTGTATCTGAAAAAACAGTAAGGAGCATCTGCTCCCAGAGACCTGTTTATAACATCTTCAGGATAGAGTCATATTTTTCCCAATCTATTCCTACATTGAATGGTCATTTAGAGACTGATACCCTGAAAATTATCTTGCTGATTTATAGTAGATATCAACAGTTAAGGTCTAGTCACTACCTGCACTTCCCGGTTCAACAACTATAAATAGTCTGTATTTTCAGCTGCTCAGCCCTTTTGTCACACATGAGACAACGCAGATATATAACAAATGCTTAGTTTCTGGACTGCAAACCCACCAAGAGAACATTTAATGTACGTGTTTCTGCAGATTTAGTGGAAAGTCTTCCAGTAAATCTTTGCCTAATCAAAATTGACTTTTCAGTTAAGCAAAATATTTCCAGGCATTAGAAAAATGTCATTTTTTTAAATTCCTCTTCAATTTATTTGGCAAAGAGTTTAGCAGGAGTTGCTATTGATCTTGCCACACACCACATGCAGAAGAATGACAGGACATCTAATAAGGAAAGTACAATTTAAAGAACAAAGAAATCACGCCAGGGTATGTCAAATAACTGATATGCTACAGTTTCTCCTCTCTCCCAGAACCTTTTTGGCAGGTGGCATTTGCTTGTCTGTTTTCAAAGACCTGGATATAATTTAGTTATGCCAACACAAGCCATTTGAAGTCAGTAATTTTAACAGAAACATCATCAATAATGATGCTCCCACTAGCTACTTTTTTTTTTTTAGACTTGAAAGAATGCTATTAACTTCTGATGAGTTAGGGATAGAAAACAGCGTAAGATTTCTTATTATAGAAGATACTGAACAGTAATAAGGGTAAAAAAAACTCCTAATCTCTATAATAATTTTCTGGACAGCGTAGTTTATCCTCAGGAAAGATTAAATCTTTCAGACATCCCCAAAGTATTGTGGACTGTAATTAGGCAGAATTATTTTGGTTTTCTCTCAGTTTTCTGTTCTAAGCAGAAGGTTTTTATCACAAGCCATATGGAGAAAGTGAAATCCTGCTTCTTTGGGGGCGGATGTGCACAGGGGCAGAAGATCTACAGTATTTGGTAGTTTCAGAAATAAATTCCTTAAAACAAACTCTGCTCTAATGCAGATTCACTCTGTTCAATGGGCTTAATGTTAGGCACGTGCGTTTAGGTATACAACTAGATTTTCACTCTGCTGTAACGAAGTGCTTAGTGATGGGTATGGGTGAGAGGATTTACAGTACCTGTGCACTCAGTGTCTCCAGAGGACTTTCCACTCTTGGAAAAGCCATTAGTGGCATTCCCCGTGGGTCTTCAGGCTTCGGTTTAGAAGGAGTTCCATGAGTGCCCTTAAAATTATGGACAACACATATCCCCTGTGTAATGCAGAAAAAAAAAGTGAGTTTGGTGTCTTCTGTACCCAGGAAAAACTCAGAGGAGTCACCACTGGGGTCGGAACAGCCAGTTTCTGAAAACAATTTAACCTGGATTTTTGTTCAAGGCGTCATCTGGCTCAGCCTTGGGCTACAAAGTGTTTACTGACATGGTTGAGTGTGATGGACTGCCTTGGTAAGTGGGTCAATCTGAGGTGATGAACCATTCCCACATTCTACATCTTACACAGCAGAGACTCCCATATATGCTTTATCACCCCAGAACCATGAACTACGTCAATGATGCACTTCACTGGCCAAACACTCCCTTCAGACTCACTTTGTCACTTCCAAGCAGTGATGGCTGAATCTCCCTCACATCTGGATGACACAATTTAGCCCCACTCCTTCTGACTTCCAGCAACACTGGGGCAACTGACTCTTATATTGCATGGGTGAGATTTAAACTGCCCTTCCCACTGGGAACCAGACAAATTATTTACATTAAAGCCAAGATGACTCAGGCCAGAGGTTATAGATGTCTTTTCATTTGAAGGGAACATGGAAATACATGACATGGAAGGTTTGCTGTTGTTGCTTTTTTAAGTACAGAATAGGAAAAAAAATCAGTGACAGGACAGTCAAGATTTAAGGGATCTTTGAAACCTAATCCCTTCTGATTACAGGGATAAAGTGTCTGTTGCTGTGTAGTCTATAGTTTTGAAGCGTACTTTGATTAAATGGAACCAGACACATTTCTTGGTGATAGTGAGAGTGACCTGGACTGCTTGCTGTGTGAGTAAATCCTCAGCAAGAGACCTCTCACCAAAAAAACCCACTTAAACCACACAGCCCACAGGAGAGCCAGGGACACTCCAAGTCTAGAGAGATGCTGTTCCTAGATTCTGTGGGAAAGCCTTTGATATATTTTAATACATTTGATTATCCTGTGAGAGGGTAAACAATTTCAGCTCAACTTCAAAAGCTGCAAAGGGAGGTAGTTTTGTCTCCCAGGTAGTTTATCCTGACCTGCCTTTCTATTACACTTCTTCTACTGTCCAAAACAAAATGGAGAACCAGGACCACATTTTGCCAGATATAAGACACACAGTGGGGTTTTCCAACACAGGGATGTCAGAGAAGGAGTCTCAAGCATGCCCTCCTTTTGACTGAAAACTACACTATCTTTACAGCATTTTCCAGAACAGGTCAAGTAGGAGCAGATACAGGAATTCAAAGAACTGAAATATTTAGAATTGAAATATATATAAGATGTACAAATGTCACCATATTAGCCTTATCAATTAGTATCAATCTGAGTTCATATCAACATTTTCTCTGATTATACATTTAATTAGACGGGGCTAAAAGTAGATCTTTCAGGCCAAAAGAAAATAGCAATTTTTAGTTTGTTTTTTTCTTTGTTTTTGCTAACACAGTGGGATTTTTAAAGGAATGCAAAGGGGCTGCTGGACTTACCAGAAACAAGGCTACAGCACTGCCCAGGATGAAGCCTGCGATCACGTCCGAACAGTGGTTCCGATACTCAGAAACTCGATTCAGCCCGGTGAGGAAGGCAGCACACAAGGTACCCAGACACAGCACAGGCTTGGCTAGCCTGCTGCTCTTCGTTTTAATTGTGCTTGTGATGTACATCTGAAACGAAGGGCAAACCGAAAGTAAAAAGTGGCTCTTGCCAGAAATGTATCCTTCCCACTCAGACAAATCCTAAATCAGCAAGGATGTGATAAAACCCGTGATCCATTAAAAAAAGCACTAGGAAATGGAGGAAAAGGTTTCAGGTAATTCAGAGAACACTTCTAAGAGTACAAATGAGATACTGTAAAATGGTGTTTCCCAGATGTCCCTCTGCATTTACATACTGGATGTCTCCCGAGCTTGTATGCACGGGCTCAGTTTGTGCAAGTACTGGCTCATGCAGGGGCACTCTGAATGCACAGAACTAAATGTCTGCAAAGGGAGTCAGGAATTTATGTCTATACCCCTACAGAAACTGTAATGTGCAGAGATGTGAGTGCCTGGCATCTGCATGGATTAGCCACCCCAGCTTCTGAAGTGGTGTTAAGTTTAAGAAACAAAACATTGAGAGAATCCATTCCAGATATTTTCTCTGCACTATGAAAGGAAACACACAATTTAAGAGAGGTTTCTTTCGAAACAAAGTTGACCTTGAAAACATAATTCCAGAACATGAAGTTTCATTGTTCTCTGAATACTTTTTAATTAACCCCATATGGTTCTTGCAGTTTGTTTATTTTTTGTTAATGTATTTTGACAGAGAGTAAAACCATGTGGGTCACAGTCATTAATTCCATAGCCACAAAACAGCAAATATCAAGCAAACCAAGCCTGATGGCAAAACAATTCAACAAAATCCTTTTCAGCAAACAAGGATGGAAGCCTGCATGATTTCCAAAGCTTTGGTAATAAAAGTAAATACATCAAATACATTTACCCAAGATGTCTCCAGATGACACACTGCTCCCCATACATGAAGAAGAATCATGAAGGTACATTGGAAAAATGATTCTTAAACTGTGTCATGATCGTTTCCTAATCGGGTACCTGGCTGGCTTCACTTGGTGCTTCCAAATGCAGCTACCAGCACAGCTTGTTTCACACTCTATGATCTATTTGGCAAACATGAGTAATTAGTTTGCTGTATTTTAATGCCTGTGCCTTTCTGGGTGAGCCAGATATGCAGAGGTCACTATGGTCTGGCACGCAGTTTTGGGGTCAAGAACTTATATCCATTTTCAAGGTCACTCTGTTCATTGCCTTTCATATATTCCTGTATTCTGCTGGTTTCTGTGTACTTTAGAATCATAGAATTCATTGCTTTGGAAAAGCCCTCCGAGATCATCAAGTCCAACCCTTGGTCCAGCTCCAACTCCTTTACCAGATCATGGCACTCAGTGCCACGGCCAAGCTCAGGTTAAAAACCTCCAGGGATGGGGAATCCACCCCCT
>JAWWEV010000095.1:9336846-9360014 GCA_035583235.1 Hafferia zeledoni
AGCTTGAGCCCATGCCCCCTTGTCCTATTGCTGAGTGCCTGGGAGAAGAGACCAACCCCCACCTGGCTGGAACTTCCTCCCTGCCTGTATTTCTTTCCCCTTCTCCCAGACTGGGCCTGTGTCTGGGTTCCCCTCACTGGCTGCTGTTAAAAATATTAGCCCTAAACCCATGGCAATACATAACTTTAGCAGAAGGGAAGGGTTGCAGAAACCACCTTTTGGAAGGGAACAGGCCAGGCCAGGAAAACTGAGCAGAGGAAGGCAGATGTGACTCCCTCTGGGTCAAAATGGTATTTTCACCTGCCAAAAAACGGCAGTACTAGACTTCTAAGAGCTGAATTTGACACATCTCTGCGTGGGGAAGGGAGATCTTCTGCCCTTAAATGTGCTGTTAGGCACATAGTTTGAAGGGGAGTTTGATTTATAAATATTATGCTGTGTAATAACATTGGGAATGAGACTGAACTACTGGAGTTTCCTGCTTGGTTTGTTTTCCACACCTAAGGGCAAGCACATGCCTTGGAAGGACAGCTGACAATGAGCACTAGGTGGCAACCTTCCCCCGGCTGGCAGGCTGAGCAGCACCTATCCCCAAACCTCTCATACAGGTTCTTCGGACACAATAGGGAAAAAAAATCGTTGCCATTGTGTGAATAATTACCACCCATCCTTTCACCCTGTGCACTTCCAGCAGAAGTCCAGACAACTGAGCAACAAGGAGTCGGCTTGTTTTCCTGTTCCCCACTGAAGCACTACTGCAGTTCACAGCATCCCAAGGAAAATCCATCACCTCTTTAAAGCAAAAATGCAGTACTGCTGTGCCAGCTGTGAACCCCAGATACAGAGAACAACCCTCATGTGCTTCTTCTGTATAGGTATGAGATGAAGCTGGATCTTTGGGTTTGGACCTTTGTCACAGATGGGAAGTATCTGTAGTTGAAGTTTCACATGTCTCAGCAATAAAAAATAAACTTGTAGTAAAGAGAACATTTTTAGCAATGAGGGTAATTAACCATGTGAACAGATTGCCAAAGGAAATCTGTCAAACCCTCATGAGGAGGGTTTTAAACAAGACAAACTGTTTTCCCAGAGGGTAGGCTCCAGTTCATCCCTAAGGCACACACTGAGCTCAGAAGTAACTGGGAGAGCTTCTCCATTCTGGTCAGACTTCCCAATCAGTGCAGCTTGATCTTTATTGCTCAGGTCCCTAAGGCCAAGATATTTTTAGGATTCTCACAGTGTGTTTACCCACGTTTAGAGCATGGTTTCAAAACTTTGTGCAAGAGACCAAAATCTCGGTCAAAGCCACATTTGATTTCCCTCATATGGCAAGTGTTTTTGAAAATTTCCCACAATGCTATTTACAAAGTAAATTTATTTACAAAACTCTAAATGTTAAAAACAGAGAGGAGTAAAGAAGTGAATATAAAGAGACGTGAAGAAAATATAAAGAAAATGAAAAAATAAACTACATATATTTAACTATAGAAATTATCTATTCAACTTCTTTGCTGTGCTCTTATCAGTACACTCAAGTAGTGTATTTAGCCATTTGCAATGTGTGGTAGTAGCATCCTATCCATGCGATTCCTTTTCCATCTTTTTCAGACAGAGACAAGCACAGACAGTCAAAGAGGCTTTTTTGTTTAGAAGTTTAAAATAAGCATCTATATATATTTATTTGTATATGCAAATATCTGCATATAGTTAGAATATATATTTTATCTATAATAAGGAAGGCAGAGTGGGAAAAGTCTGTCTTGTCCTTTCAGCAGGAAGTGTGAAGATTTGTGACAATTTATTTTCCCTAGAAAGTTCAAAATTTCATACCAATACTGGAAAATTCTGTAAAAAGTTTATGATCTTTTACCACAGAGATTCCCACAACAAGAGAGAAGCAGAGCCATTGACAACTTTGCACACTTGGTGCAGCTGCTTGAAGTGCTGAGGCTTTGAATTGGCCTGGGTTGCTGAAGGTATTTGCTGCATTATTCTCTGCTAGTCAGCATTTCCCAAATATTCAGAGTTTCATGTCCAGGTGTAGAGACCCAGAGAACATGACTTTAGTCATGGAATGGAATGGATTGTGGTGGCACAGCTTTCACCCCACAAGCCCCTCTCTGGGAAATGCCTCTCAGGCCTCTGCCTTGACAAACAGCAGCTGGACTAAACCCTCTCAAGCTTATCAGAAACACTGTCTGTTCCCAAGAACTCGTGCACTGGTTCTTGCACGTCTGATGAGCACCTGTGTTTTCACAAACGGCCTTGGAAACTTATTTTTCTTGCCTGAATAACAACCCATGTTGCAAACACTGATAGCTGGATGGCGGTGGAGCCAACCAAGGACGCTCGTAATAACAGACAGGAATTGTTGATAATAACCAAGGACTGTTGGTATTAACATGCTGTGAGAAAGATTCCAAGATTTGGCTGGAGAAGAGGAGCCAGGCAGAGATAGGGCAGCATTTTTCCATGGGAAAGAACCACAAGTACAGCACAAGCACAGGAATGAGTGGCAGGAGTAGGCTTGGACTACAGTGTGGTATTGAGGCCACAAAAGACCCCCGAAGTTCTCTGGCCCACAAAGACCTAAAAGAAAAGACTGCATGATAACTAAAAAATGAGAAACCTGTCATCAGGATGGAGAAACTTGTCCATAAAAAGGTATCTCATCAAGCCCAGGTAGTGCCCCAGGGCCTGGACACCTCATGTGCCAGACCAGTGCAGATGGACTGACACTGAAACCAGGACTGACATCCCATCAGCTGGATTGATGCTGGAACCAGGACTCTCCTTTTCTAGCCCTTGGAAAAGGAACCTGAAATCATGTATTTCTAAGTGCAGAGCAGCATGGACAATGTACAGTGGCTGCCATCTCTTCCTGACATAAATCTGGGAGACTGATAAAGTTTCATCAGATGTCATTCTAATTTTTTTGCAAGTATGGAAGCCAGGGCTGTCAGGCATTTTCTCTTTCCTCTGCTTTAGGCATACGAGATGCATCTGTGTCTGCACAGGTCACAGAAATGATCCTCTGGGTTCTCCTCAGCTTCTTTAACAGGTGACAAAAACTCCCCACTCTGTAGATCAAATATAAATCCTAGATTATTTACAAAAAAACCCAACAAACCCACACCAAAACCCCACAAAATCAAACTAATCACAGTGGGAATGCTTTAACTAGCAGAGTAAGGAACAAAAGAGTACCAAGACATCTGCAGAGGGTACTTGAGGTTTAGTCATGGCAGGAGCCTCCCAGATCTCAACAGACATTTACACAACGAAAGACAATGTCTGCTGATTCCATTCTCCTGCCTCCTCATGTTCAACCTGTTTTATTTTCCTTGCACCATGGCTCAAATCTTCAGCTTTATGCAAAATACAGCTATTACTAAGCAAATGCCCTGTGTCTTATGTTCAGCAGCCTACATTATTATGTATATTAGAATCAGCAAGAGACTTGTCAAAAAATTGTGCACAGCACAGTTATTAAGCAAAGTCAGGTCCAAGCAATGCATTTCTTGTGTAATGCTCATGTTATTCCGAGCTGACAGGTAGAGAAAAGACAAGTGATAACACCATTAGTGCTAGAGGGTGACTTCAGGCAGAGAACTGGGCTGAAACGGGACTGTAGGCTGAAATTCCCTAAGGGCAGACTTTGATGACCTTGTGGTTCAGAAATAGCTCCATGTCCTGGCTCCCCTTGGTATCTTCCTATGTGGTGAGAAGTTCGATGCTTGGAAGACTAGAGCTCAGAAACATGGAACTACTCGGGGTTTAGGCTTAGGAAGGAAAAACACCATTCCCCTTCAGTTGTCAAAGTCAGCCTGTTTGTAGAAGACATGCCTTCCTAGGAAACAAGGGAAGATGTACAAGGGAAGTCCATGAAAGGTGTAATTAGCTGAGGCCAGAACCAGGACCAAGCCTGAAGCTGGAACTTCCACCTCTTGAGTCATGCAAACAGCTGCTACAACCACATTGAGTTTATTGTGAACTGTATTTCACACATGGCTGCATACAGCTCTGAATTGCACAAAATGTTACAGGCTTTCCAAACAGCTCCCAACATAACCAAAGGGATGTGGTTTAAATCTCCATCATTATTTGCTCAACATTCAGTGCAAACTGATGGATATTGAAGGCAGGACTTTTCATCTTATCGCAATAATGTGGTGTTTTATTCATCTGCTACAAAGAGCACAGAGTAAAATTCAGTAAATATCCTGTTTAACACTTTTCTTAAATACTGATGAACTACAAACAGACTCTGCCACTACTCTGAGTCAGGCTATTGGGGAAAAAAAAGATTTGGGTTAAGCCATTTTGAGATCAGAACCAGGTTAAGCCCTTGGATCTTAATGGCAAAACCACCAAGATTTTTTGCTTTGTTAGTAAGATTCTTGGATCAATTTTCAAGGATTACAGAAACTTTAACCAGAGAACACAAAGAAGCAGTTGATCTGTTTCATTAGACTTTTTAAGACAGACAAGTTTCCTTCCTGACAGTACAGAAGTGTCACCTTGCCAATATGTCACATGGGGTGCATCTCTCTGTGGTAACAGCAAAATTGTGGCACTGACTTTCACTAGAACCTTCTTGGTATGGGGAGTTCAGGTCATAAACAAGGGCAGCAAAATTCAGCCTAAGTTCAGCTTCCCATTGAAACTGCACAATTTAGATTTTAAATGTTCAACAGACATGTGAACAAAAGTTGCAATCCAGAAGCTTGTTTAAGGATCAACTTAATTTCAATGCTCATGAGACAAGGGCAGGGAGAAGAAGGGCTTGAATGAGAATATCAGCAGTAAAGACAAGCTTAGGACCTCATACCTCCAGAACATGCAGTGCCTCAAAAACCAATAAGCATTTAATTTACTTATACTGGGATTGGTAAAACACAGGGTAGAAAAGGATTTTCCCCTAAAAATAAAGAAGAAATCCATCCCCAAAACAAACTTATTTTTGTCCAAGAATCCACTGTAATAAAAATGTCCCCATGCGGATGCACACACAGAAACCTCTCATGCAAGTCAGACGTCATCACTGGCACCCACCGTGGCATATAAAGCTGAGTAGATGCTCAGAGCAGCATGTTTGGATGGAAAGGATCTCCTTGCCTTTTCAATCACCTCCACATCCCCAGTGCAGATGTTGCCATTGTTAATGAACTGGTGGTGGGTCCGACAGTCATTTCCAGTGTAGTTGGGCTTACACACAGTCAGGAAGTAGGGAGCCAAGTTCCCAGTCACAACCTGGCCGGCATTTACAAAGATGTCAGTGGCAAAAAGTCCAAATGCAAACACTCCTGTGAGGAAAGGTTGAAAACAGTGATTATTCAGACAGGTTTAAAAAATATCATGGTACCTGAGAAGGAGAGACATAATGGGAGCTCTATCATGTATTCATACAGATCTGTGACAAAAAAATGGGATCTCTGAACCTGAAAGAGCAGTGCAGTGCTGAATGAGACACAATAGTGCACTTACCTAACATAACTATCTACTGTCAAGTACTTTTTTGACTACTCATTGACTTGATGTTGAGAAATACAGATTTTGATCTAGCAATATTTGGCATGTCCTTTTGGAAGCAACCCATTTCTTTGCTCTGGAAGACACTTCCAGAGAGTTGCAGTTCAGCTTATGTCACCAGGAGCCCATAACCATAAACCCTATAGCATTATCTGTTCACTAGAACACATGAACATTTCCAGGGCTGTGGAGTATCCCTTGGGCAATATTGCAGTTGTCACACCCTCCACTGACTCCCCGTGAGTGTTATCAATACTTGCTACAGCTTCTATAAACATATACAGGGGTCTTTTACATGCAAGTACTGCCTACATACCAAAGGAAAAGAACAGCATGTCTGCAGAAACACCAAACCCAAAAGCTCTGAGAGATTAAATCAGCCCTTCTTTCCCCCTTCTTATCACTAAAGTTAATTAAAGTGTCAGAAAAACTTAGAACAAATAAGTAGTTGCTTCTGGTATGAGAATATTGAGGGTCATACATTTTTTTGCTTTCTCCCTCCTGTAGCCCTATAAGCAAAAGCAAGTAAATCATAAATTAGCTGAGATAGCTGCGTATTTAAGTATGACCAAGGGCTGGAGCTCCAGGGAAAACCTCTGAGAGAGCTGTGATAAAATCTTAAAAGCTGGCACCACCACGGCTGTTACACCTTCACTGCTTATCTATACTGAGTTAAAAAAAAGAAAATAAGGCAGCTGTTGCCTGAGACACAAAAAATAGCCCAGGGAGGCAGCAACATAATACAGCGTGTACACACAGAAACATAAAATAAAAAACTGTGTCTAAAATGGATTTGTTGTATGAGTGGGGCTTGCCTGTGCCAGTCACTCAGAGAGATGGTGTGGTGTCACTGTAACACAGATCCCTCCCCAGGGTAATGGTGGGAAGAGCCCTGCCCTTGGGCAGCAGCCTGGGGGTGCTGCAGGACCGTGGAGCTGTTCATCCTCACCATCCTTCCCCAAGGTTAGGAAGGAGCACTACCACAGTGAAGATGATACTGGGGGCTGAGTTCATTATTATCCTTTATGTGAGTGCATTTTTATTTATTATTAATGAACAGATGTGTGAGCATGGATTTAAAAAGCCAGTGTTGGTCAAAGAAAGAGGCTGCCTTCCTCTAGTTCTAGACTGCAGGACTGGCCCCTGTCTTTCTAATGGTGTGAAAGTTTTCCTCCTGTTTATCCTGCTAAGTGTCTGTGCTTAAAAGGAGAGAGCACTGACACTGCTCCTTTATTTCCTTCATCCCTATGCTATTATTTTAAATCCATAATTTTCCACAGCCGACGGGAACTTCTCATCTACATTAGTCAGTGCACAAGGAAGTTCAAAGGAAAAAGGCAGTAGCCTATCTTTTCAGCCTCATGCAACAGCTGAAGTCATGACAGAGATGAATCTTGTTTTATATACAGCTCTTTGTCAAAAAGTTGAGGGTTTTTTTGGCACAGACTGCCTTAAATGGCATTTTTCTGATGTGCTGTGCAAATTAGAGGGAATGCAGAGAGGATTATTACACAGCCTTTTATAATAGTAAGCATAAATTTAAGTGCCAGGCAGTCTGGCCCACGGTATTTATCAAGCTAGTACAAACCAAGAAATGAGGTGTTTCAGGAAAAGCTCATGGGCTTCACAACACTATTCAATCCCCAGGCAGTGCACAGGTACAAAGGTGGTCCAGTGTTTACCTCCATTAAAAAAACAGCAGTTTCGACACCTGCATTCTGTCAATATTTGGTAGCACAGGAGGTGCTGGCCCAAACTCAGCTGCTGCAGCAGTCCACGGAACAGCAGAACAAGCCACTGCTGAAACCTTTTCCAGGTTCTGACTTGAGCATTTATTACTGCAACTCCTCTCTCACAGGTCTGCTAAAGCTGAGCTTTATGAAAATCACAGCCTTGGCCAGTGAATTCAGCTGGCAGGAATGTCACCCTTGCAGGGTGATTACACACCTTGTTGTCTCTGGAGATGCCTCTGGAGGTAGGGTTGGCTGTAATTGATTTAAAGGCTGTAACCAGTGAGCCTGGGCAGTGGCGGACAGTCCCCTGATGGTTTTTGTACCTCAGGAATCCATCTGTTCAATGGATTTGTTCAATGACCTGCAGCAGCTAAGCTAACTGACCAGAGCACAGAAACCCAGTGACCTGAGTGCCAGGTTTTTAGAGGCAGACAAATTGCTGCTGAAAAGCTTCACAGGAAGGGCAGCCAGCCCTTCATTCAGCTGAAGTCCTTGATAAAATGCCAGAGACAGAGAATAGGAGAACATGTACCTCGTCCAGATTCTGACACTCAGGTGTAATGGGAGGTGGTGTCATCCTGATTTCACTGTGCTCACTCTGGGCCAGAAAACCTGGGAATGAACTTCAGGGCAAAACTTAGCATATGCCAAAAGATGGGAACAGTGGAAGCCACATGGGAAGCAGACTCCAGCTGCTTACTAGTAGAAAGGAGGGAGGTTAACTGCATTTACATAAAGCCACTCTTTCCCCTTAGCCATACGTGTCACAAAGTCTGGCTGCAAAAAGTGACCTTAAAGAAGGTGCAGACACTATGTCTGGAAAGGCTTCCTGGCTTTTTGTCACTGTCCTGACTCTCAGCTGTGTTTGTGTGTCTAGGGAACAGCCAGAAGGAGGAAGATGTAAGACAAAACAGTAAACTGTAACTAGGAGAGATACTAGTTTAGGCCAGAGACAGAGGGTAGGATAGAGTCCAACAAGAAGGAACTGAGGATCAGATTTGAAAGTATCTTTGCCTCTGGTGACAAAAGCCTTAGACAAACTACCTGTCTAACCCCAAAAAAGAACAAACAAGGAAAATCCTGTTTCAAAAATGCCGAGGACAGACAACATGAAGCTTAACTTTCCAGCTCCATCTCACCTGAACTAACATTTGCCTTGGCAGAAGAATCTAAGTATTTGGCAGCTTCAGTTTTAATGCTTCATTTTTAATTTCTCTACTTACACATCCCCCAAAATGACTGTCCAGCATGAACTCACGATTTCTGGACTCTCATGTGCTACTCTCATGTTCTATCTCCTATCAAGCTCCTTGTGTGGCTGTTCATCAGTGTTGCCACCTCTAACTCTACTGCTTTTGCCAACAGAGGCCCTGAAGAAGAATCCAGCTCTTCTCACACACTGTAACCCCAGTACAACCGTGTCTCCTTGCAATTCATGCTCAAGCTCTCCTCTTCCACCCTGAATTACTTAACATCAGTCACTGCAGATGCTTGCTGACTCCATGGAAACTCTGCTACTAGACGCATTTAAGATGCTACTGATTTAGAAAAAAACTCACCACCACCACAATACAAAAATGAATAAAAAAACCTCTTGGGAGATGTAGAAGAGCAGCTGAAAAAGACATCGGGAAGAGACAAGTAAGAAGCCAGTGGGTGGAAATGAGACTCAGGAAGTAGAAATAAAGTGACAAAAGAAACAATGCATTGAAGGGCTCCAGAGAAGCTGGGCTCTTTGGTCATGTAGCATCATGTTTTCTACCAGGGATGTTTATTTAGGCACTCCTCTCTCACCCAACGCCCAGTCAACTATCTGAGTTTGTCACTCTCAATCTAATTTGCTCAGGAAATACTCATATTACACATGCACACTCATACTCACCCAACTCCATTTCCATCCCTATGGTTTTTAAAGATCAGAGTTTCAGTGGAGAATATCCTTGGAAGGACTCAGGGCTCTATAGGAATGTTGATTCTCCGTCCACCTCTGAACATTTGATCTAAGAACCATGTGCATCCAATAAAGCCATACATTTATAGTCCTATGAGTCAGCCTCTGCTAAAGCACCCTCATCATTATATTTTAAAGAGTGTTGTTAAAGGAGAGATGGAGGTTGCAGGGGAATTTATTGTCCCATTTGCCATGGTGTCAGGAACAGGCTCAACATCAAACTTCTGGGCACTCATAACCTGATCATGGGACTGGCTTTGATCTCCTAGGGAAGATACCACAGAGTTCCAGGCATCTACTGCCTCTTGGGTCTGCCTGTTTCACCTGTGAGTGTCCTGCCTGGACACTCCAGACATAAAGGCAGACACATGGTTTGAACATGCCAGAAGAAATTCAGTTCTCAGTGTAAGAGAACTCTGGAGCTTCAAGACTCCTCCCAACATACACACAGGTTATCTTCCTTCCTCGCTGCTTTCACAACTACCAGTTTTCATCTAGACACCTCAGAGCCTGGCATAAAAGGGAACAGGAAGGGTTGATTTGTTGCCAGCACAGTGACCTGTTTCTCTTTGTGGATGTTCTTCAGTGACAAGAAAGGAGAATTCCAGTAGTTCCAAGCTGCTGAGGAGTTTAGGTTAGGGGCAACAAACCCAAATGCAGCCTGAGTACTGCAGAAAGGCAGCCAAATAACAGAACGTGCATTGTTTCACAGTGAACTTCAGATCTTAGGCAGACAGAAGGCTAAGGTCAGGCAAGCTGTGTCCTGCAGCTGCTCAGGGAATCCACATCAGAGCTCTAGGGTATATCTATCCTAATACAATAAACTCAATGTGCGTATAAATCTTGTAAACCTTTATTTGCTGAACTAAAGCCTTAATTTGCTGAAATAAAGCCCTAATTTCATTATTTAGCTGCCCACTGTGAGGTGTCACCATGCTTTAGATTAAGTTGTCAACAGAAGCTGATCTGTGCCATTTGTTAACTGCAAATTATGTGCATTCAAAGTAAAAGCCACTGGTCACAAACTGAAGAAGCACGTTGCATTTCTGCATATCTGAGCCAGAGAGAGGCTACTTGAATATTATCAGGCCTTTGCAGGTAGGCAACTTAATCATGTGGATTACAAACCTCATATAATGAAATGCAACACAATACATACTGTAGTCACCCTGCTACAGTGAGTCAGGGAGCTCTGAATCCATGATCCTGGGCATATGACAGCAGTTGCACATAAACAGACTAAAACCTTGACTGAAACCTTTCACTAAATAATGCTATAATATTTTGTAACCTCTATTTGCAATACAAACCATGATGTAGAAAATGGAAGCAAATGCAGAATGGCATGTTGTTAACAAAGTACTGAATGGAAAATTACAAGAATAAAAATACAAAAGGCTGGGTATGTTCAAGATGGGAGACAGGGAGGAGAGGCAGAGGCCCAAGAAACAGTCACTCTTACCCCCAAGTTTCAAAAAGGTTCCACGCATGAACAGTGAGTTTGGGCAGCAGAATTGACGATAAAACTGCCAGCAGGGGTGGGGAGAGGAGGAAGGAGAAATGATGTGACAAAAAAAAGCAGTGCAGCACAACATCTTAGAAAAAAAATCCTCCAAAGCAATTGCACACCATTTGTTTGACCTGAAAATCTTTAAAAAAAATGTCGGTGGAAGCAGCTGTAAAAGATAAAGAGGAAGATGGAACGAATTGCAACATACATCAAAGTCTGATGTTCCCAAGCTAAGCCAGCTTTTTTCACTGATAAAGAAACTGATTTTATAAATACAGGGAACACAGCAGGCTTCACCAATCTAGGCTGCAGTACAGGACGTGACAAACACTGCAGTAAGGTGAGAGGCAGCCCTTTGCTACAAAAGCACAAGTCTACCAACATGCAGAAATCATGCCTGGGCCAGGAAGCAAGAAGAAATTGTGGTTCTGCTTCATGTGAACAAAGAACCAGGGAGGGATTTAATACAAAGCTCAGCACTCAAGGTCCCTTCTAAACATAGGAGGGGAGGCTGTTAGACATCTGCTGAGGCCTTGAGGAAAATGAGAGAATCGCGGGAGAGCATAGGAAGCAAGATAGGAGCAAAAAACACATAAAAGAAACATGGGGCTTTGCCAATATTCCAGAGGAGTTTCAGAGTTTTTGTTTTGCTTCACTATCAATCTGTAAAAAAGTGCTTAATTCTTTACACAGCAAGAAAAACCACGAGAAGAAAAGCTCAAGTCTAGCAACCAAACCCAAAGGATCCCAGGGAGATAGTATGACGAGGGTCCTTGCCTTTCACAGGACTAAAAGACGGTTTAGAGCTTCCCTTCTTGCTTCGCTTTCCTTACAAGATCTAAATGAACGTTCAGTGAAGTATCTATAACTTTCTGCTTGTTTTGTGGAAAGTACATTTAGGCTACTGTTCTTGAAACCCCATCTCTTCCAAGCAACTCCAGTTACAAAGCTATGGAGGGAGAAAAAGCCTCTTCGCCTTTCTAACATTTGGGAAAAGCAACTCTCAAAAGTTGTCCATGACGTGCCTTGCAGGGTCAGACAGTACTGTTCTTTTTTCCTGACACATGAGCACCTAGACATAATGAAGTATTTTTCTCATCCTTTTGAGTAATATCCACTGCAATACCTTATAAAGCAATATTTCAAGGAGTTAAACTGTTACTCTTTGCAGGTGCTCAGTAAGATTTGCTCAAACATCGGGGCAAAAGAAATCACCAGATATGGATGGATTTCAACCAATTTGTACCAAAACTAAATTTCTTTCCAACAAGCCACCCTGTTCAAAGGGTATCTTGGAAGACGACTTACTCTTTTGGCCCTCATGTTTAGCAAGAGAACACACAGAGATAAATCCATGTATAAGCAACTCGGTCAGATCTGAGAGCCAAGAACCTGGGAAGCCTCTTTTTGGACTTAGCAGCTTCCCTGGATCATCCAGCACAGGGTACAGCTGCTCAGTCCATGTTATGTTTTCAAAATGCAGGTGAAATGCAAAATGACAAATATGCAGTTATTTTCAGCTCTTTTCATAAATGATTTCATCCACTTTTCAACAAAAGCAACTTGTCTCATTTCACTGCAAAGGGAAAGTTTCAGAAGAAAACAAGCAGTCAGTGTAGTTTAAGATAGGACAAAGACTAAGCCACTTCTAATAATATTAACTTCATTTTTTCTCAGGAAAACAAACATAGCTGCAAGGCCAAGACTGATTTCTCTATCACAGTTCCTGTCCTACAACTCTCAGAGTCCACTGTGTCATTGATACCCCTTTTCTCTTCTGCAGAAGAGAAACAACAGCATGAATGTTTAAGAATAAAGCTAAATATAAGAAAACATACTGAGCAAGTGCTCAGCCTCCATGATCTAAGTACTTTTAATGCTGACCCTACAGGCAAGAGTGTTTGATTGGAACTGCACGACATGCCAAATGTGCTGGAACAGGCAAACAGCCCTGAGTGGCCCAGTGGACTCTGGTACCCTGCTCCTCTCTTAATGGCAGTTTACTGTCCATCAGTATATCCTAGAAGTTACGTGATGGTCAAGGGTATTTTACTTTGAACTGCATTCCTGTGTCTTTTGTTTCCATCAGCAGCACTCAGTCTGGGCTGTGTGGTTTGCACAGGTGGTTTGCTTCCACCCCAATGTTGACAGAAGGGACATTTCCCTCCCAACCTTCCATGCATAAAGCAGGAGGCACTCACTGAGGGAGGAGAGCAAGAAAGAAAACTATGACTCCTCCTCCTTTGCAGCATGTATTTGCTGCTGATGAAAACCCTAACACAGAGTAAGACTGTCAACCCCATGCATGAACTTGGGACTGCTGATCAACGTTATGAAGAAGGTAAAGCTGTTTTCAAGCACCATATAAAGCAACCTCCAAATGGTTTAGTGACAGAACTTCATTTCTCAGCAATTAACTCCATGAAAGCTCTAAAAAGAAGCAAATACAATGAAAATAATAACATTGTTTTGAAGTGAGCTCTGGGCTTTTTTGCACTGCGCTCAGCAGAACATTATGTGGCAGAGCTATGGATGTTAAAATTAGAGCTGAAAAGAAAAATGCCAAATAGATGAGCTGGTGAGGACCAATTTGTAAGTAAAATGGGTAGCTTACACAGACTAGCAATGATGGAATTATTCATATAAGGATCTGATTGATATAACCTCTCTCTGAGGGTCTAGAAAAAGCATTAAGCTCAGCAGAATACGATACAAACCAGCTCCAGACAGCATGATATGGCAAATTTTGAACGTTACCTTGGAAATCCTGAGGGGACTATCCCTCTAAGGTGGAAGATGCCTGCAAAGATTTCACAGCTTAATTAATTTTGTGATGTACTTATTATGTATTTATGTATTTATCAGGTGTTTTGTTCTGTTTTGGTGCAAGCAGGGACCAAGCCTGCAGTGCTCAGGTTGCTTACCTATAAAACGTATTATTCTTCGAAGCAGTGGGTTCAGGTAACAGCATTCTCCAGTCAAAATAGTTTTCTCTTGAATAATTAGGGTTTCTCGGGTTGACTTTATGAAATACATGGATATTTCACCAATAAAAATCTGCCAGGAAGGGGAAAGAAACAGAAGGTTAAAAATTACATGATCAAAACACTAAAATATGGGTGACTCATTCCAGCCCACAGAAAGTGCTACACAGCAATGTGGCTTTGGGACACTGCACATCACTCAAGGTGAACTGACACAGACCCAGCCCCTAAACAAGACAAGGGTCATTCTTGTGCTCAGTGGTGTGGAGGCCCAGAGAAGCTGAACCGAGAAACGCCTCAGCCTTGATGAACTAAGCCCCTCTTGAGCTTATCAGAAACACTGTCTGATCCCAAGAACTAGTGCTGTCTGAGGAGCACTTGTTTTTTGACAATCAGCCTTGGAAACTTATTTTTCTTGCCTGAAAAACAACCCAGGTGGAATAATATTTTTGTTGTTGAACCTTCAAAGAAAGATACCAACTCAAATTGTGACCAGGATATAAAATTACTATGACTAAAGCCATCTATCTTGTAGCCCTATAAACAACAAAGTGAGATCCTCTGGAGCTCTCAGTTCCCAGAGGATAAGGAGCTAACGTGTAAGTTGCAAACACTGATAGCTGAATGGCTGTGAAGCCAAAACAAGGATTGTTGGTAATAACAGACAAGAATTGTTGGTCATAACCAAGGACTGTTGGTATTAACACACTATGATAAAGAAAAAGATTTGACTAAATGCCCTGCTTTATTTATTTATCAAAGTATCAAAAATTAAGTCTCCAGGGAACCATTGATCATGATCTTAGCCATGCTTATGTATTACGTGTTTTTGTATGATCAGAACATTCATGCATTCTTTGAAAATAATATCTGCTTCCCATAGGAATGGGATCACTATTTCTTAAGCACTTAAAATTTATTTACTTCTGTTGCACTGGGGCCTATCGCCCTCACTGCAGCTGGACAGAATTTACAAGCTTTAGAGGCAATGATGATCAATATACAGCAGGAACTTCAGAAAATATCACCCACCATGCTCTGTCAACAGGCTTTAGAAGGGAAAACTGGGAGGTTTTTAGAAGGACAGAGTTTGTTATTAAAGTCTTAAAAAAAAGTCTGCCTAAATTGGAAGAAATGAGCTTTTAAAGGGGAGCACTCAAAATAATTTAATACATTATTATAGGACACACGCAAGAGAAGTCCACAGTGGCAGGAAACAGACAGAACTACAGAACAACCTACATACATCAGCACACACACACACACACGCACACACTCTGACACAGTCACCCAGGGTTAGTATAATTGTCAAGGAAGTCGCCTTAGTTCACTTTGACTGCTGGAATGGTTACGTTGTTTCAAGGGCAACAATTTATCCTTATTAAGCCAGATGAACATCCTTATTGATTATTGACATTCAAGCCAAGTATGCTCAACCTCTTTGTAAATCTGACTGCTGATGGTGAGAGATGTGGAGCTGTAAAATGCATGTCGATAATGGTATCTGGGGGGGGGGAGCCAGTGCATGGGAGCTGCACTGAAATATTGCCTTTATCCTGTTTCAGTCCATCTGCTCTTAACAGAATTGGCAAGCAGTTCAATAAGCTCAGCTCACTAACGATGGGGCTGGGAATTAAGAAAAAGACCATCTGCACCAAAGCAGTTTAAAAGTGACACTCTCTTTCAAAATGTTTATTACTTGAATTATGATAATGTTCAGAAGTTTGAGTTAATGCTTGGGGTCTCTGTCTGCCCAGGGCTGTAGATACACACTGAGAGGCAATTCACACCCTGAGGAATTTCTACTCTGTGAAGACAAGGGTTACTATTCTTTAAAAACCCCTGAACTTTTCAAATAAGAGAAACTTAGATATAAAATACTCTAATAGTCCTCTTGTAGTAATACATCCATTTTTAAAGTTCCTTTAAAGACTAGAAGTTAAAGGATTATTCACCTGCTTCAATACCCGTCTTTGTTTCTATAAATCTAGCTGTCTGGCATGCTGCTAGCAACTCCCATGTGGATAGATTAGTTCCACTTATACTTAGGAATACATTTTGCCAGGCTATAAATCTGTTCAATTCCATTCTGCTGATTTAAGCAGAGTTATCCCACATTTCCTATACCATAACAAATCAAAATGTGATTTTTTAAGTGAATACTGCCTTTGGTTTAATACAGAGTTTAGATGTATGGAAATAATTTGTGTGGTGAAACAAGGTAATTAAACATAACTGGACTATTCTTGTGGTGTCATCTCTGACACTTAGTTGGTGGAATTTCCAGATTTTGTTTCCTTGTCTGTTTAATATGAGCTCTAGAAAGTGATTCTTGCTGTTCCTAAAAATTCAGGGGGGGACTGGACACCTGATTCTGATCGCTAATCTACCTGTGTGCAGTTGAATCTGGTCTGAACAGCTCCTCAAAGAATTCATTTTTTTTTTTCTTCCAGGTGTTCCTGAAGTCAAGTAACTCCCCTGACTCTCATGATTTAAACCCTGATGATTCTGCATGAGTGGGGTCTGCATCCAGCCAAGTTATCCAGCTGGCCTCCCGGAATCAATCACCAGCACTATTAAGTACCTTAGCTTCTGCCAAAACAGAATCAGCACTCCAGGAGTGGTTACAATTCAGCTCTAAATCTGAAATCTAAATATAGATAGATACGGGCAGAAAAAGAAAACAGCAAGCAAACTGTTTCTATTTCCACTCAGGAAAACAATGCAAGGTTAATGAATTTCTGGATCATACTGGCTTAATCAGACAGTAGAAATTGCAGGAAAATTGCAGTGGAGGTTGGGGACTGAAAGCACAGGTGATCTGTAGTCTGGCATGATGTAGGTAATAGGGAAGCAAAGGCAGTGCCCCAGATGGGTTTTTGTTCTTTGTTTCCTGAAGGCAGTAGCAGCTCATCTACACTGAGGATGTATTGCTTGGACACTCTTGCTCACATTCCCTTTTACATTACTAGCAGGTAAAAATACCACAATGACACCCCAAAGCCCCAGCATGAATTAGAAATACCTACCCAGCAGCCATTTTTCCTCTGCTAATTTCACTGAGGAAACATCTTCCATTTTCCCTGCCTTACTCACATTATCAGCAGGGTCACCAAATACTTGCTTCTCAACATTCAGGTCTCAAAGATCTCTGCTGCATATGCTTTACTTATTTCCTTTCTCCTCGTAAGCCAGCAGATGATAAAATTATTTGCCTCATTTTCCTCTTCAAAAGCCTTTTGTCCATGATAGTCCTTCAACTTAAGAAGTGTCATTTTCAGACAGTGAAATGTCTCATCTTCTCCTATCAAGTTCTCAGCATGACTTCACCAGCTGATACTACCTGCACTTCAGTACAGGTTACCAACAGTTTGCTAAGTTAATTATCAATTTAATAAACAGAACTATTGCTTTTAAAGGGACACAATTTTTTTTCCTATAGCACTTTCTGATAAGCTTACACTTGATCATTTGCACAAAGGGATTCCAAAAAAATCAAAGTAAACATGAAAAAGGGCTATTTCTGTGAGGATAAACTAAGATAAACTATCCAGGAATGTGTTTGGGTTACAACTAAGTGGGGGCTGCAGATGAAGGGCACCCTGGAGCAGCTCCTGCAGGAATTCTGCAGTGGGATAATGGTGGAGGGCAGACTTGAAGAGCTATATTCAGCTTAAAAGAGTAATTAATGATTGTGCAGACAGCCAGGAATGCAACTTTGACCCTTTTTTCCTTCTTACTGTTTTTTTCTCATTCAGGACAAGGCATTGTACCTCAATTTAAATCCACTAGCAAAGCTGAGAACTCCCCTCCCGTGGTTTGGCTTAATTCTCCTCCAGGAGTCAAAATCTCTCTCCTTAGTAATTTTTCTCTAAACTCCTGTGCATGTACAGTGCCACAATCTGGTTCCTCCTATGCTCCAATCACACTGCCCCAGTCTCCCCATTATTCTGCTCCCTTTTCAAACTCACTACAGATTGACTGCCTCCATGCAGTCCCACCTGGCTGCTGGCAGAGGATGCAGCTCACTCCCTCCTGCCTTCCATTCACTCACTCCCTCATTCCGTCACTCACTTAGAGATGACAAATAGGAAAATACTATTTTTGTAATTTTTTCACACTTTCAGCAAACACTGGGGTTGTGTGAAGGTTGCCACGGGGTTTTCATTTACGCTGGAATTCCACACAGCTAAAGAAGGAGGAATGTGGAGGAGATGAAGTATGCACCACTATGCCCACAGCATGGGACTGCTTGAAGTCTTTCTCCCTCTAGAAGTTACATCCTTCTGCTGTTTTCCAGGAAGAAGTCCAACCTGTGTCTTTTCCCACCGCAGCAAGACAACGGAGTTCCCATATAAAGGAGACTTACGTGAAGTGCAGACACAATCTGTCTTTTTTATGCATGTAGTTAACCTTAATCTGCTTTCTGCAAGTTTTCAAAGCCTTCAACTTGTCTACCTTAAGAGCATCCTTGTGGCAAAGTTAGTCCTTGTTGATAAGACTTTCTAAATTGAAATCCCACCCAGGGACATTCTGTAACATGCAAAAATCTCTGCAGCAAACAAAACTGAACTTAGTTCTTGGGACATCATCACTCTCAGTTCTGGGCAGGTTTCAGCAACGTATGTGACATTTCCTGAATCCTCTGCAAGGACGTGTGTGGCTGCATTTTTAATGTCACAAATAGAAAGAACCACATTAATCTAGTCTGCAGCATTCAAACAGCAGCCAAGGGAAGGACTGGATCTGAGGAAGGCACTGGCTGTGAGACAAGCTGCATGCAGAGCACTCAAAAAAGAGAATAGCAGCAAGATGAGAGTTGTGGGTCTCTCAACCCCAATCAGCCAGTTATAGTATGACTCCATACACTTTCCCTGGGAAAATAGCTCTCTTTACCAAAAGGTGACCTTTGCAAAGTGCTCCAGTGAGTGTTTCATCAAGCACTGACCTGTGCTGGGCCAAAAGCAGTTCTGCCTTTTTGCATTGCAGTGTCTCCAAAGTCTGCATCAGCACAGCTGCAGTTGGGAGAGAGATGTTCTTCTGGCTCTACCTGGGAGCTCATATCTCCATTCATTTGTCTTTAGTTAAATGGCTGAAGATTTTCACAAGCCACACAGAAGGCGCAGAATTGCAAAGGGTTTTAGCTGGTAAGGGGCCCCTCAGTCCAAAGCCTCTCAAAGCAAGGCCAGTACAACCCCAGCCAGCAGTGGTCACATCATTACAAATGTCCTCAAGGACAGAGAACCTACAGCCTCTCCTGCAGTGTTTGCCCAGTCTAATTTAAAAAAATGTTCCCAGTTCTAATCAGTTTCTTCTTTGCAGCTGTGTCCACTGCAGGATTGCCCCTTGTGATCTGAACAGTCTGTCTTCCTCTTCTTCACAGTCCCCATTAAGAACATGGCTCATACTGAATTTCATTTACTGCTATGAGTTCCTGAATTCCTCAGATCTCCCTCAGATTTAGCCTTAGGTCCTGGGAATATTGATCTGCCATCCCACCTGCCACTTGCAGGGCCCAATATTGATATTGTGAAGATGAGACCAACTGGTTAAATCCAGGTAGTGAACACTTAGCAAGACTTGTATTGAGAAAAGGCACTTCAAAAGGCAAGGGGTGGCTAAGGTCTGCCTCAACACCCTCTCCAGGATACAGTATTCCTGCTGTGATCCACAGACAGAGCCCTGACCCAAGCCTACCTGGCAGGCATAGCTTTTCTCTGGTAACATCACTATTATTGATGAAAGGACCAGCTGAAAGCTTCCTCAGACACTCCCTTGTTGTTGCCATCACCCTCTCGACAGGTCTTCTCTAGCCCACAGGAATTACTGCCATATTTTACAGAACTATACAGGGAAATGAAGCAGTATCTTCAGCTGTACATTGCAATGCCAGCTCACCCTTAATCTTCCACGGACACAACTGGTTCAATCTGCATTCAATTACTTATCTCATTCTGGTTTTGAGTGGGTGGTTGTTGTTGAATGAAAACAATAGCAAAGAACACTTACAAGTCCTTTTCCAGAACAAGAAAATAGTTGTGTTTTTTTTTAATTTCAAGTCAAAAGGGTTGAAATTCACAATTTATATTCTAGCCTGCTAAAAACACAAAACTGTCTTTTTGTTCTGCTCAAAAAACTAATTTACTGTGGTAAAACTGTCTAGAAGAATTACACTGAAATTGTAACATTTCTCACAGCTCTGCACTGTTCCTCACAAACTGGTGTGTGGCTGGAACCACCACAAGCTCCCAGAAACACTGGCATTTCAGTTCCTGAGAGTGTCACACCAAAGTAATAAATACACCAGCAAGGTGCACTTATTATTTCTCCAGAATGGTGTGCAAGTACCAGGATATAAACATTTACACAGGGTATTGGGCACATCTTTGCCTTACTCCTTTGTAGCCCAGCTTGTCACTCAGCACCTCACGACCTCAGCCCTGGCAAGTCTCAAAAAGAGGGAGTCAAGTCACCACTGGCAGAGGACACAGCCTGCTGTGCCAGCACAGGGGTGAAGTGTGGCAGGCAGCAGGTTGCATGTAGCACAGCAGGGTGTGCCTTCTGGCAGCACCATCACCAGCAGAACCTAAGATTTTGGCCTGAAAAAGCTGGGAAGAAGCTGCTGTAACAGAGCTCTTGATCTGTGTCAGATGCTCTTGGTTTCCCTGGCATCTGCTACTGAGCAGCCACAGGGGAATCAGCCAAGATGGGCAGAAATTCCCTGCCTTCCCCTACAGAAATAAATCACTGCAGTCACATGGCTATGGTAAGCCAAGGCCAAAGAACCGAGACAGAACAGGAAAACCATCTAGAAAAATTATCTTTACAAAGCTTTAGAAGTAAGTGCAGATTGTAGAGAGGCAAGTTCGAGCAATTTTCTCCTGCTTCAGATCATCAATGTAATACAGCTTCTAATTAATCAGATTCAGTTTGACTGATTCCAACATTGTCTGAAAACAAATACTCTTTTGCACAAATTAATAGCAACGGACAGTTAATTATTGCATATAAGTTGCCACTTCCAACCTGGAAATGGAAGGAAAGAAACTGAAGATTGCATGGAAACAGTAGAGGCACTTCCTATTCTCTTTTGAAGTAGGAAAGAACAGTGCCCTTGAAGCTTTCTGCCAGTGAGCTGGCTCTGTTCCCAAGGCTCTCTGCTTTTCTCGGGTGGGCAGACAAATCACAGTGGATGGAGCAGAGTAGGCACAGTGCTGAACTCTGCAACGATTGTTTAGTACTAAGTGGGGAATTGGCTGCTTTACAGTAACCTTGTAATAGGGAAAACTGGTCTCAAGGGACACTAATGAATGTGGTGGAACCATCCCAGAATATTTTTAGGGCAGTGTTTCAAAAACAGTGAATAAAACTGCATAATACCAGGCCATTCTCATTTATTTTGCCACTAAAAGTGAAGGAAATGCACACACAGTGGTACCAACCCACAGCTGCTTTTCTGAAAAGTGTTGTCAGAAATAAAACATACATGTTTGTTTTCCCCATGCACACTGTCACAGCTAAATGACAGAGACACTTAGACATTCCATTAAGTCCACAAAGATGTTCCCTTTTGGCTTGCAGGCATTATAACACCTTGCAGCTATGCTGAAATCACGGCTTGAGTCCTCCCTTGAGCTGGGCACACAGGGCTGCCCTTACATACTGCTTGTGCCTCAGATGAGGGAGCTTGGAGACTCCTAGGGTATCTTCCATAGCTCCAGTTTTAGCTGGCACCATGACCTAGTACCTCATCGTTGCTGAGTTCCACCCCTTTCAACAGTAAATCACTCCTCTCCTGTCACAAGGAGTCAGTAACAGTGGTAACATGAAGGCAACACGGAGAGATCAAATTTGCTACTGCAGCTCCTCTCAGACAAACCAACAGGTGCAAGGTCAGAAAATGAGTCAAAAATGTTGTACAGAGGAGAAACAAGTAATTGTAAGGAGGGACTGGCATTACCTTTGACTTAAGTCATGTCCTCATGGTGGAGCTGCAGGATGCCAAGAGATTCTTCCTGACAGCAAAGCACAGGGAGTGAAGCTACAACTTAATCCACAGTGAATGCACACAATGCTCCCCTCCCACAAAGCACAGTTGTGTGGGTTCTTTTGTTTGTGTGGAGTTCTTTTGGAGGATTTTTTTCGTTGATGTTGGTTTTGGTGTTGGGTTGTTGTTTTTTTTTTAGAGAGTACCCTTCTCACAGTATAAATAGAAAAGGCTGCATTTGCTCCTTTCATTGAAATCCCTATGAGAGTCAACTGGATCAAACATCCCTCCCCAGACTGTGGGCAGCCTGAATGACAGGCAGCACCCATTTGGGTACAGGATGACTGCTGAGGATACGTGCACTCTCAGTGCAGTAACCAGCAGGGCAATGCAAGTAGAGTTTAGGAAGAATCAGCTCACTTTCTGTCTCACTTACAATTAATGAACATTGCCAAAACTCAGTCTGCAGAGACAGCTACAAGCTGAAGCAGAAATCTGAAATGACCCTGCAAGAAGATGAATGTCTCTCAAAAAACAGATGGGAATGAGAAATAAAGTGAAGTTACTCCTGTAAAAACATTGTGATGAGCACCAGTGAGGAGAACAGAAAAATATCCCTCTGGCACATGCTTTGGTTGACAATTAGCCTGATAGTAATAAGACACTGAATAATTAAACTACATATTAATAATACAATACAATGATACAAATAATGTAAAAAATGGACTAAATAATGTATTAATACATGCTACATTAAAAAGGGAAATAAAAATGTTTTCCCAGGAAAGCTTCAGGAGCTGTCTCCTTGGGGTTGTAGGTAGAGATCACCATGAAGCACATTGCCAAGAGCCCTGTGCTGACCCTGACCATGTCCTCTTTAGCTGTAGCAGTGTATCCAGGGCAACAGCACAGCCAAAGAAGCAGAGTTCACCAGCCTATACCCCACTGGATCCAATCATTCAGGGTTATGACTGTACTTACAGACCCAGGATAGTGTTTGTGCAGTTTCACTGTATGAGATAGTTCACACAGTCCAGCTCCACACAGCACTGAGCTAAACACTAAGCACCCAAAAGCTTCATTTGATATTCACAACATTCTTTTAGTTGAACATGGGCTATGCAAACTTCAAAACCAGCACTCATGATGGAATGATAGATGTGTCTAGGTTGAAAAAGACCTTTAAGGTGATCAAGTCCAACTGTTAACCCAGCACTGCCAAGTCAAGACTCCAACTCAGCTTTTCATAAAGAAGAGTAATTAGGAAAAATGCTGATTCAGTGGAGCAAAACCTGAAAGGTCACCATCAAAGGTTACCAGAGAAAGGAAATAAAGAACAGCACTCATTACCCAATGCCAGTTAATCAGTTAATCAAGGGACAACCCAATATTGTTACAGAATCAAGACACAGTCATGACACTCTATCTACCTTCACAAAAAACACCTGTCAAAAGCTGCCACCCTGAACAA
>JAWWEV010000095.1:9360024-9394630 GCA_035583235.1 Hafferia zeledoni
TTGGGAAAATGTGATATTTATTTTTTCATTTACAAGTCATTTATCACTGCAACACAAAGTAAAATCAAAGTAAAAAATGAGGATTTTCATAAACTTGTGATGTAATCCATTTCAAAACTCCTACTTGTTTTCAGAAAGTGTCTTATACCAAAAGCTATGGCCTCTTCTGCAGATCTCTTTCACACTTCTTACCACATTCTGTGACATGAACATGGTTTCATACACTAAAATTACTGCAGAAGAAAACTTAAAATAGACTTTGGTGAACCATTCACTATTCACCATTCACAAGTAGACATGTCCTATACAGCTTCAATCAGCTTTTAGAAAGAATGAAAATCAAAGTTAATATGAGTAAGAAATACTGAAGAGAAAGAAATAAAACAAAGTCCATAAAAACATGACCTGATAGAAATTTATCAGTGTAATTACAAATGCAGCATAGGTTGCTATTGGTGAAATTTGCAACCTTCTGCACAGAAAATGGGAAAAGGCCAAAGTTTTGCTAAACAGTGACTGCAATGATCTGTTTGGGATTGTATGTTCTCACCTAATTGAGTCTTTTCATCTGCACAGAACAGCTACATTGCAGCTTACTGATTGTATAGTAAAGAAAACCAGGTAAAAAAAAGGTTAACTGGAAATGACAGCCAAAAATAAAGGTTATAAACAAAAATGAAATAGCATTCATGTTTTTGCTTGTATTTAACATCTTTCTGCTCACCCAAGCCTTTTAAAGCCCTTCAACAGTCCTTTTAATACATCAGGAAATAATCCTGGATATATTGCACATCTGACCTGAGTTTTACTTCAGCTTTATCCTGTTTTCTTATTTCCAGTAATACATAACCTTTGCATTAGAGTGTCTCTGGAGCCCTGGCAATTCACAACTAATCACTGAAGTGAGCAAGCTATTGTAAAAGGCTTAACAAGCTCTACCCTTCAATCCTGCATTGTGATTACCTCAGAATAATTACTTCTGGAGACAACTGATGAAGATCATATTAGGCTGAGGCAAAACAGAGATCTGGCTAAGTGTGAATCAATTACAGCTGAATAGAGAAGAGAAGGGACAAAGATATCACAGAACTATTGCTATTATTTATGAAGGGGTTCATGAAGAATTCAAATAATTTCTTATACTCACAATAGCTGTTGGAGTTGAAGCCAGCACACAGTACAGCACAAGAGGTGAAATGAAGCTCTCATCCTCTGTCCCAGGGTACGGTTTCATCAAATTGCCATCCTGACAGAAGAAACCTTGGATATGCACCTGAAAGGTATCAGTGTACTCGAAGTAGTAGGCAAGCAGAACAGTCCCAGCCATGATCACAAGCTGAAAATAAAGCATAATCACAGAGAGGCGTTAGTTGCTTTTTGAACAGATGCAGCTGTGCCTCCAAGCTACTTCAGTCCTGTGGACCATCCTCCCTTCATCGTCACACTGACAGCCCCTGCCATAATAGTGTGTGAGTGTGTGTGTGTGTTTCTGTGCCTTCGCTTTGCAACATCTGTTACATAAACCTTTTGGCAAACGACACTAATGAACGTCTCAGATAGGAGCAGGTCCGTGCAGAGGGACGGGAGCTGTGACAGCCACTTCATCAAAGGGCATGTGAGTGTCAACAGCAGCGACGGTCGATGACAGCGCCAGGATGAGGGGCAGGAACCAGCAGCAGTGACAGCTGAAACCTGTGCACAGTGGGAAAGCATTATTACAGAGGATAAAGGAAGCTAAAGCCAAAATGCTTCCCTGCTGCAGCTGCAAGCCCTGTGCTGGGGAACGTGCATCTTGTGCTAATCCAGAAGAGCCTTCTGAGTCCCAGATGAAAACTTGCCTCCTGTCACTCACCTTTCCTTGGTGCTCCTTCTTACAAATAAAGCTTTAGAAGTCTACTCAGAAGTCCTGACTCTCCAAGCAACCTGTGGGGGCTCCTGTGCACTGCCTGGCTTCCCCACTCCAGCACAACAGCTTTTGAAAAAACCTGACTTGAATCTGGAGCTTCATTTTCAGATATATATGCACGAGCCTTTCTGGTATTAGTTTTCATAGTTTATGGCTAGCTAAATGAGTTGGTTGGAACCTCATCCATGCACTTTTTTTGTATATATGCACAATTACTGTGCATGACCTACTGTCAGCTCCCAGCACTGCTTCAACAACATATCTCAGAACAACCTCACCAAAGTTGTCACTAACCTCACCTCATGAAAAGAAGCTTTACTAAGATTTACTAATTCTTGTTCTCCCTCTGTCAGAATGCAAATAAAAATCTCACATCACAGTTCTCATCCATGAAAAAAAGAGCAGTATTGATTTCTGACTGGTTTTTTAGGGGTAATGGTTCTAAACTACAAGAGGGTCGATATAGTTTAGATGTAAAGATGATGTATTTTACAATGAGGGTGGTAAAAAACTGGCACAGGTTGCCCAGAGAGGTGATGGAAACTTCAGCCCTGCAAGTGTTCAAGGCCAGGCTGGACAGGGTTTTGAGCAACCTGGTCTATTGAAAGGTGTTCCTGCTCATTGCAGGTGGGATGCAGCATTAGATGGCCTCTACAGGTTCCCTCCAATCCAAATCATTCTATGAATCCATGACTCTAAATTATGATAAACACACCACCTTATTCAGAATCCTCTTTCTGAACACCAGTGCCTTCTGACACTATTACAGGAGTTATTACATACACAAGTTATCTTGCCACACCATAAAAAATAAGGAAGAAAATAAAATAACCAATGCCAAAGTGGCCTCATTTTATTATTCTGCAGCCAGGATTTCTGCATCAGAACTGTATTGCTGCAAGATAATTGCAAGTCCTTTGAAAAGATACACTTGAAGCTACATCTTGCACAAATGCTCTGACATACAGCCAGCCATTAAAGCCATTGAACATTTGAATGAGAGTTGGGCTTAAATTAGAAAAAAAAAACCAAAATGAGAGATGTCACTGATCAAAGTAAAAGAACACAGACTCACAGAGTGGTTGAGGTTGGGAGGGACCTCTGAAGGTCAATTATTCCACCCTGCTCTGCTCAAGCAGAGACACCTTGAGTTGGCTGCCCAGGAGAGCTTTTGAAGGATGGAGTCTTTACAGCCTCCCTGAGCCACTTGCAAGACAGACCTAAAAAGGCCACAGTGAAACTCCAGTTCAGAGATTCCTCACTCTCCCCCATTTTTTTACCTTTAAAATTAATAATCTCATTTTGTAGCCATATTATTTCAAGACCCTACACCTGCCCTAAAGGAATTTTTTTTTTTAAACAAGAATAAAGCAAGATGCTGATATTTGTGTGTTCCCCAGAGACCCTTACAGCACCCTGGATGAGTCCAAGGGATTTCCTATAACCAAACACAACCTTACAACTAAAGAATTAGAACTTAATTTAGACCTGAATTTAACTTCTTGAGCCGTGACAGATTTCCTGTTCAGCCTTGGGCAACTCAGCTTTATTAATTAACATCAGAGGAAGGCAATGACACTATCACTACTCCACCTGATTAACACACTGGAAATTAGAAGATGTCTGGATACAGAGGTATTTAAACTCAGTTCTAGCACCTCAGACGCCGTGGGCTGACAGAAGCAATCTGACCCACCCCTCCTATCCCAAACACCGTCCCAGACATATTTCAGGTTACCAGTACCAGCCAGAAAACAGAGGGGAAATAGAACAGTAAGTGCTACAATAGACAGTAGTTTTTTCCCATTTTACAGGGAAAGGCAGAAAACAGGTTACTGAACTTATAACCTTCTTTGGGTGTCATATGGAAAAAAAAGTTAGGTTTTGGTATGAGATGAAAATGTCACTTATCCCAAATGTGATCTCTAGATAGTAGTGGCACAACTAACTTTGGCCTTTCCAGTGTCAAATGCTGCCTCAGTGCTGAATAAAAACCTCACCCTCATATCCTAGTTGATCAGGGGAAGCCAGCTGATGTAATTCTTCTACATTCCAGTAAAGCTTTCAATACTGTCTCTTCTGGAGAGCCCACAGCAGGATAAACACATGATGTAGTGGCGAAGCTCGGGGGTCGAGCACAGAGGGTGACAGTGAATGGATGACAGACCTGTCACTAGTGCGGCTCCACAGAGCTCCATCCTGGGGCTCTGTGCTCTTCAACATCTTCATAAATAACTTGGACACCAGATTGAAAAGGACATTGAGCATGTTTGCAGATGGCACAGAACTTGGAGTAGCTGATTCCCTCAGATGCAGGGAGGCCCTGCAGAGAGACCTCACCAATTCAGAGGACTGGGCAATCACCACAAGATGAATTTCAGCAAGGGCAAGTCCCAGATTCTGCACCTGGGTTGAGGCAACCCTGGATGTACAGACAGACTGGGGAATGAGATGCTGGAGAGCAGTGCAGGGAAAGGGACCTGGGGGTCCTGGTGGATGGCAAGTTGAATATGAGCCAGGAGTACCCTGGCAGCCAGGAGGGCATCAGGGACAGCAATGCCAGCTGGTCAAGAGAGGGGATTGCCCTGCTCTGCTCTGCACTGGGGTGGCCTCACCTTGGATATTGTGGCAGTTTTGGGCACTTCAATGTAAGAAAGATACTGAACCATTAGAGAGCATCCAAAGGAGCACAACGAAGATGGTGAAGGGCCTGGAAGGGAAGTGTGTGAGGAGGGGCTGAAGGCACTTGGTGTGTTCAGCTTGGAGGAGACTGAGGGGAGACCTCATTGCAGTTACCACTTCCTTGAGAGGGAAGGAGGAGAGGCAGGCACTGATGTCTTCTCTGTGGTGACCAGTGAACAGGACCTGAGGGAATGGCCTGAAGTTGTGGCAGGGGAGGTTTAGATTGGATACTAGAGAGAGGTTCTGCATCCAGAGGTTAGATGAGCACTGGAATGGCCTGCCCAGGGAAGTGATCACAGCCTGACAGAGTTCAAGAAGTGTTCAGACAATACTTTCATGCATATGGTGTGACTCTTGGGGAGGGTCCATGCAGGACTAGGCGCTGAACTCGATAATCACTGTTTATCCCTTCCAACTCGGTATATTCAGTGGTTCTGTGATTCTAAAATATAGGTGTAGACCAACTTACATCAACATTGACTTAGAATATCACAGATCACAGAATGGGCTGGGTTGAAAGGGGCCTTAAAGCTCAGCTGATTCCAACCCCATTGCCATGGGCAGAAACACCTTCCACTAGACCAGGTTGCTCAAAGGCTTATCCAGCCAGGCCTTGAGATATCTCAATAATGAACCCCATCCTGTTCAAAGTTCAGTTTCTGTGTTTTGTTCTTTTGAGAAAGAAAAAAAGAGTAAAATATCTGCAAAAAGAGATTTGAGTTGTGAACATATATCCTGTGGGTGATGTCTCCACCATCTCACAGGAAGAGCAACAGCAGATATCAGAAATTAGACCCCCAGCTCAAGAGACCCTACCCAGCACAGTCCCATGATGGCAATGAATGATGTGACATACAGCTGTTACCACTAACATGAGCAAAACTTTTGCTGCTCATACAGTCAGTGAAGACCTGACATTCTGTGTGGCGTGTTGCTGTGCCTCATCTCACAGCTCTGCTGCAAGCAGCTTCCCAGCAAAGGGCAACCAGAAACCTGGAGAATTTATTTTTCCTTTTTCTTTTCTTCTTTCTATTGCACTGAGTGACCATTTTATACTGTGAAAAGAGTGAGATAACTGGCTGTCTGTGCAGGGAAAATTCTAATTGCAATCGCTCCGCAGTGGTGAATTGTGACTGAGGTATGAACAGGCATAGAAGGCAAGAAGGTCCAAACTGAAGGGGTCAAACTGTCTGGAAGCAGGATGTCAGGGACAGAAGGACTCCATCCAAGGGAGGAAACCTTCTGTGAGTGCTGAGATAAGGAACAGCTGAAGTGTTGCCTGGTAGGCATCCTGGGATTAAAGCACTCTGGGGCCAAAGCTCAGTGGCCACCTCTGTGCAACAGAGACGGGCTGGGGATGGACCCGTGGCCTGGAGGAGGTGACCCAGGCAGCTGCTCTGGGGATGGGGGTTAGTGCAAATGTACGTAAAGGAGATGGTTCCTGCTGCATCTTTGCAGACTCTTTGTAGAATTATGACAGTAGGACTCTCCTCAATGCATTTGTCATTATTTTTTTCATTATACACAAGAACAAATGTGTGTTTAATTTCCCTTGACAGCCACCATAAAAATTCCCCAAAACTTGTTTCAACTTAGTGGTCACAGATGCCGTACCAATTTCAGTTCCCTCATGTTTTTGATTTCTAAAAGCAGGTCCTAAAATGACAAATGCACAAATCCCTGAATTTTGTAGTCATAGTCCATTAGTAGTAGATGACAACTTTGCCTTTTCTTCCTATTTTCAGGTTTACAGTCATTGAAAGAAGCAGTGAAGAAGAGCAGATAGGCTGACTTAAGAGAAAGATACAGTCACATAATTCAGAAAACACAACACAAAATGCCGACATTTTGCACAGTTTATTTATTAATCCTTATAAACTCATTTCCTTGAGTTTACTTAGGGAAAAATTAAAAATGCTCAATAATTCTATTTAGAAAAGCAGCCAATGAATAGAAGTGTCTAAGGTGCTTAATGGCCTCCATTACCACAGCAGTAACCCATATCATAATCCTTAATATTTATCACCACTACTCCATTGTAAGATAAGAAAATACTCTTATCTCTATTTTACAGAGAGAGGACAAAAGCCAAGGAGATAAAATGAGTGCCCCTAGGTCACAGGAGAGCCTGTGGCAGACCCAAGATCTACCTTTCTTCTGGACCAGAGTTTTTTTGGATTAGTCAATAATCTGCACATGAAAAAGCTTAATGATATACATGTTTAGGCCCCAATTCTGCAGAAGCTCATTCATGACAGTATTAAGAAAACACATTGTGTACCTGATTCTGCCCCATCTAAAAATTCCTGCATGAATTTAAGCCAATCTTGATAAGCTGGACTTAAACAACTGGGGGTGTGTTTTTTCCTCAAATATTTAAATATTGCTATTTAAATGGATTAATTATGTAGCACTCAGCATCTGTCCCTCCACACACCATCAAATTCTGCCCTGCTATACAAGCCCACAATGTTTCTGTCCTTGCAGACCTTCCTCTCACTGCACATTTGCTTCTCTTTCAGTTGTAGGAATTCTCTGCAGTCAAAATATCACTTTCCTCAATGCCCAAGAAATAGGAAGCAAGTCTTGCAACCTTCTTTGGACAAAAGCTAATACTTTGGTGCTGAGACTAAAGAAAGAAATCTTTGCAGTAAGCAGTACAATTTAGTCCCACTAACACCAGAGTAGTGGTATGCACCCAGAAATCCTCCTTTTGACCTTAAATACTCTGCCAGAATAACTCAGAGACTACTGATATCCAAAATAAAAATTATGACAGTACCAGATACTGGGAATGAAGTCCCAGACTGGATGCACTCTTGTAATTCGCTGCAAAGCACTTCGCAGTTTCCTTAACAATTGGGAGGTCTTTTATATATGTATATGTGTGTGTGTTTGTGTGTGTGTACATATATATAAATACACACACACACACACACACACACACACACGTATGTATGTTGTATGTATATGTATATACATGTGCTTTTAGTGCTGTTACTCATAGAAAAGAAGCCCCTCTTTTGCAAGTAAGAAAGCAAGAGGGCAATTCCATTTAAGAAAGCAGCATAAAACTGTACAAGGCAGAGATTATTAAAAGAGGGAAGACATGATGGGATGCAGAATTTTTTGATCAGCCTATACTGAAGACTCCCCAGTTCATAATAAAGGAGAAAGAACTGAGAGAGAAAAGGAAGAGGCTGTAAAAATTTCTTATGTACCCTCTAGCCATACAACTTCCATGTGTCCTGTAAGACAGGTGTATGGCCACTGCAACACTCGTTTTTCAGTGTGTTTTGTCACTCATATAAATTATATTGCGATTCCATATGAATGAATTTGAAACCCCTCAAGTACTGCTGCTTTTTACACAGAAATAGGTAAATTCGTTCAGCTTATCAGCCTTCCCACACACTACTCATAATACATCTTACAATGTCCTTAATGTCCATGACTGAAAATTGAAAAATTTTCAATTATCAAGTGTGTTCTTGCAAATGAAAACATAAAATATGACATTTTTATTCCTCCTGGAAGAAGCCAAATCAGTACTGGCATGCAGATAGTCAGAGAGACACCTATTAATAGCCTTGCTCACTTTGCTTCTAGCAAACTTCAGTGGGTGGCAGCGGCCACAATTTCATGAGCAGAGCACCATAAACCTGCACAAGTGATTTCAACTCTTGGCACACATGCTGTCAAGAGCTGGCTCACAGTTTCACACATTTTAATCACAGTTCTACCTCCCCCTCTGAATAAATGCTAGTGATCCATTTTTATGCAAAACCCAAACATTTTTGGTGTGCTCTTTTGAGGTGATGAGAGCCCAGCTCTTGGAATAGACATACCAGAGCATCCAACAGTCACAGTGTATGTGTGTCCAACAAAAAACCCTAAGCTACTGATGGAAGGAACTGTTAAGACGTATCTTTGCTCTCTAATATCAGAAATATTTACTGTGCATCCCAGCATCCCAGATTGTTTTGCACAGGTATGAGTGTAGGTCTTTCTCTGTGATAGAAGACAGTCCATTTTTACTTGGAGTTTTCCATGGTGTTGTAGCTGCAGCAGAAGGATATTAGAAGCACAGCAAACTGGAAGGAATCACATTTACTGTTAAATTTGAAGACCCACTTTTACCTTTCTAAAAGAAGATCAAGCCTCTGTCCAAAAGTTACTAACTCTCTTTCCTGAAGTACCCTGATTAGGGTGAGGCCTCAGAAACTCATGCTCGTTCAGGTATCAAAAATTTTTATACCTGTTGCCTGTACTTATCTGTGGGGACCTGATCTCTACTTAGCAAATCTACCCTCAGCTGATACAGATTTCCTACCTCTAGTGCTTGTACCTGACACAGAGACAGAAAACATTTCACTAGTTACATTTTGTTTTCTTAAATAACCAAACGTCCTTCCAATAGTGGCAGCAGAATTGCACACATCTAGAAAATACTGGATTTCTATAATTTGACTTAAAACAGTTACTTTGACAGTATGTCTATGCAGATTTTTTCAGAACTTCTGAAATTGTCTATGCTGAAAGACCTACTCTACCTTCTTAAGAAGGGTCTACCTTTTCACATTGTGGTCAAGTGGTGAGGAAATGTTAAACACTCCCTCAGATGAGCCTGTCCTCACAAATAATGAAGAAGATGGAGACCACAATTCATTAGAAGCCCATCTAAACCAGATGTGGTAGCAGCTAAAATTTCACTCTAAGGCATGAGGGTGGCCAGTGAATGTGTTTTATTAACTTTTAATCTGAGTTAGCAGAATGAACTCTTCATTCAACAAAAGCCTTGGTCTCTACAGCATTTGTTAAGCATCTGTGCTGTGCCATTTTATCACAAATGACATGACTTAAAAGGTTTTACCTTCACACTTCTGTAGCATACCCAGTCTGTAGAAAGAGAAGTGTATCAGACAGCAAAGGCTCTTAAAACCTGTGACTGTAGTGAATTAGTGTTTTCAATGACTTATAAGGATCTGGCTGACTGCACAATCTTATGTTGCCATGAAACTGGATGCAGTAAATCATATACTTTTATGAAAATACTGCAATACAACGAGAACAAAAAAAGAGACAAAGGACTGTGCAATTACACCGTGTAAGGAACACACACTTCACGTGGATACAGAAAAAAAACCACCTATACTTGAACTCCACTTCATTGTAAAACAGGTCCAAGTGCATGGTTTCATTATGCTGAATAACCATTTATTTTACACTGTCAGATTAAATACAAAATCTAATAATCTTTCTACACTGCCATTCCTCAGATTGTTTTTTCTCCCTCACTTTATGTAGCTGATTTTGAAATCTGATTCTGAAATCAGTTTTCTTATGCAACTGTGACACACAGAAGACATGGTCTGGTCTGACAGCAGCCTGCTACAGGACATGGCTTTGATACACAAGTTTTTAAGTCCAGTCAGCATGGTGGCATGAGCTAGGAAGCTGCTGGGAGGCAGAGCAGGGTTATTAAAACACAGGCTTTTGAGTCTGGAGCTGTGTAGAAATCAAAGCAGTCTCTGTAGAGCTTTTTACACGTCCATTTCAAGAACTTACTGCCTTATTTCACCACTTGAGTAATTTGAATTAGGAATAGTTTGTAAGGCTGAAGAGGACACAGACAAAAAAGAAGGACTTCATACCTTTGCCAAAAGCACTTATTTCAGGAGAAGATGTTTTGTGAGAGCAATATGACCTCTAAAAATACTGACATCTGGTTAAAAACCCTTTCAGCTTCTTTTTTATGTAATGGTCCTTGAAGAATGGCGAGGTGCTACACCATAGAAACTTAATGTTACCTAAGAGCTCGTTCATATAAAGAATCCAGATCTCTCCAGCTCCAACTGTGCAGTTAAAGCAGTACAGGTCTCTTAATGGCAACAGACATAAAGGCATAAAAATGCTGTAACCAGTGCAACCTTTTCATATGTGAAAAATAAAATAAGGAACAGTATGAGGCACCTTGATTATCAGATGTAACTCAGCCCACTCTACAGACTGCTCTAGCTTTCTCAGTTTAAAAAAATGTTTTTCAACCTTTTATATTTGTAGACCTTTACATTTCACGAGTGTTTTTCATGTAACAAATTTAAGGCTACTTTCTTTGACAGCTAACTGTGACCCATGGACTGATCACAGGCTGAAACTCAGCTTGAAGGGAGGAAGGACACCTGCCCCACACCATGTGCTGAAGATTCTAACAGTGTAATAGTTTTTATGTAGCCAAGGTCTGTGTATAAGCAAATCAAGACCAAAGCATCAGAGACAATCTATCTTTGTATTTGGTCAGACACCCAGGTAATACAGGAATAATTAGAGATAGTGGGTTTAGTTTGTTGGAAGCAGTGTTTGCTACAAGACTGATGCAGAGCTGGTGCATTTCTGACCTCCCGTTGTAGGGGTCCATTACAAGCTATCAACCTTTACTACTTCTATTAATTAAAAATACCCTTTTCTCCCAGCATCTGGCATTTCAAAGTCAACGATTCTCCATATCAAGCAAAAAAAACCCCCAAAACAACAACAAAACAGAAAACAAAACCAAAAATCTAAGCTGCATATGATCTCTGCTATTACTCTGGACCTTCACTACAGATGGATTTGCTTGTAATGATTTGTGCTTCTGTCTTCCCCATTGATTCTTTCTGGATCTCTAAAAAGATGGGAGGAAGTTCACCTTCACATTCACAGCACTCTTGGGCAGGTGACTGGGCAAGGTGAACAACTACAAGTACTTCAACAGCAGATGGAAACCTGTGCTGTGCCAGGGGGTGTAAGGACTTGGAAAACACCCCACACACCTTTCCAAGGGAACAACAGCAACATGCCTTGAACAAACTTAATAACTCCTTGTCTACCTTCCCTCTCAGACTGCTGACAAGGATGCTCACGCCAACAAGCAGGTTCTAACATTTAGGATGATTGCTCTGACACCAGCCCTGAATGCCGAGTAGGCTTGAGAGAAGAAAGGTGCCATATCAGATCGATGTGTCAGATGATATTGCCTTGCTAAAATAAACTCAGTTAATAATTTCTTCCAGATCCACTGAAAACCAGGTTGGATGGGGCCCTGAGCAACTTCATCTAGTGTAAGGTGTCCCTGCCATGGCAGGGAGTTGGAACTGGACGATCTTTAAGGTCCCTTTCAATCCAAACCACTCTATGATTCTATTATTCCATGAAATCTGACACCAACTGTATCAACTAGGAAAGCTAATTATTATCTATAGCAGTTTGGCCTCCTTCTGTATCTTATATACCTACATACTCTTATACTTACTGTGCATGGTGGTGAAAATCCTGGGTTGTTTATTGTTGCTACACCAGAAATGGGTGTGCAAGCCTTTGGCCTGGTAGTCCAAAGACTGCACACCTGCTTCTGACCAAATTCTGGATGAACAATTCTGTAGTATTGTTTTTTGGTTCTTATTTTTGCCCTTTTCTCACGTGTAATCTGTGACCATTTCCATAGTGAGGAAAGGGCCCATTAATTGAAAAACTATTAAAAATGCTTTTACAAACAACAAAGAAAAACTCTTTGAAGATCTGCCATGCTGTTTCCTGAGGATGCTGGTAATGGTAAGGCTAACTTGTCTGTTTAGGAGCCACCAAAGAAAAGCATGGATCAACAGGCCTGATCAAGTGCCTTCCTCTGTCATATGTGAAGCTCAGTGCAAAGTGAGTACTTCCCAAACTGTCCTGCCTTCCTTTCAATTCTGAGTGTTGGGTACTTGAGTACAAGAGGCTGCACACGCATACGAAACTCCAGGTCTGCACTTCCAACTATTCTGTATCTGTTTGGCTCCCAGGCCAATACATCAGATCCTGCACTAGATCCATGGGAACTAGGGGAGAGAGCATTCCTAGTCTTGTTTTCATGGTTAGGCTATGACACCATTAAACAACACGGCACAACATCCTCCTGCAGATAAAAATCAGTGCCAGAAAATGCCACAAAATTTGCTGGTCTTTCCCCACACAAGGAAAGACTGAGCTGCAACAGTGTCTCCCTTCACAGTCTCTGAATTTCTGCTGAAAGGGAAAAATGCACAATTCTCTGCATTCAAATGGCAGTATCTGTGCAAGTTACTGATGCTGGGGAGAAGGGCTGGCCTGGGCAGGTACCAGTTTGCCTGCAGAAAGCCCAGTCTTTGCCTGGGACCCTGCACACAGGGAGGACAGGAGGGCACCAGGAGTGCCTCCATTCCACTCTGCTCAGCTTTCTCCTGAGGTTTGTGGTCCTAATAGCCTATCTTCTACCATCCCGGGCCTGGTTTCACTGTATTCACTGCACTTCCAAGGAGCTGGGCTGCCTTGGGAGAGCCTCTTTGTCTGTCTGTGAAAGGCTAAATTCACTCTGATGCTGGAAAGGGTCAACACGAGCCTTCTCACTCTCTCCAGAGGAAATGACACACAGGGGCAGATGCTCCTACAACCTTCAGGCCATCAGCCAATGCTACAGACACTTTCACGAGGTTTGATGTACCCCACAGAGGCAGGGAGATGAATGTACAAAGGAAAGATGCAACAGCACAGGTGACAGAAACCAGAAAAAAACACAGTAGTGTCTTTTTAATCACTTCCAGCAGAAGGAAAGTATTTGTCCCATGGCTTGAAGAGGGAGGAAAAATACAGAAATCAGTATCTTCATAAAAATCAATACCAATTTTATCTTTTCTTTAGCTGTTTATCACTTAGGAACATGGGTTAGGGACATGAACTAACGGTGGACTTGGCAGTGTTTGTTAATGGTTGCATTTGATGATTTTAGAGGGCTTTTCCAACCTCAGTGATTCTGTGATTCTGTGACTCAGCTCCCCCAGTATAACCCCAAATAACTGCGCACCTTCCTAGAATTTCTCTATTTTGGCAAGATAATTTCATGATAATTAATTTGCTTTCTTTATGAAATCATTATAAAAAGATTCCTTCTCTCTTTTAACATTTAGTTCCTCCTCAGTCATGCTACATCACTTTTTCCCTTTTACTAAACCAAAGGGTTCATGTGGGACAATTATAAGCACTTTTTTATTACTGTTTTTGTGACAGCACAGACCTCATTATGTAGCAGACTTAAAAGAAATGTGACCTATTTAAGAAGAAACCAGTTATGATGAGATAGATGCTAGATTTCTTTTTTTTAATTGAAGGAAAGAGGCCTATTAAATACTAAGCTTGATTCAAAGTAGATTTTTGAAGGCTTATCAGCAGGGGGCATTAATGCAACATTACATTCCAAATGCCAAACTATCAAACAACAATGCAGAGTCTGTAATGTTTTATGTTTTTAATATATTTGACTTCCCCCCTGTATTTTTCACAAGATCATCTCATTTTTTAAAGTAGCGCTGCAATTTCAGGTCCTTTGGTGTCAGTAACAATTTGTTTATACTCCACTGCAGGCTTCATCCTGGGTTTTGTGGTTTAAAACAGGAGAGGATGATTTTAAGAGCAGTACATGTGCAGCCAGCAATTTCAAATAGGATTATCATGAGGAGGAAGAATAGGTGCGTTCATCCCTCTTGGTGATTATTTGTTCATGAGCATCAGTTTCTCCTTGACAGCAGATCATGCACCCAAACTTTCCTGACAGCACTCTGACAGTAGCCACTGTCCTGGAGAAGAGAAGTGTTCCCAGGAGGCAATTTTAAATGGCATTTTTTTCCCCTCAAAGTGCCCATTTCACTCTCCACTTACTCTAAAGTAAAAGCAACCACACTGATAATGCAAATTATCACTTACAAAGAACAAATCCAGGAGTTCATGTCAGTAGGATTTCATCTTGTGTAAGTGTTCTTACACTAACAAACAACAGAGAGAGTACATTTTTCTTCCCCCCACCCCCCCAACCTTATTGAAGACAACTCACAAAGGTTCTCTGACAGAAAGCCAATCCAGCAGGGAGCTGGTGACTGAAGGGGTCAGAGCTAAAAAGGAAGAAATATCCAGTGCATTGGCTCTACTCCTTGGTCTTTTACTCAGAGGTGATCCTCAGTCCCAGCACACTGTGATGTCACTCTTACTTTGCTCACTAACAGCATAAAAGTTATTGAACCTGGTCTGACCTTCCTGTATTAAAATCTGTATCATTCCCAATAATCCCCACTCTGTCTATACATCTAGTGTAAAGAGACATAAATTTGAAGTTCTGTCAGTAATTACATTCACAAATTTTCATCACCACAATAAAAAGCTGGAAAGTCAGCTGATGTTTTAAAACTAAAATTGAGATTGTCACATCATCACCTGCTTGCAAGAATGCGATTAAGGAAAATTAAGAAAAATTTTAAATCCATAGTAACACTGGGACTTCAAGCACCATTGGGATGACACCTGCTTGAAGGATGGGGATCAGTAAGCTGTTTGTCTGCTACCGTAGCAAACAACTCTCTATAATTAGTTGGTTGTTGCTCTCAGGGCCAGAATCCCTAACTTGCCTCTTGTATCTGGGACATCATGGTATGTCCCACAGTTTTTCTGTCTCTCATATACACATCACATCCTGTATTTCATGTAATGTGTCTTCCTCAGGTACACGCAGATTGATGCCTTTGTTATGGTAAAACGGAGTTATGCAGTAGTACAACAAAATGTGTTCCTCCAACAGCTGAAGAAATAAAGGCATTCTGAACTTCCTGTGAAATTGTTGGTTAATCTGTGTGTGAAAATCAAGACTCCACTCCTAACAAAAATTGAGAACTATCATTTTCCTTTAAGACCCCAGAAACATGGGGGGGTCTGAAAGCCTTCCTGATAAATGTCAGGATGAGATGTATACAAGGGAGGGAAGAGAAATAAACTTCCATCTGTCAAGATGGGGAATCTGTCGTATTTTTTAAATTTGAGATTTGCACCTGAAGAATGTTATCACTATTACCAAATGTTATTAAAACCTCCAAACCCCAGCTACAGCCTGTTTATCTTCCCTTGAGCAGGTCCCACGAGACTTCTCAGCAGGTGGCATTAATGCTCTACCCAGTTTCAAACGGCACACAGCAAGGAAACTGCTGCTTCCAGCATGTAACACCTTACAGTGATCAACAAATCATGGCAAAGAGCAAGTAATTTTCTTAACAAAAAAGTCTGTGTTAAAATGGCATCTGTTCAGAACAATTCTTTTTTATAAGAACAGAAGCAGAGCATAAATACGTTTTGTCTACTCTGATATTAAACTAAAATCAAGGGTACCTTCTCCCCTCCCCTGCCCTCCCCTCCCCTCTCCTTTCCCCAAGTTTAAAGACTTGCTGTTGAAGCTGAGAGAGAGAGGAAAAGGGGAGATATTAAGGTGGCAGATACCTATGACCATTTGGGACTTTCTGAAAATGCATTACACTCCAGGACTGGCTATCCTGCCTATCCAGGGCTTGCCCCAAAAAAACAGTAAAAAATCCTGGCATCATCTTCAGGACTTGTTAACAGAGCTCTTACTGACTCCACAACATCCATCTAACACACTAGTAAAAATTTCTGTGCTTCAAGCACCCCATGACCAGCCAGCGCTAGAAACAGGTGATTTGGAAGGGCTTGTTTGGTTGGAAGACTTGAAATATTTTTCACTGCTGCTTCCAAATGCAGGAGGACTGCTTTGCACCTCATGGAACTGTCCAGAAAACATTTTCCCAGGATGTCCTTAAAGACGTGTCATCCAAATTGTGCTTAAAAGGATCTAGGGTTTGTTCCACTAAACCATGAGAACATGTTCTAAAACACAATAGATGAAACTCCAGTACTGAGAAAACCAAGACTTTCCCTTCTAATCTGTGTCCCACCTCAGCCTCCCAGTGAGGGGTATGTTTTTTGAAGGTTCAGTAGGTCCTGTACCACATTAAACTGCTCCCCAGGGAGTGAACCCAGGCACTGGATATGTATCTGCAGAGCAGATCCTCCCCCAGTTACCCACCTCGTAAAGGATTTATGTCTGTCTCCCCTGATCTTAGGGCAGATTTGGCAATGGCTGTAATGCAAAGAGTACCCCTCAGTGCAATAAAAGTCTTTTCCAGCCCCAGAAATACCCAAAAATGAAACTTACTCGAATACTTAAACACCGCAATACAGCAAAATAATGAAAGTCTTGTGAAACTCAGAGCAACTCCAGAGAGTTTAAAGAGAAGCTGGTGTTGAATTTCTCCTTCTAACTTGACACAAGATGAGTTCTGTGAAAGGCTGTTTTGAGTTTGATTCTTTCTGACAGCAGTTCTTAACCTGGGTTATGCTGACATGAGTCACCCAGTACATCAGAAATAATGCAAAATCTTGTCATAATCCATTATCTGCCCAGTTTCAGTAACCAAAATCACAAAATTGCAGCTTATTTAGCTTTGAAGTACCACAGTCATTCTATGCAAATCATTCACTTGACTTGCACACACACACAACTATTTTATTTCCGTACGTCTTTGTGTTCCAGAAGTGCCCAATATGGGGACAGCTCTGGAAAGCTGAAAAGCTGCCTTTGGCTAAAACTACTTCCATGAGTTGCCATACCCTAAGAATGTGTTTCACTGCACAAATGGCTCATAAAAGCTGTTAAATCCATCTTGAACTCTAAAGGCATTTTAATCTAACAACTATTTTCACTTACATAGAAGCTGTCAGGACAATCCATTCCCAAATAACAAAAAGCAACACATCCTGACAAGACACAAGATTCTGACACAACACTAATACTTGCAGTATGCTTTTCATGATTGCTCTTTGGTATCATCACGTGGCATTTAAGCCAAGATGCTCACAGAGAGATGCAGAGGTATACTGTGATTTCGAATGCATTCCTGTCAGTAGAAAAGTATCCTTCTAAAGATTAAATGGAGTGACAGTGGGAGAATCAGATGAAAATGAGAACTAGGATAAAGCAAAAATAACAAAAGTCTGCAGAAAGTGAGAAACAACCAACATCAAAACACAATCCGTACTTTCCCTGTACTTATTTCCAGACTGCAAACTTAAGTGTTAACGATGGATTGGGTGACATTTCTAGCAACATATTTGAGAAAGGTACATGGTAAGAGATGGCAAGAAAACTTTTGCCCTCCCTGACTTAGACAGATACCAAGGGGTGCTAGAGCAGTAGAGTAGTATATACTCCCCTCACAATGAATAGTTGGTTATTCTTGTACCCTGTGCACATTTCCTTATGCTGAAAATCATTCCCAGACTGTTCCTTAGAAGAAGCCATGGTTTTGCCACCTGCCATGGAATGCAATTCACAAGTCATTGTCTCATCCTCACATAACTGTTCCAGGAAAACCTTGTCCATGAGGCTGACAGGTCTAAAATCTGCTGGGATCATATCTATCCCAAAGAAGGGGAAGCCAGTTTCCACTTCCCAGAATCCCTGCCTAGCAAGCTCAGGGAAAAATCTCTCCAGGGAGGGAAATCTTGTAATAAATTCATAGTGTGTGCATAATTAGAAAGAGCAGCTCCTCGGAGAAACCCATGCTCTCACCTTCCTCCCACTGAAAGTACTTGCCAAATCTACTCCCTTATCAGACACTTCTGCTAGTACTTTGATCTCTTTTGCTCTGGTCATCAGTCTGACTGTTAGGAGAGAATCTCAATCAGAAAGAAATCCTGTTAGGTTCTTAGAAGATGTCGCTCTGGGCAAAAGTGAGTAATACGGAATCCTAATTCCAAAGCAAATCAGTATATAACCAACATTTATATTTTAGTAAATACGGCAGGTAGACTGCACATTGGAAAGCTATGAGGTTTTGAAGAACATATGTAATATTTCTGAGTTAGAAACTAACTCCTTTTAGTCAATAAACTTCTATTCTTAGACAGAACAGAACTATTGTTCTACACTACTGTTCAACTCAAAAAATCCCAGGGTAAACATAAAGCCCTAGAGAAGCCAAACTTCTGGACACTGTACTATTTTGGGGCCTTTTCTTCTGTCTTTGAAACACATGGTCCTGTTTCCATTAATTTTGAAAGGTGTTAATAGCCAGCCTTTCCTCTGAAACTTCATTAATGATGGATGTTCCCTGAGCAGGTGCTTGGGGTTAGAAATGGGCAAATAATTTCCCAGCAGTAATGTGTATGCAGGCAAAAGGCTGTGGTGAAACCCTTTGTCACAGCTGTCTTTCTACAGCAGGGTCTCTCCCTCCACCAGCCACCCAGACACGAACAAAAGAAACACATTTTATTGCTCTTCTGCTGTGCTTCAGCTACGGTTGTGTTATTAGGACTTTGACAGACATTCAGATCTTTTGTGTCCTTGCAGTCAGTGCTTACTCGTGTGTGCCTGGACTGCTCCTTTCCTTCATAAATGATACTCTGATAGTTTCATCACTTACAACAAATTACATTTTCAACACTTTGCTCTGATGCCAAGTTCTTCTTTTATTATTATGAATTACTTCTTGCAGCAGTCTCTCTAATATTCTCCCTCTCTATCCTACAGTGACATGGAACTGTGACACATTTTAAGCATCTGTGTAACCCCTCTCTTTTTCCCATAGGCATCAAAACACTTTATCACATTTTAAAATGACTAATGCTTCAATATCCCTATTCTGCTACCTGCTGAGGAAAAGAAGAAAAGGAAAGGCTGAATAATTGTGTTTCAGAGCCAGCAGCTTTACAGATGACTGCAATTATTTATGACTAAAATATATTTTAAAATGTTGTGCTGGTGCAATGGAGCTATAACTTGATAAATGTTTAGTTTTAAGAGAAAACTGTTTTTTCTTCAGCTATTAAAAATTCTGTTGACAGTTCAAGGCTGTTAAAGAAAGAAAAGACCTACAAAGAAGAGAAGAGGTGAGTATTCAGCTAGCAGCTACTGACATGCACCTAGGTTTTCTCAGATAAATCTGAGACAAGTCACATCTTCAGACTGAAGCAAAAGTCAGGATCCTGACCTCAGACAAAGGAATAACTGTAGATAAGTCACTCTGTGCCGCCGTTTACTCACCTGTAAAACTAAAATACATCTCCCCGTATAACTATAGCAGCTATCTCAGCATCAAGGAGACATGGCAAACAAGGAAACAGCTCAATGGAGACACAAAGCTACAGACAGCTCTGAAGAAGCTGCCAGGATGTCACCAAATTGCTTGTGTTGGATGCAGCTCTGAAGATTACCTGGTCCAGCCTCTGGCTCAACACAGGATCAGTTGGAGCAGGCTGTCCAAGTTCATGTCCACCTGGGATTTTAGTATCTCAACAACAGAGGCTCCACAACTTCTCTGCAGCACCTGTCCTGGTGTTCCATCACTCTTTAAGGAAGACAGCTTGTTACCCTGTTAAATGCCATTTTCTGTTGAAGTTTATGTCCACTGCCTCTCATCCTTTCCCTGACTACCACAGGCAAGAGCCTTGATTGTGCTGGGTAACCCAGGAGAGCTCTCCTGATGTATCTCACCAGCACTGAGCAGAGGAAAAGATGATCTCTGTTGACCTGCAAGGTACTACAACCCCCACCCCAGCTTCCTGCTGTCCCAACTTGCCCTTCCTGAAAACACCTGTCTATCCATGGCAGCACACCAGCCCTGTGAGCTATTTTACCACATCACTGGGACACCAGGGAAATCATAGCCCTGCAAATGCATTCAGACCTCTAATTCCTCTCATTTCCTTTCCCTAGCACGTACAATAGTGTGCAGGCACTTCAGAGAGTGTGACCATGCACTCATCCCTGGCCTTGGGTATTGTCAGAGCCGGAGTGTGCAGCCTGGTCCTGAGTGATGCCCAAACTAAGCAGCTGTGAAAGCTGGTCTCAGGATGAAACACTGAATCCAATAAATAAGCTTCCAATTTCTGTACAAAGATCATCTGCCGTTAAACTAGACAAAAACCCCCTGTTAATGGTATAACCTGCAATGCCTGCCAAGAAACCGGCTATAAAGATAAAATTCCTTTGTTAACCCTTTGTGCTGAGAACAGGCTGCTGACAGGTGAACTGGAGGGGCTCCCACTAACACCAACACCTCCTGCTGCATAAAAAGAAGGCCCTTTTCCCCAGAAGTGAGAGGATGGTGATTGGGATCAGAGGGTCAGGAATTGGTTAGTATTTGTTATCTAACTGTTTTTACTTGCAGACCAAGGCTCATAATCCTAAATGTGTGTGTTTGTGCAATCTGATTCTCTCACAGGCAAATCCATGAACTTCAGTCACAAGCTATTAAATGTGGTGTGCCAGAGAGGTATCCCGCTGTTCTGATTTCCCAAAAGTAAATTGAGAACTTTCCCTGTCACTTTCTTACTTATATGTTTATGGTTGGTGGGATTCCACTTCACTGTTCTTCTGTTGATTAGTGTCCCTTCTGTTCATACCATGCTGAGTCCTTTGCTCAGTCCTGGCTCTTCACTGGTCCTTCCAACCTGCTCCTTCACTTCCTAAAATGATTGTTAGTCACTATTTCCTCTCCCTTCCCATCACTCTTAGTTTAAGCTCTTCAGGCTGACCCCCTTCTAAGCAGCTGAGATCCTCAAAGAGGGTCCCATGGTCACAGAAGCCAAACCCTGCTGCTGACATCAGCTGGGCAAACAACTGGTGAGCCATGGGGATCCACCTAGTCCTCTTCAGGCCTTCCTCCTCCTCACTGGCAGTATCAAGGAAAGCAAGGATAGAGGCTTTCTTTTCCCACAAGTAGAAGTTTACCAATACTACCATTCACCATTTTCTCTTGCCACATGATTCAGGTTCAGCTGGCTCAAGTACTTCACTGCACAGAGCTCTCATCCAGAGAGCTGCCCTAGCACTGAAACTATTTCATAGCTGCAGATCTGCATGTGGAGCAGGCGCCTTCTCCTCAGGGCCAGAAGCCACCAGCTTCCAGCCCTCACTGTCACTGGAGTTTCCACTTTCCAGCATGGTAGGCAGACACTCTGCCTGTTCATTCCCCTGCTGCTGTTGAAAGGTCAGGGTTTGGAAGCTGCAGGGTCTCAGAAAAGACCTGGATGACCTCTTTCTTGTCATTACTGATGCTGTGCAGTCTGCTGAGCTGCTCTCATAGACAGGCATGCACTTGGTGACACAGATCCCCCATGAGAACAAGAGGCTAAAATACCCACTGCCCCAGCCACAGCAAGAAGCCTTAAGTGTCTCTGCAGCACAAAACATATAAAGCCACAACCACCTTCAGCAGGTCCCTGTGCCAGTCAAGGCCTCCACTGTTATAAGAAAAACTGCTCTAGTGGTTGGCAGGGATCACACCTGTGACACATCAATGTTATATCTAAGGACACACATGTTTGTATGAGCAGTCAGTGGATCTCTTCCACTCTAGTTGCTGCACAAAATCCACCTCTCAGAGCTGTGCTCTGGGAAAAGACTTGCAGAGCTACTGGAGGAGTGCTTATCATAGATTCATGAAAAGCTTTGTGTTGGAAAAATGCTTAAAGACCATTCAGGTGTTCCTGCCAATGGCAGTGATGAGACCAGGTTGCTCCTTTCACCTCCCACTATAGTAGGTTGCTCAAAGCCCCATCCAACCCAGCCTTGAACACTTCCAGGGATGGTTCATCCACACCTTCTCTGGGCACCCCATGCCAGTGTCTCACTTGACCCTCCTTGTTCACGACTCAAGATCTGCAAGCTCAGAGCCCACTTTGATCAGGAGCAGGTGGCAGAGCTGATTGAAAGCTCCTGCTGGCAGCCATGGACTCTTCTAGCTGTCCTTGCTGGCATCCTAATGTTTCTCCAAGGGCTTCCAGGACTCCCTTTACCATTCCAGAAGTTCCCAGAAGATCAAGAAAGTCTCAAAGCAGAGCAGAGAAACTGCTGTGCCATTGCCTGCGTCTGGCAAACAGGGAAAGACTGCAGTCTTCTCAAGTGCAGAGGCTTTTCCATGAAGCCATTGGTTGACATAAAAACAGAGATGGCACAGGTAAGCTGTAAAATTCCCGGACATGGGAATTATGGGTGCCAGCAATTTACAAGGGCTCAAAAAGCAACCATAACAAAACACCTGGAAGAAAAACCTCTCACAAACTAGTAAGAGGAGTGACACTCCCTCCAACCAGGGGATGTACTAACACCAGGTCAGACACAGTCAGCATACAACAGTCCTGTTTTATATCCTTCTCTAGCTATCTCCTGCTTACCACAGATGTTCAGAGTCCTGCTGCCAAGACAGGCTTTTGGTCTGGCTCACAACTGCCTTATGTTCTGCTGGTGAAAGACGTCATCGTCCTGGGTGCAAGGGTTGCTTGGGTTGGGGACAATGCAGCTCTTTTCTCTCTGCTAAATTAGCTCAGTATTCTCTTAATAGCTGTGAAGTACTTCTATGCCTTAGACAGAAAGACCTCCAGTGGCACTACACAAACAAATCACAGTGTAATTAGCATTAAGAGAAGTGCAGAGAGGGTCAGGAGGCAATGGTCAGCACAGGCATGGGAACAGCCTTGCTGTCCATTTGATTTTTATGTAAGGACGGCAGACAAGTGAAAAATACCACAGGGAGAGCTGTGCTGGATCCCTGTATAGCAGGTGTGGCAAGTACTACATCCCCTCAGTGCATGTACAGAGACACAGGGGCTCCCTCTTGTCCTGCCTTTTCCTTACAGTGCCTGAGTGTAGAAACACAGCACTTGATTTTGCACTGCTGTGTCCAGTGAAAGTTACCATGTCCCTCAGTACCAAGGAGTGCAGAACTAGCATGTGGAGAAGATGGAAAATCAAATTTATCCTCACTCTAACAACACTAACCTTACCACATTCTTAGATGCTTGTTCTGTTGCCTATTTCTTCAAGGAACAAAGGCTTTCCATCTGAGTTGGTGCCCACTGGAGCTCTGAATCTTTGTCATTCATAGAACAGCATTCATTAAGATTCATAAAACTCGTCTGTGCTTCAAGAGTGATGTTATTTAATACAGTAGTGCAGGTTTACAGTCAGACATCGATAAATACAGCACTTACTGCCAAAAGAAACTATCTGTTGATACCAAGATTGCGGGACTCTTAGACCAATCATAACAATCAAACAGAGACAATGTTTTAAATTAAACTGAAAATGATCAAAGACATTTTACTTCACAGCCTTATTAATATGTATAATGCATTATGAAATCCATTTTATTTGCCTCCAACATTTTCCCAACTGAACAGGAAGCTTTTAAAAAACAATTACCATTTTGAATCTCCTCTCCTGGATGCAAGTCGTGCATCTGAGCCATTCCAGCTCTTTATCACTGGCATGCAGTCATATTAAAAAATTAATAGTGACAACTTCATTTGTCATCTTGCTACATAATTTTGAATGCAAGGTAAGGAAGAAAGGAAAACTTGGGGTTTGAAAACTTTCATAAAGTCCCTAGGTTCTGGTGCTCACTTTTGTCCCTTTCACTTAAAGATACCATTCTCTTTTCAATGTTAGCTCTGTCTAAACAAGTAGAAATACTCAATGCTATTTTCTATGGCTATTTGTCATGACAAGGCTTGGATATAATTCAAGAATAGTCATGACTGAACCTGAATTCAGGATTCCAGTTTAACAAGTCTCCACACACACAAAGGGAGTTCCATCTCCTTCAGAGCCTCACTAAACCAGGGCGCACCAGCAAGAGGCATGAAGATGCACATGTAGCCTTTTTTAGAAGCTGAATAGTGGGCAGTATGGAAAAGAGTCCAGTGGAAATTACTTTAGGATGCAGATATTAGGAAAAGGTAGCACAGTTTTGGTTACAAAACAGAGTGAGGTGGCAAGGCTTGAACAGGAAGCTTTGTCCAGTATGTTGGGTTCTGCAACAGAAAAGGTAGACAAGGAAATCTACACAATGACTACTGGTAATCAACACACATTTTCACACTGGACATAGAAATACGTAGGTGAAGTTTCTTCAAGAAAATGGGCTGGGCAGACAAAAGTGGTCTTAAGGTTCCAACTGCACACAGCTCTAAAAATTCAGGAGGATTTTTTTATGTGATTTGTTCCTTTATTGCTTTCTGCTACCCATCCAGTTTTTTTGTTGCATCCCACCTCATGTTTTTGCTGCCATCAGGTCTAGATTCTTTCTCCTTCACATCAGGTTAAACCACTTTACTTTTTACATGGGTAAATTACATGGGTATAAGGAATATTAGGACAAGTGTTTTGTTATGAGGATACTCAAAAACCAAGCAGATTGTCTGGCAAGGTAATAGGAAAACTTGACTGGACAAGGCCCAGAGGAACTTCATCCAGCTGCTACTGCTCTAAGCCATCCTGTGCCTAGAGAACTCCAGAGAACCTTTTCCACCTGAATCATTCTGTGAGCATATGACCTCTCTTTGCAACTCAAAAGAGTACAGACTTGGGTTTCTTACTCACTTGGTTGACCCTGGATGCCTTTCTTTTTCAAATCACATCTAGTCTGAATTTTTTATAAGTCCCAAACTGCTTTACTCCTTTCTACAGAAAGACATTTTCAGTAAGAATGATAAACCGATGCTGCTATTTATTCACATGATACCAATGTGTATAAACTACTCTATTTATCAGTTTAATAGCTTCAGTATGTTTCTCACCATTGTAACAGAGCTGAACTGTTTTTTGCTCTGCCTGGTTTAAATAAGACCATAAAGATCCCTGATGACTACTGATCTAACCTGCTCCAAGTCAAATATTAGTACATCTATAAAACTAATAAAAATGCAATCTGCTATCCAATCTATTTGAAAAGTTAATTTACTACATTGTGACTGGAATCTTATATTGTTCAGGCACTAATAAAAAATGAAACTACATTTATGAGGTACTTTTACACATTTTTTGGCTAACATTTTATTAAAAATGCAGTATTGATTAGAGACTACAATAAATCAAACAGAAATTCAATCAATAGTTCCACTGTGAAAGAGTATTACAAACTCCTTTGAAGCCTCACAAACCTCTCTCCATGAAGCACACAAAACTCACAATGAGTTTTCAGAAATCAAGCAGTCTGTTACATATGTTTTAAACTCAATGAAAGTGGTCTTAACTCAATAATGTTGCACATAATAACCACACACTAAATTTCAGTGTTTTAATAAAGTATCTAACAAGTATTGATCTAGTATTAGTATTATTATTGGAGCTCCTTTCAGCTATGCAAAATCTAAACTCCAGAAGTCATGATGAACAACAGGTTATTGATGGTGGGGATAGACATGCAGCACTTAATAGCTGGGAGAAGAAAAGACAGGGATAATTTGGCCATTATATGATCAAAAGTAGCTATAATGTAAATTACAGAATTTACTCTGCTGAAGTCATGAGAAAAACGACAGCAACTCCTGTAATAATCGCACCATTATTTCCAGGTTCCTTTTATCTTATTGCAGCGTATTTTTGGTAGACCCCATCAATAATTACTTTAGAATCATAAAAAGTTAATAACACTCTAGAATTATGAAAAGCTAATAAATGATTCAAACACATTTTAAATTTGTAAGAGCCAATTTCCCCCCTCTCCATCCTACTACATGGGTTCTTCCATTCATTGGCCCATGTGACCAGGTCGTGATGGAAATTACATGAGAATAAGTGCATAGCAGGGTTTTGGAGTATGTTTAAGCCTTTTGGACTCTTTGCATTGAGCCTGTGCAGCTATTGGAGACCGCAGCCAGCCACAGGACTCCAGGTTTGTGTAGCCTGACGCAGATCTTAATCAGAGTGGATGCTGTAAATATGTCATCCAAAAGTAGGAGTTACAGACCATTATGAACAACCATTCAGTTCCTTGAAATGTGTAATGACTCTTTAAAAATCGACTATGTGCTTGGTAAAATATTGACTAATCATGCACCTAAAAATAATTTCTGCAAATCTATCTGCAAAAGAAACTTGGCCATTAAATCACTCTATTTCAAGATGAAGATGCATCTTTACATTATTCTTCAACAAAAACTGGAGTGTTCCAGAAAGATCTACTACAATTTATCACTGTATATTTATACAGATATCCTAAATCTGGTTCTTAATCAGAAGCCCAAACTTCCAATCAGAACTATTATTTTAGGCATCAAGCTGAAAGATAATCCATGAAGACTCATGAGCTCTAAAACTGAGGGTCAGTTTCCAATTGTTGTTGCAAGTAAATGCCATAATGAGTAATTATTTCATGTTTATTAAGACCTGAGTGCCCATTTAGCATAGTGTGCACAAGATGCAACAACTTTCAGAGCATACTGCCTCACATATTTTCTGCAAACACATTTATATAGATCCATTTTCATACAGTCTCTTCTACAGCCCCACTGAGTTCACAGTTGTGACAAAATACATGACATGTGCAAACTTACCTGCGTGAGAAACCATATGATCTGACTGTAGGAATGGGATCTGAGAACTACTTGCACTACATCCAACACCTCACAGAAATTCCTGGTGAAAAACACCTCTGAAGGAAACCTGTCAGAGAAGAACTCATCCCAGAAAATGCTGGGGTGTGGGAATGGACTGAGAAGAAGTAGCAGATGTCCCTTCAGGCTGTGCCCCAGGAGTCACAAAATAGATTATGAAATTGAGGCGCACTGGCCAAGTGAGTCAGAAATACAAAAAGTATTATTCCCCCAGAAAGCTGTATTTTTTTTTGTTGCCACATTCTCCGACATTCATAACAGATTTATTTCTTATTACTTGGGTGCTGGCAAATGGATTATCCACTTGTGTTTTTGGGGGGAGAAGGTATCACAATTTAGAAGTTATTTCCTTCCCACACAAAGGCACCCAAATGTTGCCAGAAGCTTGGGGGATTTCCAGGCTGGTACAATTCCTAAAGCTACTCTTAAAACTCAGTTGGAATTACTGGACAGTAGAATTCAATATTCTTTCAAAGTTAAATCGTTCAAATGAATCTTTTTGCTGTGAGGCTGATCTTGATGACTTCACCCTTGTTACACTGCTAAAACAAACCCCTCCTTTTCAATGTCCAGAGTGGCTGGTCAGGAGCCAGAGATCAAGTCCTGATGAAACTGGGCATGATGCTTAAAGAGACCTATTTCACTTTTGAAAATTCTGCTGATGTCAAAACTACTGTCAAAAAGGTGGAATGGTTTTGATATTGCAAAATATACTTTAATCACCTTGCTTTGCTCCTACATTCCTCATATCTTTCCTACTGATCAGTTGGAAAGGCTTGATTGTAGTATTTAGGGTTATTTAAGACTGGATTTGTGAGTCCCTGTTGACTCCTTTCCACTCATTTTAGAACCTCATGTAACTTATGCAAATCATCATGCTGAATAAAAGCAGAGATATTCCTACAAACCAAAAAAAATCCCAAAAATGTGTCCACAGATGCAGACCTGAGGAAATGGTGTGACTGTGTCACAGAGCAGTCAGTAAATTGATACTGCACTTGCACCTTCAATGATTTCCAAATTTTAATAAATCTGAGCTAATAAATAGATAAATATTGTGTGCTTGAGAAAGAAAATACAAAAAACTCTTAAGTCTTTGAAGTAGGCAAACAAACAAACAAAAGTTAACACATCAAAAGATCTCTGGCATTATGCATGAAACATAAAAATGCAAAAACACTTCTGAAAAGAGGGAAGAAACAAGCTGTAATTTTCCTTTGTAATACCACTCTGTTACCATAGGGAGATAGCTGCCCATGTTACATATTGTGTTGCATGTATTTTCACATTGCTATCTATTTTAAGCCTAATTAAAGCTGCTCAGTCATTACTGGAAATACCTTCCAACTCAGAAGGCTCAAAATATGGTTTGCAAAGTTCTGCAAGAATCACACAGAAAACTTGCATTAACAGTGTCTCATAACCAATTTTCTTAAAGCTCTGTACAAACATTCTGATTACTACTTTTTCTAGAAATAATCTACTAAAGCTGTGGGCTTTTTTAATAACTTAAAAAAATTTGAAACATGCATTTCTGCTGAAAGAAATCCAGAGCAGGTCCAATATCCTAAATGTTGACTAATAAAAAACCCTCCACAACTCATTCTCTTCAAAACATGATTAAACAGACCAGTGGATTATAAAGTACAGCAGTTCAGTAGAGTAGAAGGGCAGCTGTAGGCAGTGACTCCCTTCTGAGGGGAACTGAGGGCTCTGAGTGCCAACCAGACCCATCCCACTGCTGCCTCTCAGGGGCCTGGGTGAGGGATATTACCTGGAGACCCGCTGAACTGATTCAGCCCTCTGACTATTACCTACTGCTGGTTGTCCACGTTGGCAGCAGTGAGGTTGATACAAGGAGTACCAGAGTAATTAAAAGGACTTCAAGGCTCTGGCTCGATTGGTTGATGGGACAGGGGGACCAGTGGTGCTCTGCTCAGTTCCAGCAGTAGCAGGGATGAATGATGAAAAGAACAGGAAGACCCATTGTATCAAAAAGAGGCTTAAGGACTGGTGTCATCAGTGGAATTTTGGGGATTTTGATCCTTGGGCAATTTTTATAGCAGCAGGTCTGCTAGAGTCAGACTGGCTTCATCTATCCAGCAAGGGCAACAGGACTCTAGCCCACGAGTTGGCAGGGCTGACCAAGAGGGATGAAGTGGATGTACACTACTGCATGCAGTATGGGTGGCAAACAAGAGAGGCTGGAAGGCACCATGCGGCAAGACAACTCTGACGTAGCTGCCATTACAGAAGCGCGGTGGGATGACTCTCATGACTGGAGTGCTGTCATGGATGGCTATGGGCTCTTCAGAAGAGACAGGTGAGGTCAGAGAGATAGAGGGGTGGCCCTGTATGTTAGAGAGTCTCTGGACTGTGTAGAACTTCAGATCAGTGATGATAAGGTTGAGTTCTTATGGGTAAGAATCAGGGGAAAGGCCAGCAAGGCTGACATCCTGGTGGGAGTCTGCTACAGACCACCCAACCAGGATGAAGAGGTGGATGAATTCTTCTGCAAGCAGCTGGTGGACATTTGAAAATCACCAGCCCTTGTTCTTGTGAGTGACTCTAATCTGCCAGATGTCAGCTGGGAACTCAACACTGCAGAGAGGCAGTCTAGTCCTGGAGTGTGTGGAGGATAACTTGCAGCTGAGAAATGAATCTACTAGGGGTAGGGGCCCCACTAGATCTGCTGTTTACAAACAGAAAGGGCTGGTGGGAGATGTGGTTGTCGGCACCATCTGGGGTTCAGTGACCACAAAATGATGGAGTTTTCAAATACTCAGTGAAACAAGAAGGGGCATCAACAAAACCTCTACCCTGGACTTCAGGAAGGCAGACTTAGCCTATTCAGGAGGCTGATTCAGAGAGTACCTTGGGAAACAGGAAGGATGGACAGACTTCAAGAAAAAAATCTTGAAGGCACAGGAGCAGGCTGTCCCTGTGTGCCAAAAGAAGAGCCAGTGGGGAAAACGACTGGGCTGGCTGGTCAAGGAGCTTTTGCAGGAACTCAGGGTTAAAAAAGAGGGTTTATCACCTCTGGAAAAAGTGGTAGCTAACTCAGGAAGTGTTAAAGGATGTTGTTAGGTCATGCAAACAGGAAATTAGAAAGGCAAAAGCCTTTGAACAATTTGAAATTAATCTGTCCACTTCTGTAAAGGATAACAAAAAGTATCTTTATAAATAAATACACCAATAGCAAAAGGAAGGGCAATATTCACTCCCTGCATACAATGCCGGAACTGAATACTGTCACCACAGACAAGGGAAAGGTTGAGGTACTTGTAATACCTTCTTTGCCTTAGTTTTCAACAGTAAGACAGGTCATCCTCAGGACAACTGGCCTCCTGAGCTTGCAGACAGGGACATGGAGGTGAATAGCCCCTCTATAATCCAGCAGGAAGCAGCCAGTGCCCTGCTGAGCCACTTGCATCCTCACAATTCTGTAGGACGAGATGGGATCCATGCCAGGGTGATGAGCAAGCTGGTGGAAGAACTTGCTGAGCTTCTCCATCATTTATCAACAGCCTTGGCTCACCAGGGAGGTACTGCATCACTGGAAGTTGGCCATTGTGATAACCCATCCATAAGAAGGATCCAGGAAACTCCAGGCCTGTAAGTCTGACCTCAGAGCCAGGCAAGGTTATGGAGCAAACCATCTTGAGTCTTATCACACAGAACTCACAGGATGGACAAGGATCAAACACAGCCAGCATGGATTTAGGACAGGCAGGTCCTGCCTGACTAACCTGATCTCATCTATGACCTGGTGACTCACCTGGTGGATGAGGGGAAGGCTGTGGTTGTGTCTACCTAGACTTCAGCAAAGCCTTTGACACCATCTCCCATGGCAGACTCCTGGAAAAGCTGCAGCCCATGGCTTGGACAGGGACACTCCATGCTGGGTTAAGTACTGGCTGGAGGGCCGGGCCCAGAGAGTGCTGGTGAATGAGGCTGCATCCAGCTGGCATCCATGAACTAGTGGTGTTTCCCCAGGGATTAGGAAGAAGTTCTTCACAGAAAGAGTGATGGAATGAGCTGCCCAGCAAGGTGGTGGATTCATGATCCCTGGAGGTGTTTAGGAAAAGACTAGATGTAGCACTTAGTGCCATGGTCTACGTGGTCTTTGGTCACAGGACCCAATGATCTCAGAGGTCTTTTCAAACCTGGTTGATTCTGTGAAAAAAACTTTTGGTACCTTTAGTATCTTCCTTGAAAACTCTACCAAGTTAATTGGTGCAAACCCCAAGATGTTATTCAGGCTGTTAAAGGGATTATTTGCACTGGGAAATTTTCAGTATAAGGAGGAAGGACAAAAAATACGCCTTATGTGTCTGCAAGCAGGAGTACAGTCCTTCTTTCATTTATGCTTTACAGATAATGCACCAAAGCAGCTAATCCCTCAAGGGTAGCCCCTTAATGTTAATTTTAAGAGGTACTAAAGATACTAAGGAGTATCAACTAATAATCTGCTTTATTCCGCGGTGCCCATTTTGGCCAAGACTTTCCTGTGCTCTCTGGCTAATTGTGAAGCACCTAGAAGGATTTTCTTTTATACTCAGGTAAAATGAAAGCTGCTTAGCAATTCAACAAAACTAATACAATGTTCAAGAGACACCTCTTCATGGAGATTAAGCCAATTTTACAATATGGAGTTATCCAGTCACATGGAACAAAGGGAGGTATGTGGAGAACAGACAAAGAAAGCAAATGCTGATGAATTACTGGCAAATGGGGAACATAAAGAGATACCTAGAAAGAGCAACAAACAGATACATATGCTGAGTGAATAAAATAAGAAAAAATGAATGCCAAGCAGAAGTGACTGAAGCATAGGGATTATGCAGAAACATCACCCTGCTACAAGGGGAGCTCCTCCGAATTTGCTCAGCATCTGTCACCACCAATTGACGCAGCAGGTCTAACTGGAGGATCTAATGACAGGCAGTTTATACAACACCAGCACATGACATGTCCCTCGGGGCACTTTGTCCTCAGCATCCCAGTGGAGCAGCACAGCACGACTGAGCATAGCACAGATGGAGAAAGCAAGGCACAGGGCTTCAAATAGCTATGTGAGAGACTCCTGTGGAAAGGGAAAGGGTTGAGCCAGCACACACAAACCACTGAAAGAAACTTATTTTCTGCCTCAGCAGGAAACAAAATCAAAAAGCTCCACGTGGTGGATACTTGACACTGCTACAGAATAGTCACTGATGGCCTCAACTACTTGGTTCACCTTGGGATGCTTTTTCAATTAATGATTATATTAAAAATCTGACTAGTTGTTTTTTGGGGGTTTGGGTTTGTTTTTTTTTTTTTTGCATTTTCTAGAACTGGACATTACCTTGCCAGAACTAAAAGCTGTATTCTGAAGATCCAAAATTGCAATCTTGTGTTTGCATGTCCTTTATGTAATTTTAATGATATCATTAAAGCTTTCATGCAACCAGCAAGATTTTCTTATGAGAGAAGTGACCTTTTCTTAAAGAAAAAGTAGAAAGTCACTCTCAGGACCTTCACAGCCTCTTACAAATGTAGCTTTGTGGAGCACAACACACAGAAAAAGACATTTCACACTCCCTGAAAACTGCCCAAAATTACAGGGCACCAGCCAGTACACCCAAATGTGCAAAATCTTCTGAGTTCTCAGAACACCTAAACAAAAAATTAGAATAAAAGAGGTGCCACATATGTCATGACTGTTCTAAATTCACTGATTTTTCACAGCTCCCTAAGCCCTGCTGTGATGCCGAGGACAAACAGAAGTTCAAAAAGCACTTGTCTCACTGGCACAAATGATTTCAGTATTGCAGAAATTCTCCTGCTAAAGGATAGTTCAGCTGTTGGCTTGGATACATGAAATACTGGCAGGAAAATGTAGGTAGGCAAGGAAAGAAGAATCCTTTCCTTCTGTAAGTTGAATTTTTTTTTAATTACGCCTGAACTGATATTTGAAGATGATTCAATCTGTCTAAACATAACATATCAAAAAGAAAAATTTACCCCACTGACTGTAGAAACAGAAATCCTGTAAAGCTGTAACATTTTTCCAGTTCCAGTCAAAGTTTGTACCAGAATAGATGTAAGACCAGAGCTTTGAATTTTGCAGATTTTTCATTTTATTCACTGGGGAAAAGGGGAGAAGAGATTTTCTGTATAAAATCTTCAACCCTTTGCAATGCCCTACATATCAAATTGTCAAGAAGAAACAGTTTCCACTCTGCCTGCAAAAGCTTACCCGAGGGCAGAATAATAGATTTAGTGTGAAAAAGTAGGATCTTCTGATTACAGAATTTGAAAGATGTCCAATGTTTTAACAGTGTTGCTTATTTGAGTCTGCCCCTACTACCTTGTCAAAATCAGGATTACAATAATCCACAATAAAGCACAGCGTGGAATACACATCAGTCATATCCAAGTCACTTGGTATTCAGTAACTCTTTGATCAGTTTAAGCCATTTTAATTACATCTAGTTCCAGAAAATTGCAGTGTTTACGTGCACAAAGACACACCTCAGATGGGCCCAACTCCTTCCTGAGTAACTGCACTTGAAATTCAATAAATCCTCACGTAACTGAGACCCTGAAATAACCCAAGTCCTCAAGCCAGGACTTGCAGTGTGAGAAGGAGGGAAAAGGAAATAGAAAATGCCACATCAGCAGAAATTCCAGACTAAATTTCTCCTTTTGTTATCCATAGAGTCATTACAATCCTAATGGTCAGTCCACTCAGAAGAGATGAGAGTGTTTTCTTTGCAGAAAGAAGAGGATACTGCTTCTTTAAAAATATCCATTCAAACAGCCACAACGGCCTAAAGTTTCTTGCATGCCTTTCCCCTCAAGTCACATATAGTTGTGGGGATGCTGTTTACTCACAGTATGGAACTTTCCTTCCAACATCGACTAGAAAATGCAATTATCACATTGCCTTACACTTCCTGTCACTAATGATAAGCATCGCATATGCTGCAAAAGCAAAGCAAGAACAATCACTTTGACCTACCAAGTTCAAAGCCAGACTAGACTCTCCTACACTTCACGAGCTTGAGTTTTGTCCTATAAAGCTGACTCCCAAAATGAGGTTAAAAAAGAGAGAGGAAGAGCACAGCACACTGAAAGCACTGTCAGATGAAGACCTCAAGGTAGCTCAACAGTCCCCCAGGAAGAGAATTGGGATTTGCCAGGCACTGCACTTCTACCCATGACATTGCCTACATCTGACGGAGTTTAGTTGTTCTGATGATTTATTTCTCACCTGCAGGAAACTGGCTGTACTTTTGTTCACAAACCATATCTCTGCCAGTTGAGATTTTACCTTTTCCCATCCTTCACCAGTGCACACATAGATGCTATGTGGAGAATGTAACACAGCACTCCTTGGATCAAACCTTGCAAAGTGGGATTGCAAAACATTTTTACAGGTGTCTTTGACACTGCTCTGCCACAGACATCCCAGTGGGTGAAAGAGGAAGATGATGCTCCATAAAGAGCTTTGTCAAACAAAGGCCAACATAAGTGAAAAAGTAAGAACACGTGAGAATTTTTTTTCCTGTCAACCAAGATGCTGCTTCTCTGACTTTTTCTCATGCTTGCCTACAATCTGTAGGACTTTAGTGATCAGTCCTGAACATCAACAAATCCTCACACAGTAGTGCTGTGCACTACTGGCATTTGCTGGGATAGATTCAGTGCATTGCAACAGGCGGCAGCTCTATAGGCTTTGTTGCATAC
>JAWWEV010000095.1:9394730-9416725 GCA_035583235.1 Hafferia zeledoni
TGGAAGCTGTGGATTAGGGCATCCTGCTCTTTGCACTGCTATTTAACATCTGTCCAACATCTTCAGTCATCATGGACGAGGTATTCAGTGGTCTATACACTGCTCAAAACAGTGACACACGTCACCAGAATGAGGAACAAAATTCGTTTTATCTGGTGGTAACCTCTTACATGTAAACCAAGGCCGGGAGCGAGTCTCTTTAAGGCTCCTTTCACAGATGCTGAATGCAAAGAAGGGCAAAGGGGAAAATGAGACCATTAATTTCCTGCACATCCCAATTAATTGTTTATGTGTTTAACAAAATGTACTGTATCAAATCTTCACAGACATTTGGTGACAAATGCCAGATTGCAACAATACTTTTTATAATACAATAAAGAACAATCCAGAAAGCTGCCTGAATTATCTGGGAGAGGGACTCAGATTTGATAAGTGGATCAAAATTAGTTTAATGATTCCCTGTTTAGCCTTTAAATCTACTCATAATGTGACACTGTGTTTCCAATTAGGGAATAAAAATGTTGATTTAACATTTCTGTCATTACAGATTAGACATCACATGCTATCTCTCTGTTATTAAAACTTTCAAATTTTGAACATAAAAAGGCATTGGTAGAGTCAGGCACAGGGATCTAAGTTTTTATAATGAGCCATTCATTTTCGGGTCAGGTTCCATCATATCTAACTGCTACAAGTTAGGTCAGTGGGAGGAAAATGAAATGGAAAAAATGGAAATAACTGCTGAAACTGTGTCATATTTGTACAGATTGAAGTGTAACGGTATTTAAAGTGTTCAAACTCTCTGACACCTCATTTCCACAACTTGTGTAGAAGCACACTGCCTAGTGGGTAGTTAGCAAATACCTACTACTGGCAGGGCATCTGACATGACAATCCAGGCTTCTTTTCTTAAGAGTAAACATCCCAAGACTTTTAATCACAGGACAAGATTCCAGAGAGGGAGGCAGCACAATCTGGGGAATAGCCTATGATAATATTTACTGACCATCTCTTTTTGTACTCATGACCAGCTGACATGACTGCTGCTGGATTGTTTTTGCACAGAAAAACGTTACCAGGAAAGCAGGCAACATTATTTGTAGCTGTCCTGCTTTTCACAACAGCAGCAAGGTGTCACAGAGCTAATCAATTCTCACTGTCGCTTCAAAGCTACAAAAATAGGGTCTTTCTTAGCCTAGCTAATCCAGTACCAGGCTTGGGTGTCTGGGGCAGATCTTCTGAAAAAGAAAAATCCCACTTACTTCAGTCTCAGAAGCACAGCAGTGGGAAAAGAACAACACCTCCAGTGTGCCTTAAGATTTACAGAGACTTTTCAGACCAAATGGCTACTATCAATCAATCATCTCTGCACTCCCAGCAGGAAATTAGATTTCCTGTTGTTTAATGCTACAATGCTTGACACAAGTCTCTGAATTTGTAGTCCCAGTAGTGCTACATTAAAAATCCATACTGTGGGCAAAGAGGGGAAGAAATATATGTTTTCATTAAATGTAGCAGAGAGAACATATTTTCAAACACTACGTCTCTGGTTTTGACTGATTTTTAATCTAAAGTTGTGTTTTAATCAGCAAAGCATGTATATGAAAGGACAAGGAAGGTACACTGACAGAGCAAAAACACCCTTATTGTCACATCCGTCTTGCCTTCAGGAGAGACAATTTATACCTCTGTCATAGACTGCCAACCAAGCTCATCATTCACACATTTAGAGCACTAAAAATCTGCAGAACTGCTTGTTTCAGCAGTAAATTTGAGAAATCTCATTCCTGATGGTGTTTATTGGGCTTTTTTTTTCTGAGCTTATTGCTGTTTTTCCTCCAATTTTGCCCCCTTCTTTCTCTCAGCTTTTAGGATAAAGCAGTGACTCACTGTCTGCATCAGAACAGGTCTCACTTTCCCCAGGGAGTGTTGACTCCCCAAGAAGCCAGATACCATGTGATATATCCCCATGGAGTGCTGCAAGGCTCAGCCATCTTCCCACACTTGTGTCTGCCACAATTACAGCTGGGAAGGCCCTATGCCAAGTTTTACTACTGGTTTTATCATGCTTCTCCTCTCTCCTCATTTTCCAACCAGCCAAAAAGGCCCATTTAAGTCAAAACAAAAAGTAGTGCTTACATTAATCACTCAGGGATTGTCTGGTTGTGTTTTGGGGGCTAAGCTGGTAGTACAGAAAGTAGGGGGGAGAGCACACAAGGGAACTGCCTCTCCTGGCTGAAGAAGCTGCTTTGAGGAGGGGACTCCAGCTGAAGATGAAGGGTTTGAGAGATCTCAGGTACCACAGCATGCTTCCCCATGTCCCCTGGGAAAGGTCAGTGTTCATGAGCTCTGGAAAGCAGTGCCCACCTCACCTGCCATTGCAGCAAGCACATTCAAACCTTTCCAAGATTTCAGCAGAAGTGGGGTAAGTATTACACAACACCCAGCATTATAATTAGTCTTTTGACAGTTCTTAGTACGTCTCTCGTGGGTGAGCACAAGTCATCTCATAATTCAGGCCAGAGAGTGAGTATTGCATCCATGTTACATCAGACAGGTGGCTCTGAAGATGGTTAGTCATAGGCAGTTATCTCCTTTTCACTACATAAATCTGATAGAAGCTTTCATTCTCCTTGGAAACACAGAGGTGCCTCCTCCTGGCAGGAAAACCATCCCAGCCTTACAAGCACCAGCTGAACAATCACTGATTTAATAATTATGTTGGTCAGTCTACCAGTGTCAGGGTAAGTAAAAGAAGACCCAAAAAATAGCAATTTGTAAAATAATAAGTCAACAGATTAAATAAATAACTTAATTAAAAAAACTAACCACACCAACTATCCTTAAAGGCATGGAGCATACTCCATGATGGGAACATCCCTCTTATCCACTGCTAGACAATTCACAGCCCTTGTGATAGCCAAGCTTCTTTGTCACCCTTCAAGGACAAGTGCCTCATCTACTTTGTATGTTCCACCTGAACTGCAATCAGAGCTGAGTGTTGTTTCCTAAGCCTATGAGCCATCAGACTGTGCAATCAGAAATTTCCTTGAATGAGGACTAGTCCTTGTGCAGCACCAGAACAGACAGAGGTTTGAGAAAAGATGCGAAGAGGAGCAATCACCTCTTACTGACCTACACCTGCAACTATTGCCCACTGTCTGCCAAACACCACAGGACAAGCCAGGAAACCAGATGGAGAAGTCTTGGAAACACAGCGTCTACTTGTTCTTGTGTGCTTGTACCCTGGATCTGGATAACTCATGCAGGGCTGTTGTCAGGGGCACTGCTGGCACCAAATATGAAGACAGATATTTATGTTAATAAGTAAGAAAGCATCCCTCCCTATTAACTAAATGGCCAAAAAATTACTTAATTCCTGCAGGGCAGGCCTGCCTTCTATGTAGGATTGGCAGCTGAATGCTTACCTCAACAAAGATGAAGCAGGGGATGATGGAATAACTTCTCTGGGTATTGTTTCCTAAAGCCATTTCTCATCACACTTCTTGGGCAGGCACTGTTCAAAATTTTATATTCTGAAACACAAAAGACAAGGGTATTTCAGCATGTTTCACTTTTTTTTCAAATTCCACAACAAGGTTCAAAACAGAGCACTGACATATTGGACCAAGTATGCAGACTAAAAACAACATCAAGATCTAACTTGTCATTGTATAAAATACCCTGAGAAGGCACTTCTTTCGCAACACAAAAGGAGAGACAGACATAGCTTGTCAGATATATCACCTACACAACACAAGGCGATATGGAATACAACAGTCTTCCTTAATTACAATCCACTACAAAGCAAAGGCTTCTTCAGCATTGTAAAATCACATCTTCAGGCCACCGACCTGGGCTACAGTGTGTTTTAAATCAATAGGTTTTAGTAATCGACTTGTGAACTTGCACTTTAGAAGGCATACTTAGAGTACACTGATTGTACAAATGATCAAAATGTTTATCTGCATAACCTGCTCAAGATGGCAGCATGTCTTATGCACAAAAAAACCCCAACCCATAACAAACAAATACAATAAAAATGAAATGAAGCACTCGGCCCTTACTGCAGAGCCCTTCTAAGCTCCTATAAATTCGTACCTTAACATGCAATACTAAATGCAACTACTTAGCATTACTTTGGCTACTATTTTTATTAACATAACTTTATAATGGTCTGTCATAAGATGCTCTCTTTGCAGCACAAAAAAGAGTAAAGCAGAGAAAAGAAGACTAACACAAAGAATTTCTTCTGAAAGTGTGTGTGCTTTTCTGCATGCGTGTGGTAACACATCCAGAAGCTAAGTGGTTTAAATGGCTTTAGTGAGACATACAGACTTAGCAGGGAAGAGGGGAGGAGGGCTGGAAAAGTAGCATGTAGCCCAGAGCTGCCAGGTGCATCCTTGCACAGAGCACACGACACAGAAGAGAATCCAAATCCTCTGCTATGAGTTTTAACCTGGGCACACCAACAAGTGCAGATATAGGTGGGCTCAGCCTTGCTGACAACACTCACACAGAAATTCTGTCCTGATGATAAGTATCTCTGGGGGTCAGGGCCAGGGAGGAGGAAGGAGGTGAAAGCCAATGTATTTTGCAGAAGATGCTTTGCACTGCATCTTCCCGCGACTCTTTGACCTCACTGGCATCTGGGTGGCAATTCAGGCCTTGGCATATGGAGCCTGTGAGGTTCACAAAGGGGTCAGTGCTTTCTCACCAGCACTCAGCAGGGTTACTGGAAGAAATACTGTGATCAGAGCAGTGAGTTCAGCCGAGGTTACGAAGCCTGATGGAGAAGCTGGATCAGCTGCCAGTGCTTGCCACCTGCACCTCGATGCAGGCTCTTGTCTCGCCACCTACAAATTACTTAATGTATTCCTTATCTCTTCACAGAGCTGTAGAATGTATACACAATGAACATGATGGTTCTAGGCACAGCACAGCTACAGTGACTCCAGTGAAGCCACATTCTGTGTCAGGAAGGGCTTCTGAACAGTTAACCATTGAGAAATGCAGTTTCAGGTCAAACAAAATAGCCATGAATGTCACCTGTGATGGGTTTCAGACTCCCATCCTACACTGTATCACCATTACACAATACAAGTATTCTGGATTTTCAAAACACCTGTTTCTCCAAATGCACTTCAGCTCTACTTGGGATATAAAAGGGGGTTTATCTCAGAGGTTAGTGTCATTTTTTAAAGAAGACAAGGTAATCCAGCCCCACTGGGGCTGTGGAAAAATATTCAGCCATTCATTTTTTAACCACACATTTCATACTGCCAGCTCTTGTGCCATGTGGCTCGCCCAGTAACTTGGCAAACACAGGGTGCCTGGTAGAATAACAGGCTGAAGAGTCAGAGCAGCTTACAGAGTATTATTCCATGAAACTCTTTTTTATCCTGAAGATAAATTTTCAGTATCTTTCTTTGCAAATCCTGTTTTTCAAATGGCTTAGTGCAAAGATGTTAATACCTCAGCACCTTCATGAAAGCTTTGCCAGATCAGGCTTAGAAATAGACAAGGTCTACCACAACACCACACTGTAACCCCAAGCCATGCCTTCAATTCCAACTGCTTTGTGTTCCTAAGCCAAGCATAGAGCTGCAAGACAACCCAAGAATTTAGGAAACATTCTCAAGAGATGACTGAAAGCAACCACACAAACCAGCAATGAAGCTGAGGGCTCATAGCAGTCATATAAAATTGCATAATTTAATGTCCAGGAACTCCCGATGTTATAAATATGTATCACTATGTCCATTCCTTTAAGCTTAATGTGCACCACTGGTTTAAAAAACTGCACTGCCTATGGGAGAGCATCTCACATGTCAGCTTCTGTCCTGTGTGATGACACATTTGTGTCAGACATAACTAGTAAGAGACCAAATAGTTGGCTGATCAAGCCAGCTAATTCCCAGATTGTGAGAAAACCCTCAGCTAGCCTGTGCTTGTCATAGCTGCTCTTTTCATCAGGTTACTCAAGAAAAGAGTAAAGGAAGACAACAACATGATCTTCCGGAGAGCACCATCTTTTGTCTCTCTTCAGCTGACAGTGAGTCCTCTGGGGACACAGATTACAGCAATCCCTGGATGCTTCAGCCTGCACAGCAGTCAGAGATAACCCACTTTTGCCCCGAGAATCATAATAAGATGTAAAACAATTGTTTAGTAACAATACTCTTCTATAATCCATGAGATCTCTTCACATGGAATAAACTTCCACAGTGCAAAGCCTCTGACCAAAGCAATGGGGGAAAAAAAGGTATAATATCAGTATTTGGTACTGCCTTCCCAACTTATTATTTCTATTTTTATCATTTTTACTCAATTGTTAGGGAAACCACGTGAGCAAAACTGAGTCTCTAGATCACTAGCTGTTCCCTTTTCAGGCCTGGTACATTAGCACAGCATGGGAGTAGAACTGGTCAAACCTGTTCTAACTAATCAGGGACCACTGTAGAAGGTGTATTAATAACCTGGAGCTCAAGTATTATAAGGTGCTTCTACTCTTCAAAGAACATATATAATTGCATAATACAACATTGCTGAATTAATCAGAATTAGCTAGTTCTCATCTTCCTCAATTTATCTCACACGCATTTTCAGAAAGCTCCTGAGCTAAAGCATAGGAGGTTATTGTCTGAGACACAGAATATACATAAGTGAATTGAAACCTAAATGAAAAGGGCAGCAAAGAAAAGAAGAATTCAAGCTGAAGAGATTTTCTTGCCCCAGGGATCCATCCAGGTGAATGGCTTTTAGGAAGCCCCATCCAGGTATGTTCTAAAGCTTTTTATGTGAGCACATGGCAGACAGTAAAAAGGACATATCTAGGACAAACTACCATTTGCTGAGCCTTTGTAGTGTAAGTTTCTGCAGCAGACACAGTACAGCTGATGTTTTTTCTGTGTAATCAGTGCTCAAACCGATTAACTGGTGGTCCATTCCTCTGAAGACAGTGGTCATCTTTATGGTTTTTCAGCCATGTCTTGCACAGGTGAGGAGATGAACAATACATTTTATATATTGCTACAGTGGATATCTGAGCATTGGTGGAAAATACCCAAATCAGCAAACCAGAAAGTCTAACAGGCACTGTTTATCATAGTTTTCAGCCATGTTTCATTCAATCAGTACTAATGCTTGTTTCTTTTGCCACTAACTTAAGAGGCTGCCAGACTGAAATCCAGGAACTGCTGCACAGACCAAGGCAACAGCCAAGCCACTGCCACATGTGGGACATCACCTCACTGCAGAACCCCAAATCTGCTCTTAACAGAGGTGAGGAGGGCAACCACTCATCATTTGGTATCAGGATGTGATGCAAGCACAAAAAAATGGATTTCTGTCCCCCTGCTTTTAGGCAGGTTCATGATCTTTTCAGCAAACACTGTTTCAAATTAACAAGTAAATGTTGTGGTAGAAGGAACACCAGCTATTTCTATAACAATTTAAAAGATACTTAAAACATCAGCATTTCTCTATTTGTAAGTTAGTTTAACCTTGTATTATCAATTTGCAAACTTCTGCTGGCAACTGGCTTCAAATCATTAAGATCTTTATTTTCGTTGAAATAAGAATACTGTTTACAAGTAAAAAAAATCACCAAAATTTCTGACGAGTCCATCAAGGATCAATTTACCCAACTGGAACATGGAATTATGCAAGTCAAACCTCCATTCAATTACGGAAACAAATTAAAATTAATGCCACTGCTGACAATGATTATCCAAGCTTTTGCAGAAAACTGTATCATTATAATCACTACTTATTATAGAGCTCTTACAGATCTCATTTTAAAGCAGGGTCCTCTACTTCCTGTGGGGGAAACAAAGAGCTGAAGCAATTTGCTGAACATCACACAATGACTCAATGTCTGGGCTGAAGAAAGACCTATTATTCTCAGACTCCTGTCAAGTGGTCTGTCCACTTGACAATACAATTCCTGCACTTCAGATGTGCTTGCTAATTCCTGCAGAAGAACCATACAGTTCTCACTGTACATTTCAGTAATACAGGTTTCCCTTGCTTGCTCTCTGCTGGAACCAGCAAAACACACATTGCCAGCCCTAAAAAAGTGCTGACTGAACCTGCAACAAGATGTGACAGCATCATGTGCTATCTGCAGCTTCACCCCAGTGTGTCCAAAGACACCCCATGCACCCAGTGCAACTGCAGCAGGAGCACACATGGAATTCTCAACAGGCTGCAATGGAACAACAGAGGGTTAAACTATCTTTCCCAAAGCTCTCTTCCACACAAGCCTAACCAACATAAACAAAAGGGCCTAAGGAATAAAGGGCAAGACTTTCCTGAAAAAGATAGTCATGGCTATTTCCTGTTTTCCAAATATAGACTTTTTCATGGTGTTCTCAAAGTAATCGAAACCACAGTGGTATCAGGAATCTCTCCAAAAGCCAAACTGTGTGACAAAAAGCACACATAACATTTAGCATGAAGACCTACTTGTCTGCCTTGCACCCAAACAAAAACACTTGCTTTGGTGTTACTGCCTAAAAAGAATAAAACTAAGAGCATAGCTCTTACACAGCTGCAACAATTGGAAGGTACCACACAAATGGCACTCAGTCCGCTGTCTCAATCACCCACAATACACTGGTTTTTACCTACAAATGAGAAGGTTATCCTTTGGATCATGTTGCCCTTGAGGAAATGTGTCTACACAAAGTGGAGCTCGGGAAAGATGGAAGACACTTGCTTATCTCTGTTTTGCCATCATCAGAGAACCCTTTACCCATTCACTATGAACTGTGAGGCAAAGAGCCATCAACATCATGTCCACCAGACCAGTAACATGGAAACTGGAGAAACTGAGTGTCCAAAACGTAACTGTTCAACTGTCATAACTGATTTTTAGTTGTTAACTGTGAAATTGTTGATCCTAAACAAATGTGTGCAATGAGTTTCAAGTCCTGGCTGGTGACTGTGTCCCAGAGCACTCCTGTGTAAGAAGCAGGACATCCTACTCTGCCAGGACACTGAGAAGAGTTGCTGAACACACAAAGCAGAAGCTCAGTGTATTGGATCAAGATCTCACCACACAGAATACCAGTTACAATAAACTTTCTTAACAGCATAAATGCCTGGTTTCTAGTCTAGCTACATCATTCAAATAAATTGTCCTATCAGTGGAAGTGCTTCTCACAGGTGTTTCCACAGACTTCCTGACAAGAAAATAATTACATATCACTAATGCTATCAAGGAAAGGAACAAAAACCAGCCCACAATATGCAAAATAAACCCAAGACATGTTTACTGTGACAAAAAAACCCAAACAATTCCAAAGCATTTAAGACTGGAAAACAATTTTTCTGATGAGAGTTCTGACCTTTTTCTGTTAGCAGAAGTCACATTTTAACCTTTCAGCACTTACAGTAGAAAACCATTTTATGGCAAACAGTGATACTTGAGTAATACAGTTTGCAGCAACCTGAAATGACAACCCTTATTACAAACCCCACCTCGTTATGAATAAAGCTACCTGAATAGCTATTTGGATTCCTAAACTCATTCTCTTAAAAATGTGTTGCTGAGTCCCTGGTGGCAATGCAGTTTGATCTATAGAAGAAAGTGATGCCACAGATTTTAAGAATCTTATTAGGGATGTCTTCTCTGGCTTCTAGCTTCATAGGGAAAATTATCCCATGTCTGAGTGATAAGCAGCAGTATAAAACTATGGACAGTCTAACTGAAAAGGGTTCTGCACCATTTACACCTTCAAAGAGAGTTCAAGGGTTATGCCAGCATTGCAGAGGCCTCGTAACAACTTCTCACTGGGGAGGAAAAGGAAAAGAGACCACAGGTTTTGCCTGTGATGCAACACCACAAGACTGAATATTCTGTCTATTCTAATAAAGGGATAACAATACAGCAGACTTCAGAAAACACTACTCCCTCTCCCACCACTCCGCAAAATTTCTAAGGGTTTTGCTGAAGGTATTTTAATATTAATTTTCTTTAAAAATTATTTCAATCATTTAATACAGGAAAAAAAAGTGCCTAAACATATTTTCCTCATTCAGATGAAAATCTGTACTTTACTCTAGGAAACCAGTTTTGTTTGTTTCTTTACAAAACCTCCTTAGTCAACAGTCCTACTGAAATCTGTTGAGCTACTAAAAAAGCCCAGCAGGCTGTTTATGTGTCAGAAAGAATGAGAAGTATTTGTTCTTTATTTGTTATGGAGTTTCATAGCTCTGCACAGAACTAATATTGGGAAAGCCAGTTTTAAAAACATATTTCAAAAATATATGCTGCATGGTGCTCTTGTACGCCATCTCTACTGAGCCTGAGTCCAAGTAAGCCACTGATCCACACATCTGAGTGCAAGGACAAGGCTTGTGCAAAGTGCCAGCTATTCTCAGGCTTCAGATGGACGCCTCCAAGTAAATTTCCAGTCCCCTTTCCTCCCACTACCCTGCTATAACAACTTAGGAAGCCAACTTTTGGAGTGTGTTATACAGGTCAGAAGCGTAAAGATAAACCTTATAAATATTGAGATGAGCATGGGAAGGGACAGAGCACAGCAGTGTTAGACAGGGTAAGGGGAGGAAAATCAGGTAAGTTATATGTTTCCATTTATTTCCAGGGTTTTTTTCCAGGGGGTGAATGCTGCATTGAAAACTTCCTTTCCAATTTATGGTGAGCTAAAATTAATAAGTAGGCATGTAACAGGCACAAGCCAGTGGACTCTCAACAGAAATCAAAAAACATTCACTTTGTCCCTTCAGGGCCCAGCAAGCAAAACTGTGTGAGTATTGATGGCAAGCTGTAATATTATGAAAGTAAACAAGCAACTGCCTCACCACACTGTAGCCTCTGGCGATGGGATCCAGAGGCAAAGCCTCTTGCTCCTCTGATATTCTGAGACTCTTGTTGGCAGTGGAGCTGTCAGAGCCACACAAGGACTGCACAGACTCACACCCCAGCAAACCTGGCTGAGAGCTCAATTTTATGCGGACACTTTGCCTGTTCACTTGGTTTGTAAACATCACCTTCACCTTCATCCCTTGCAAGGACAGTACATAGGATTTCTGGCATACCTGCTCCCTTCTCTCATATAAAACACTATGGTAGAAGCTCTCCTTAATAGCAACAAAAAACCGCACAACCTTTTGCTTTCCTCTTTTTATCTCTGTGTCCACTATACAGCCAAGGGAAGCAAGTATAACCCCTATGGGCTGAATAGTATAATTTGCCCAATTGTAAGGACATTATTGTACTCATGTGGTTTATGTGGGCCCCAGAAACACAATCTGGATGGAATGTCAAGAATTTAAGAATTTACTTTTAGATTGCAACATATCTTAACAGTCAAAAAACCCCACTTTGTTATTAGTCCAGATCTATTTATTACCATAAAAAAATACAATAAACTGTACCAAACCCATTTCTAAATAGTGAAAAATCTGTAAAGACTTTGTCATACCTCTCCCTTCTCCACAGTGTGATGCTCTCCACAGACTCCTTATCAAGTCCTACTTAATCTGGAATAGGAGAGAAGGTTATGGCAAGCTGTCAATGTCACAGCCTTTCTCCAAGAGAAAGGTATCGATGCTGATGGAGAGGAGCTTATTCCTTTTTTAGTCTAGAACCCAATTTGGCTTACTTTTATGCACTTTATAACATACCTTACTCCTTGCTCATTCTATGCTCTTCTGCAATTCCATGACACTTTTACATTTCATAGACTCATTGAATCATTTTCGTTGGAAAAAACCTCTAAGACAATGGAGCCTGACTGTTAAACCCACTAAACCATGGTCTCATCTACATATCTTTCAAATACCTTCAGGGATTGTGACTCTACCATTCCCTGGGCAGCCTCTTCCAGAGCTTTATAACCCTTTTTGTGAAGAAATTGTTCCAAATATCTAATCTATTAAATATCAAATTTGCTATACTTTATGTATCTTCTCTTTGCCCTCTTTGTAATACCCAAAACTAGCTGGCCCCAAGCCATAACTGACCACTGGTGGGTGGGTGGACTGGTTGTACCACCTTGTGCCCACAGTTTTCAGGCCTCTGCTATTATGTCATGGCTATTCTTCTCCATGCTGCAGTTTTATTCTGTGTTCAGTTCATTTTTAAAAGAATGGAGACTTGTTATTTCTAGCTACTAGGTAGAGAAATTAATGAAGATTATTACAAATATAGGCATTAAATTATACAATCATATAAAAAGTAAGCTAAAGCTAAAACTGAGTAAATAACAGCTATCACTCTTTTAGACAAGAGTGAACAATGAGCAGAACAAACCTCCAGGCAAACGCTGACAACACAGTTGTGACAAAACCCTGTCCTCAAATAATTAGTTCAGAATCTGTGTTGCTACTAGAAAAGGCAATAGCATTTGTCTGGCTACAAGGCCACCACTCAGATTTTGATAGACAAGGATGCCCCAGACCTTCACAGACTGCAAAATAAGGTTTTTCACCTTTGAGTCCAGCAAGGTTGTTGCAAACCCTTCCATTAAGATAAGCTCCTGATTAGTGTCAAGTTTTGGTCTTCTCAGAGGCCTGTGTTCTTCCCTCTGTAATTTTGTCTCACAACACCTATAGAGGCTTCAGAGGAGCTCACACAGCCGTTGTTTGACCCATTAATCATTTGGTTTTTAAAGCCAACACAATCTACACAAACAACTAAACTGTTAAAGTGATTACAGCACACAAAGATGAATTCTGAAATTCCTACAGCTGAGACTATAATGCTACTTTTAAGAATGTGATGTTATTAAAATCACATTCTTTAACAGTTTTAATGAGACATAGACACCTCCTTCAGGTAGTCGGTATGCAGAGTTAGCTCACCATATTTTGTGGACGCTCACATGAGCATATACGTGTGCATACAAATTCATATCCACTCAAATACAACTGGAAAGTACAAACTGCATGACAGACAATAGCTGAAAATAAATAGAACAATTTTGTAATTTGACTTGGTCAAAATATGATTAAACAGCTGTCTGAACATTAAAAACTGACACAGGCATATAAACATGCCTGCTTTGCCCTGTGCTGTTTGCTGCCATCCTTCTGAGTAGACCATCAGAACACTGTGTCTTGCTTAGTAGCCATCCACTGCAGATGCACAGCCCTCATCTCTAAAACATTATTTTTCTAATTTTCAAAAACTACCCAATCAGCTCTTTAAAAATTATGGAATCCTTTCCAGAAAATTGCTGTAAGACTGCACATCATACATACACACAGGGGTTTGCATAGCAGGACACTAGTTTTTACAATCTGTTACTTTCTGCCCCTCTGAGAGCCACTGATTCATACACTGCTTTTTTAAAGTACCCCAACCACAGTAACAGACAAAGGTGCAGTTCCTCCATTCACAACACTGAAAGACTTATGTGGTCTGTTACAACTCAGTTTATCTTGGAAGGCAGTCCTAGACTTGGCTGATCTATTTGCAAGTTGCTGCTCCTGCTACTCAAAACATCGTATTTTATAAATGTACAAGATTCAATTTCTCTAGATAAGTACACACATGTGTGCATTAACACACCTTGTTTAGATTACATACTGAAACACTGCATTCATATCTTACTAATCTATTAGGCATAATCAATATTAATCATATAAAGTATATATATGTTATCACAAAGGTATTTTTCCCATTTGGAGATCAACATGCTTTCAAATTCGATCATGCTCCAGCACAACATTTACTGATGCACTGCCCCTCTGCCTCAACTCCTTCCACAACCTTTGTGCCAAGCAAAGGTACCTGTCACAACCTTCTTCCCACATGCACTTTTGACATCACTTTTCCCCAGAGTATTGGGAAGTCACAATTTGCAAGGCAGCAGTTTGCACTGCCTCTTTGTCTTTCATAGCCCTAGGATTTTTCTCTAGCTCACAATCATCTATTTTGCTCTCAAACACTCCTATTTCACTCACCAGGGTTGTGCCTCAGGGCATGTAGTACAGATATTTCTAAGCCCTAAAATTAGATGCTGTCATGGGCAGGACCATTTACCACAGCTGTTCTATGTGCAGCCTGGTCGATACTCAGATGCTGGCCACAGCTATGGTTCAGAACAGCACTCTTCCAACCTTTGGGATTGCAAACCATATCAGAAAAAAAAATCCTGAGAAACCCCCTCCCCCTCAGTGTATGTAATTTATAAATCATGTATGTGTACCACTGTATTATGTAAATTATAAAACATACAGAAAAAGTTAAAAGTGTGAGCTAAAGATGTAATAAACATTGTTCTAAAAAGTTACTAATAGTACAAAAATATTTTTTCCTACACCCCAGTGGGCTGTATTATGCACTCCTTGTGGTGCACACACCCTGCTCTGGAGACCACTGGTTTAGAAGACCACAGACAGCCAAGCCATCTCTTCTGACCTAAATATACTCTTATTTAGCACATGGCCTTTCCTCCAGTGTAGCTCTCACCTTTCAGTATTACTTTTAAAGCTTGCAGAAGCCAATGCACCTCCTCAGAATGACGATTTGTGGCCACAGGGGATGCATCCAGCTCTTCCTCTACAGCCACCCACTGAGACTTTAAGGGAAAGCTTGCACAGCATTTTCCTGTTCAGCCACGGCAAGGCAAGCACTTTTTTCTCATTTAAGAAGCCAGTCAAGAGTATGCATTTTTATCTAAAGGGTCCAATTTTGCAGCCAAGCCTGTTTAAAGTTTTGGGGTCAGCTCAGTAGTTTGGTAATAACTCGATATATCTCTCACTGCACATTTCCTCTTCTTCCCTCATTCCAGCAGCAAAAGGTTCTCCATAATTCTCCCTCAGGCCAGCAACAAAGGGTACTCCTAAATTCTCTTTGAAGAATCCCAGTATCTTATTACCAGGAGCACTAGAACTTCTCTGAGTGAAGAATGGTGTTGAACTAGATGAACCCACATGTTTCTGTCCACCCCACTACCCCTTCTGGAAGTGCTTTAGTAACAGCTAGGGTTAGGCAACACATTACCTTAGTGCTGCTCTCATCTCAGCTCCACAAGCTTGCAATGGAGTTGCTTATGGGCTTTTTGATACTACCCAGCACTTTTAAATCATTATTCCACTGCAAAACTAATCTTAAATTTTGCTTGTTCCCAATTTACATGCTCCATCTTATTTTCTCTCGTTTTTCATCCTTCAGCTCTAAAGTTCCTTGTTCTGTCTCTCTGCCACCATTCCACTGCACATCTGGTTTCTTGACAGGGCAGTGGTTGTGCTTTTTCTTCCAGCTTTGCAGACCCTTGGACAGTATCCAGGACAGTCCTGCGAGAATCTGCATTGTAGAGTCAGTTCACCACTCTGTAACTCACATCCCTAAATGGGTCATTTTTTCTATGAAAAACAAGGAAGTGATCATTTAGGGAGATGCATGAACAAGCCTCCACTTCCACTCTTGTACAGTCATAACCTAAAAAGATGTCAAACTGTTTACTGACATTTCTCTTATACATGTTCCTGAATTTTCTGTTCTTTATCCAACTTTGCAGAAAAGTCTGTTCAAAGTAAAAAGAAAATTTTGGACCCGACTACACTGAGGAAAAGATGCGGGGACAAAGACCTCTGTTAAACTAGAACTATAATGAGAACATTTTAAACCAGTATCAGCTAAGGCTGGGCTTCCACTGGCCTTCACCTTGCTCAGCCTCTCACCTACTCTTGCTCAGCCTCTCATCTGCTCTATCAGATCACACGGCACAACCTGACACCTAACTAATCCCAAATGTGCCTCAGCTGAGTTCTAGACAAATTAAGACAAGGAGGCAAAGACCTCATTTTCCCTTCTCTGTATTTTTCATAGGATCCTTTATCATCTAAGTTATCCAAAAATCAGTTACTTCATTTTAAGGGATATGTCAGATCCACAGGCACACACACTACCTAGTCCTCAGGGATGTTCCAGCAGACCATGAAGGCCCTCAGAATGGCTTGTACTCTTTCTCCACCATAAATGGCAACTCGTGCCATTTATGTGGGCCAAAGAAACACACCTTACAACTAGAGTAAGGAATTTAATGCTGGCCTAACTGAAGCTTTAAAGCTAATGAAAAGACTTCAGCCTGTGGCTTATCACTAGCAGTGGATATAGTAGGGCACATCACGAGAACTAATAGGTCCCCTTTATTATTTCTTCAGAAATTTAAGCCAGTATTTTATAATTCTAGGTTTGCTCATTTAGCTGTTAATATCAAGAGTCAATTACCCATTCATAACTCCATTATGAGTATGATTATTCAATAGATGATGAGACCATAAGAGGTGCGAGTTTCTTCTCAGAGCTTGCACTGGAGCCATGTGATGTTACCATCCCATTTATAAAGCCAGACATCAATCATACAACATGGCCATAGCCTAGCTAAAAGGCCACCATTGTACATCTATTTACCTTTGTAAATGAAGAAGGAAACAATGAACATCTGTGTGACACTGGCATCTTGGCCAACAGACCAGGGACCGACCTCGATGCCTCCAGAACAAAAAGATGCTTTAGCCTGTGCCCACTTCTCCACAGGAATTGCCACAAAACACATCCAAACTTGCAGATCAAGCACCCAAGGGGTCCATGACACATTTTTTCCACAGCTGGTCTCAGCTGCTCATCATTTGGAAGTGTCCAAAGACAGGCCTAATTGTTGCCGTCCACTGCCAGTGACAAGTACATCCACAGGGAGATGCTTCTGCTCCTCTTGCAGTCAGATGCATTAGTGACCCCTGCAGAGAGCACAGCTGCCATGAAAATGGCCAGTGCTGAATTTTTCAAAGCCCTGCTGAGCCAACTGTGTAGCCACCAAATGCAAAAACAAAACTTCCAGAAACAACAGAGTTCAGCAACAGCTAAGACTGTGTCTCAGTTTCACTAAAAATTCAGCTCTCCAGACTCCCAATCCCTGGATCAAGGGTTCCTGAGCTGTGAGTCTCCATGCATTGTTCAGGCACTAAGCATAGCTGTAATTGAGAACTGATAAAAAGACCACCACCGGTTAACTACACTTGCAGGCTACATTCTGAGTAAAGTATTGCTTGTCCTCTTGCAGCTGCCAAAAAGCCATAGAAAGGCCAAATTGTGCAATCAGTGAATTCAGTAGAATCACAGAACACCTTACCCAGACAAATTTTCTACTGCTTGGCAATCCACAGTGCACTGATCTGGTATTAATGAGTGTACAATCACTCTCTCAGTGCTGACGAACAGGAATTGCACCCAAAGGACCTTTCCCTGCATGAAGTAGCAGAACATTTTTACCTGCTCCTACTGACAAAACTGGAATATCTCCAAATCCCACCTCCTTACACATCCTGGCACAAAGTTAAAAAGACAGCAGGAAATTGACAGAGAGATGGATGACAGTGGGGAGGAGAAGATGCACTGTATTGAGTTGGGTCCCAGGGAGTAAAGCTCACTATAATAGTGACGGGCATAAAAGAGTCCCAAGATAAGCAATACTACAATTATCACATCAGGAGGTATTTGCTCATAAGAGAATGACTGTGACAGCCAAACACAGCCAGCTACCCTAAACGATGAGAAACATATGATAGTGCTTTCCAAGTATTTGGGAAGTATAAATTACTTTAGAGCTTTGTTCTGATGGGAGTTACTTTCAAAAGGATCTTTTTATTTAAGGGCCTGTTTGCAAAGAGATATTCAAGTGTCAAGCTGTGAAACAACGTGTCTGTCCTAACAAAGGAATGGAAGTATTTAGAGTGTTAGTGATAACAAGTAGCAGGATGAAATATAAGAAAAAAGAGTTGCGACAAGTATCAGATTTGATATATCACACATTTCCAGAACAGAAAACTTTGGAAATATTTCAGCACACTTGTAACTGTGACATCTTTTCCAACCTTAATGAGTCTATGATTTAGCCAAGAATATCAAACATATGCAGCAGAAAGGGCAACGCCTGCTAACAGGCATGAGCCACACAGCCTCTTCCCATCTTTTAACCTGAGTGATCAGACATGTAATGTGACATCTCCTCAGCTCTCAGTGGACATACAAATATATAAAGAGCTGCAATGTAACCATGTTATCATTCCTCTAAGAGAGCTGAAAGGCCTAACAGAACTTTCTGCATACCATTTTCACCACATTAACATCCACACACATTACGATTCCAGCTCTGGGGTCCTCAACACAAGAAAATGTTGACCTGTTGGAATGAATCCAGTTGCTATAAAACATTTGCAGATCCACTATGCCAAGCTGATACTTGACACTGCTTTTTCAAAGAATATTTGTCTCAGTGATGATTTGTGGACATAGTAGGGCTTACAGAAAACCAGAAAACTTTAAGGTGTACTCAGGAGTTCCATGACTTTTGCATCAATTCTACAGTCTGGACACTGCCAATGGCTGCCAGTGACTTTTAAAATAGCACTTTTAAAATAGCATTTTCTTTATCATCAGGCAAGGTTTCATATGAGCCAGGAAAAGACAATTTGATTTATGTATCTCTCCATTCAGCATTCTTCTCAGAAGAAGCCCTACCCTGTACTATCTAGAAAGCAAGAGACAAAAATAAAACATTTTCTTAGGTATCACTGTTTTTCAAGGACTCCTCACAGACATTAGACAATTTTAGTGCAGAATTCTTATGTGAAAACATTACTAAAAATCAACACAAGTGGTACCAGTAGGACATGTTCCTTGGAACAAAATGTCAGCTTTTGACGTTTGTGGGCTGATCCAGTCAGACACCAAAGGTATACACAACTTCACTCTTGGACGTTGTCCTTTATTGTGCCATCTATCATGGCCAGGCTTCACGAAGGGAAGGGCTCTCCCCACGTGGGTGTACCCTTTGAACCAGTACAGTGGATTTTTTAGGTGAGGCACAGCGTGTGCAGAACTGGCCCCACTGTTTAAGTCCTGAGGTTCATCTGCCATGGCTGAGCGAGCTTGGACAGTGACAGTGAAGTCCCTCAGGACTAGAACCTACAGCACCCGGTATGGTATTCCCAGGAGATCTCCCATCCAAGTACTAACTGGGCCTGACCCTGGTCAGCTTCTGAGGGGAGTCAGGGTGGCATTTAACTGTCTATGTGCCACCTGGATCCCTACTGACAGGAATGTGCCACAAAGATCAGATGGTTTAAAATAAAGCCCCCTACATTGCCATATCTGTGTTTGTTTGCCAAGGGTAAGTATGCACGGGGGCAGCAGAAGTTTGGTGTTCTCTGAGGATTTTGTTTTCTATGGAACAATCTAGCAGATTGTTGCCAGTCCAGGTGACACACTAAAATAATGTGAAGGTACTAAACTCTAGAAGCTGTTTTCAGACATTCACATCACTGCTAACAGGGATCCATCCCTTCTCACTACCAGTAACTCAGATCAGATTAAGGGCAGTGAGGGCACTGCAGGAACCAACTGGACGTTTGTTGAGAACAGAAGACAGTCTTGTAGCTAAACCTTGAGTGAGCTCTGTGTTTAACACACAGACTAATGGTATTAACAAAGTACATTTGAACACTTGGGTCAGTTTGATTCTTTTGACATGGACACAATCTCTGCAAGGATATCAAGGGCACCTAGAGACCTCTCAGAAGACAACATTTTCAGAAGGAGTGTTGCAACAGAAATGTTAGGATTTGTATGAGGAAAGTATGAACCTAAGTGAGTGAACAGAAGAGGGAAAGTGTCAGAAGAAACAACAGAAAAAGGGTTAAAACAAAGGCATTCCATAATCAACACACGGCACTGTAAGCATGGTTTCACTGAAACAGCAAAGATGAGCTGCCAAGAGGGTGAAGAATATATCTGGAAACATAAAATACCCCATCAGAACTGTGAAATTCAATAACTTTGCACAAGATTTGAAAGAATATTCAAAAGGTGAAAAAAATAAATTATGTGAAAGATGCATGGTAGCACTCACTGCTAGATACTACAAAAGAAAAGAGGTTCTAAGCTCTACTTGCCACTGTCAGCTGAGCAGTGTCACAGAGATGCAACAGGGCTCAGGAGCCACCATGGAACTGGGTCACCTGTCCAATTCACACATGAGCCAGAATGTTGTAGAGTAGGCATTAAAAACAGGATACAAACTTGCCTTATTCAATGGCCCCCTGCAGAGAAAGCACTTTGCTATTAAATGGAGCAAAAACATGCACAGCAAAAACTAAATCCCAACTCATCCAGATTAACTTTCACTAAATCCACAAGTTTAGACATAATTCAGGGAACACAGAATTGTAATGATGACACCAAGATGAGTGATGAGGTTGACCTGAAGACCTGGACAAGTTGTAGAAGCGGGAACATGGGAATCTCATCACGTTCAACAATGTCTTGCAATTCCAAGCACAAATACAGGTTGGGCATAGAATGGATTGAAGAGCAGTCGTGAGCACAAAGACTTGGGAGTGTTGGTGGACAGGAGGCTGGACATGACCCAGAAGTGTGTGCTGGCAGCCCATTTGTCTTCTGGGCTGCATCCAATGCAGGGTGGGCAGCAGGTTGAGGGTGGGAATTCTCTCTCTACTCTGCTCTGGTGAGACCCTACCTGCAGTATTGCCTCCAGGTCTGAGGTCCTCAGCACAGGAAAGACATGGACCTGTGGAAGGGAGTCCAGAACATGCCATAAGAGGTTCAGGAGGCTGAAGCACCTCCCCTATGGAGACCAGCTGAGAGAGTAGGGATTGTTCAGCCTGGAGAAGAGAAGGCTCTGGCGAGACCTTATTGTGAGTTTTCTATACAAAAGATGTGGACAAACTTTTTAGTAGGACCTGTTGAGACGGGACAAAGATAATGGTTTTAAAGTGAGGGAGAGTCAATTTAGATATTAGAAATTTTTTACAATGAGGGTGGTGAAACACTGGCATAGAATGCCCACGGAGGTGGTAGATACCCCATCCCTGGACACATTCAAGGTAGGGCTGGATGGGGTTCTGAGAATCCTATCTATTGAAAGATGTCCATACCCACAGCAGGGGACTTGAACTAGATGACCTTCAAAAGATTCCTTCTAACTCAAACCATTTGATGATCCCACAAAGATAACAAGCAGCTTGAAAAATAAATTCAAAAAGTATAATTACAGAGGAAGAAGTATTGACTAACAAACATACTGCCCTAACCACTGGCAGGCCGCAGGATTTGTATGAACTCTACAAGACCTTTAGTCTTTCCTGGCTTTGTCTTGGCCAGCCTGGAACTTTGACTTATCTTGCATAACTGTCTCAGCAGGTACAAGCAGGGTACTGTTCCCCTGAGGCAACAGAGCTCAGCTTTGGGCAGTTGTGCTTATGAGTACAGTATTTTTGGTGTATTTCTGCAGTTAAGAACATTGACATGAAAATATTTTGTGTAGAGCAAACTACCTACGAACTTAGAATAAAATTGCAGCACAGATTAGAAAATAAACTCTTGGCTCTATGTAGAAGGTAGATTTCTATACCTTACATCAGATGCAGAGTGACAAAAGGAAACAACCCATTATCTTATTAATTAACAAAAAAAAAAAATCTCATAATTCCAAAATGGTTAGTCCTTCTAAACTTTTTAAAATTGCTTCCAGAGTTCCTAACACTAAATGGCATGATGGAGTTTGGTAGTATCCAGGACCTGATAATGTTTTCCATCATATTTTAACTTGTTCTCACCTCAGTAATTTTTGCCTTTTATTTGAATGTCGTCTTCTCTGCATTTTTCACAGCCATTTTTGCTTTGGTTGATGTTGTTACTGATTTTGCATCTATGTCATGAAACCTGATGATTATCCATAAATCAAAACATTTTAGAAAAAGTCTAAAATGGGACTTTCAAGGATCCTTAGATAAGAAATGACAAAGTACATACATGCGTTCTAAAATAATGAGATTCTCATAACTTACAATGCCAACTTGAAAACTATTTTTTTGAATGCAACACTCCTTGATTCATCTTTTCCTGTTTTCCTGTACTCAGCACTGGTGAGGCCACACCTTGAGTGTTGTGTTCAGTTCTGGGCCCCTCAGTTCAGGAAAGAGATTGAGGGGCTGGA
>JAWWEV010000095.1:9418573-9463185 GCA_035583235.1 Hafferia zeledoni
TGGCACTGAGTGCCATGATCTGGTAATCAAAGTGGGGTTGGATTAAGGGTTGGACTTAATGATCTCGGAGGTCTCTTTCAACCCAACTGATTCTATGATTCTTGGAACGTGTATCTTTCTATCACAAAGCTTTACACTGGCAGCATTGTGCATAGGACTTAAACAAAAAGCAAGAGATTTTGAAGCCACTGGACACTGGGAGCACAGGCTTTAAGGCAAGCATTTTGTAAAACCTTATCATCAACACAAGATGTTACACACATGGTCCTTGGAGGCTAGAAGAGGAATGGAAAGGCCTGCATTTCCTTCTGGATAGTAGTACATCTCTACCTGTCTCTCAGCAGATGCAAAACAGGAAGGCTTTTTTCTTTTTTAAAGGCATAAGAGTCACATCAGAAAGGTTTTTGTTGCAGCTCAGCTCTACTGACTGGTCCTACACAACATGCTGGTGCAGCATAGAAAAATGTCTGTAGAACACCACTTTCACAAATGACATTTTCTTTTGAGACACTGCAGGACATGGACTGACAAGAACAGGCTGCTCAACTGATTTAAAACCACTGGAGTGAAACATGATTGTTATGCTGTTTATCTCCATACAAATGAAATGTCTTCGCTCTCTCATTCACATTTACCAAAATGGCATCTGACTAACAAAACCTGCTGTCCTCCAAGTATTATGATAATCACAAAGGTCAAGTGGAAGGAGAAGTTGAGGGGTGGAGGGGGGAGGGAATCTCAGTCCAACTGCTATTATGGTATCACAGCAGAAGATGGAAAATAAATTCCATTACCCAGACAATCTCATAAAATTATCTTTTATTTACACACAGACCAATAAATCTGTGGTGTAAGGGAAAAATGATTTCGCTAAAATCAGTACAAATTTTAGGGAACAGATGCCTTTGTTTCAACTTCAGTTTGGAAAAGCTTAATATAATTTTGAAAGTGGTATGTTCTACTAAGCCAAAATAAAGAAAAAGCACACAGAAATGACTGTCACTATCACAGCCTTCAGTGGGCTACAGCACAGAGACTTCTCAGGCTGAAGACACTGATCTCTGTTCCTTGAGGCAATGTGCTAAATGCTGCTGTTCCAATAGTTACTTGCCTCCTACACTGCCACTGCAAAAAAAAAAAAAAAGTGACAGAAACTAAGTTGTCAATCTTAAACTTGCAGCAGCTACACTTTCTTTGCATGCCTTCTTTTTTTGTCATTTTAGGTGCAAGCACACAATATGTGTAGGCTTGCACACTGAGACTGTGAAATGTCCTCCCAGGGGCCATGAAGACACTTCACCTAAAATTAGATAAGGTAAAATAGCAGAGAACATACTGAAATTACACAGAGCCATTAAAGTCAGGAAAAGTTTAACTCTGCAGAGGCATTCTTTGCAAAACCAGAACTTTTCAACAAAAAGCTGTTTGGACTTTTAAGATCCTTTTCACTGTCCAGAGCGGACACAGTGCAAGTTTTGTGTGCTTGTCAGAGAAAAAAAGAGAGGAAAGAAGTCAGAGGTAAAAAGAACTCAAACTTCTGGAAGTAATTGTTTTCAAAACAGTCACTTTAATTTTCAGCTTGAACATTTTGTAAATTTACTGTGGCTATAAACCTTTTTAATTAGCTAAAAATATCCAAAAGGACCCAACAAAAAACTCTGAAAGATTGAACAAGCTCTAACTTTCAAATACAAAATTATAACCATAGTTTTTCTCTCTCTTCTCCCTTTTCTCCCACTTTCCCCTTGAGGGTTTAAGCATGTTACCTGTGGATTATCAGCTTTTTTTTGATGATGTCAAACAGCAATTTTTCCACATTTCCCTTAATCTCTTTCAGTTTAAATATTCAGGACTCCTCAGGTTCTCAAAAACAAGCATAAACTCAGTAAACCTTTAGCTGGGTTGGTGAATGTGCCTTCTGTTTATATTTAACATTAATATTTTATGATCTGTTTAACACTTTGGTTCTAGGAAGCAGAGGGAGGTCCGTTAAAATAAAAATAAATAAACCCCAGGATGGCTTTCTAAAAGGGTAAGTTGTTCTGTAAAGGCAGGTTTTACTGATGGAGAGGTTCTTGTGGCTGGCATTTGTAAACCTATTGCCCTGCCTCAAAAGTCAGTGAACAAGACTGCTTCTTTCAGCTGCTGCACATCATGGCAAACACAGAAACAACCTACCCTACCCCAGGCACGCTGTATTCCCCCTTGCTATTCCCTGACGAGTGAAATGGAGGCTAATTCCTCTGGGACCAAGTTTTAATTCTCCGCTTGTTCTGTTCCTGTTTCATTTTTCCTTGGAGAATTTAACTTGTTACTGCAAGTGAAATGCTTTATCAAAAACAAAGCCAAAACAAAGAGAAGAACTCTGCATACACCACACATCCTGGCCTTCGCTAAGTACTCTTTACATTGATATAAAGATCTCATATGTATTCCTGTTAACATCATTCCTGTCTCACTCAAAAACACACCTTCTCCCTCTCTCCCTCCCTGTTTTCTTTCCTTCCAACTCTCCATCTTTCCTTACTTTCCTCAGGCTGAACAAGCAAGGCACCAGCCTGCCCCACATCAAGTCAGCCCCTAGAATTTGCATGTAAAGAAAGAACCACAAAGCCCCTTTGCCCACCCACCCTTTTTGGCAGACACATGACCTCAGGTGACTGCCATTGCTGTCTCACACACATGGTTATTGATGAGCCAGAATCCACATCACTCCTCAAGAGTTGTTCTCCTTATTTCTCAGTTCTTTAGTCAGCAGTTTCAGACTTGTGAATCAAGGAGGTTTATGTGTCTGTTACTCTCCTGTTTCAGAAAATTCTCTCCAACGCTGGAAACAGATACCTTTCAAAGCAGTTGCTGCCCATTTCTGATGGTAAACTGGCAGCAAACACATCTACATATTTGATAACATATCCATCCAAGAATTCTGGTTTGGTTTAGGACTCAAAACTGAGCAATACATCAGGCCTAATTCTACACTCAGAGCGAAACTACCCTCAGATTCAGCAACAGCCAAGCTTTGCATCCTTTTCCAGTTTGAGAGTTTGCAGCAAGATAAAAGACGTCTAAATGCATTTCTCATATGAGTAACTGTTCTGTTGAACATCTCCCTTTTATGGCATTATCCAGGTTTCTAATGCATGAAGGCACCAATCTGTCACCTTGAGGGCACATTCACAGTGGCGGTGAATATAAATTATTCTACTTTGCAAGGAACCCAGATTCTCATTACACTGCAGCTGATATCAACCATTTTTACACCCAGTATGATTCTCACTGTCAGCAAGAAGGAACTGAACACCTTTTTAGAGTCAGTCTTGTGGGTTTTGTGCATGCACTAAAACTGGCCCCTGCCACACAAGAAGAAACAGAACACAGACTTGCCAGTGAGTAAATACATCCTCAAGTGCAGTATTTTAAAAACTGGAATGTGTAAACCTTTAAAGCAAATATCTCATGTATGATTCTTGCTTTATGAAGCCACACTGTAAATCCCAGGGGTTCATTTAGCCAAGGTAGCATAAACCAAATGCTGGGCCATGTGGTGTGAACAGACGGGCACTGAGGCAGCGCCAGGCGAACCTGCAGGCGCTTTATCTCTGATCCTCAGCACAAAATACAGCCTCCTTCAAGCTAAGAACCTTCACTGCCAGACCTTAGGCCCGATCAGACCTGTAATCAAAGGACAACATTTAAAACAGAACTCTGTAAGAGAGAAAACTGAAAAATGTTCAGGAAAGTGAAATTATATTCGACCCATCCTCTCACTTTCTCAGATTTTCCTTAACATTACAATTAAATGGTCAAAGGAGAGTATTTACACACATGAAAGCTGGATTCTTTACACTCAGTGAACTTGCAACTTAGCTGATTTGTTCTCAGAGAAGCATAATATCTGTCTTTGATGAGTTGCCAACAATGAAGACTGTTTTAGCAGGAATAAAGTGGTAAGACTATTTAAAGTAGTAACACAATTTAAGTTAACTGAGAAAGTTACTTGAGGTTAGTAATATTTGCCCTGTCTCAGGAGTAACTGAAAGGGCAAAAAAGCAATTAGGAACAAATAAACTGGAACATTATGGTGTGTTTTACAGCAGATTTCAGAAAATCAGTACAAAGTCTCATTTGTTTAATGAACTGTGCAACATCAGATACGACTATGCAATGGAAATGAGATTAAAGAAACTGTTCATAGACTCATAAGGTCTTAGTTTTGCTTTTAAAAACTGCTGCATACAGACAGGCTCTTATATGAGTCTTGGGATAATTTAAATGTTTGTTAGTTCTGCTGTGTTCTCCGCCATGTCCCTATGACAACTTCTGAATCAAGAGGTCCTTCAAACATAAGTTCTGATTACAAAAAGCAGGGTGCTTTTTTAAAGTGTTTGCTATCACAATCAAGAATTAAAGAATAGTAATCCAGGATTCTGTTGGAGTGCCATTTCCAAATGTTCATTTGCTTTTCATCAGCAATGGCAGGTTTTTTCTACTGCTTTCTTTTCATTACCACATAATCATTTTTCAAACCTCACTCTGTCAATAGTAATGATTTCTGCAGCTATGTACTTAGACAGTGCAAACATATTTGCCTGAAGAAGGCAAAAAGCCTGTGAGCTCATATCAAACGCAGAGACTGCATTCCCAAAGTCTCCTCAGACTTTCTTTGCTGCTCTAGGTACATAGATGTAAAGTCTCATAATCCAGCAAAATATAAAACTTGCTCTCAATTTGTATTATCCCTTTCTTCATTCATCACATTGTTCACCGAAGACAAAAACACAGAATCTAACCCAAAACCTCTTCAAGTCAGCATTAAGACTTTAATTTCCAAAAGCTTTCAGTTTATTAGGGAAATGAGAAAATCAGTCTGTAAAATCTTGTTTCTAAAATGAAAAAAAATTCCCTGGAGCAAATGAAGACCCAAAGCAGAAGTTAACTCAGATCTCCAGGAGGCTCAATCTGCAAAACTGCTCTGCCTCTCCACATGATTAGAAATTTGGCAAGAACCATAATGAAGAATAAGCCACTTCATAATTAAAAAGAAAAAAAACCCCAGTGCTTGTGTATATGAAGTGTTTCAGGTGAAGTGTATCTCTCCTATTTTTACAGACCAACAGATTCTTGAAAAACATCACATCACAGTAGTAATAAATGCAATTCTTAATTCTGAACAACAGTTCCCATTAGGAGAGGAGCAGCATGGGGAATAGGAATCAAGTCTTTCATATCCCAGTCCAGTGTCCATCACTACTCTACCATGAAATACATAAGCCTATTTCTAAAGGTATTCATCTTTTGTGTGGTTTGCTGACATAGTTGAAAGTGCAGCACACACTTCAGCAAATTAAGATGTGGATATTTCAAAGTGGAAGCCTTAAAATGCCTTCAGAGCTCCAGGCATATCACTCTGTTAAATTGCCATGATCTGCAAAGGTCTTACTGAATAAGGATTATGCAGTGCACAAGAAGTGAGAGGGAGGGAACACCCTACTTAATGCTCTCATCTAGAAAGATTTGAAAAAGTATGTATTAGTTTGTGTACTGGCAGAGCTGTGGGGTGATAGACTGAACCTATCAGGACGTGTTACAGAAGTATAAGGTTGGTAAATTTTCCCAACAAAGTAAAATGTGAGAAAGACAGAATTGAGAAGAGGCTTTCATGACATTTTCCTTAATTTTTCATTTGTAACTTGGAAGCTTGACTTTTTTTTTGCTGGTGTGGAAACAAAATGTTTGCATACTGGGAAATTTTTACCAAATAACTTTGGAAAAGAAGTCTTTCACTTGTCAACCAACTTTTTCTTTAATCTTTTCCACCTTTACCGTGAATTCTTTCCTTAAATCACAGCTCTCTAATAAGGTGAAAAGATAACAATGGAAAAAATACAATAAATACAGTGAGAGGGAGGAAAAACCAGCAACACCAAAAATCAAAACAGACGGAATGCCCTTCCAGGTTTGTGTTTATTTTAGGAGAAATTATAGAGATTTCAAGCAAACCGAGATTTCTGGTGTACATTCTTTTAAGAATGAGTAGCTGCCATTCCATCCCATGTTTTCTTATTCCTGACTTGCTCCTGATGGTGTTAATTAAGCAGACAGTAGTAAATAATAAACATTTTGTACCTATCTCAGTAGAAAATGAAGATGTAAGATTTTTCATCCTAACAATTCACTTACCATCTTAAGTCACCGTCTCTAAGTTTTAAGACTCAAATTCAGATTTGGTTGTTATGCAACCAAATGACAACCAAAATGACAATGCTTTCAAGTGACAGCCTTCATTTATAGCCACATAGTGCCTACTTCCCTCCCCTCCTAATTAGGATACAGAAAGCATAATAAACATAATATACTGGTCCAGTATGAGGAGAATTAAAAGAGGTAGCAAAGAGAAATTACATCCAGCAGCGATGTTTGGAGTCATTTCACCATCTTCGGAATCACAAGACACAGTAATGAGATGCAGTGGAGTCCATCAATCTTTATTAATGTTTTCTGTGAAAATCAGAGCACCTGCATAATTATATTCCCATACCTGGTAACCTCTTTTGAACACAGAAACATGCTGATCCCTTATACTTTTTTAAGCCACTTCATTTTAAAACATTATTGTTTCCAAGTGGAATTTCTGAACAACAAATATATTCTTTTATATTGGAATAAAAAAATTTTTTTTTTTCAGGTCTGAAACAGATGCTCATGTTTTGAAAAGTACACCATTGTCTGTACAGGTCATTACACAACAGACATTTCCCGAGCCTGATGAAATCATTTGGAAAAACTGCCATCACAACAGAAATATATTCAGTACAATACTGATGCTTTCTCTGTAGAAAATACCTGTCAGCTGATAAGACTATACTTGATCAAGTATCAACCACATCCAGTAAAATCCTAAATAAAGTGCTTCCAGAAAGAACCGTGGAGGTTCTCGCAAACCCTTCTTGCTAGCAGTGCAAGAAACACAGCAGTAAGCACAGAAATGCTGTAATTAACTATTTTAGAATACAATATTCCACAGAATAAATACTGTTCAGCTAGAAACCCACAATCTTCAGTTTCATGAGGCTCAAACATAAATTAAATACAACCCCTTACCAACCTTCATCTGGTAATACAGTAAGTGACCTCAAAAGATGGGATCCCATAAGAAAATAAGCAGATTTTGCTACTATTTCTTATGAATGACTGCAGTATTTTCATATCTTTAGAGAGGTTACAAAGATTGACATTTTTAAAATTTTAAGTTGCATTGAAAATATAAGGGCATTAAAGTAGTATGAGTTACTATTTTGTCTTATATATTAATAATTCCAACTAAGAGCTGTCAGTCTGAGATATATCTATGTATTTTTGCTCTGCGTATATTTGAGTTATTCAAGAAAGTTTCTTCACACTGTGATATTTGCATACAATATCTGTACTAGAGCACTGTTCCACACTGTGATTTCCTATTCTTTCTATACTAGAAGACTCCCTATCTCAAATCAGGATTCCCCTTCCCTCTCTACAGCATAGCAGTATTTTCATTCTGCATTGGAAACTGCATACCTTTTCAAGATGTAATTTTCTTAAAGTAGCCCATTTTCAGGTCCAGAAGTTCATCACCATTTTTCTCCCTTGATCCCTAGCCAGAGGTGACCAACTATAAAATATATCATGTTAAAAGACTAACTGGTGCAAACGTACCTTTTTTTTTTTTTTTATTTAATGGAACATAGTTCTTAACAGTTACACAGCAAGCAGTTCTGTTTCCACACGCAGTGAGACATGAAAGGAGAGATGTCTTCTCCATACATAAAAAAAACTTGCTTCATTTCACAGTATTCAGATTTGCATGTGCTCTTACCATAGAAAGTGGCGAGTTAGTTATTTAGAAACAAAGCTCTACATTTGACAACAAAAAATTAATAATCTTGCAGCTCTACATGTTTGACACCTCATGAAGAGGCTTGGGAAGAATTTTTGGTCTCACTCCCTCTTGTTACTGTACTTGGTTGTCTGACTCTTCAGCATTCCATGGAAATGGTAGAACTTCAGATCTTCTGCCATGCATTCAAATAAAAAAACAACGCAAATAGAGAACAACATAACCAATATCACCTGTTTATGCTGCTCATCCAGCAACAGCAGCCTCCAGAGTTCCTGCCAGCCCAAATCCTCCCTCTGATGGATGCCTGGTGCTGCTAAGGAAAGAAATTAATGCACAAGACTTTCCCTTCTGCAGGTGGAGGTCAGTGCTCTCAAAATCAATGCCATGCATTTCTTCTAAAAGGCCTGCTCTTTCCAGGCATTTGGGACACCAGATTGGGACCCTTGAGACACCTTATCTGTTCCCAACTCTGGCCCACCACTGACTTCAGGGAAGTCACTTCATCTTTGTGCTTCATGGCATTTAATTTTTCATAGTTCAGCATCTGTAATTCTAAACAAACTTGTCCAAAGAATTCTGTGAGCAAGATACGATACTGTTGTCCCTCAGGTGAAAAGGAAAAGCATGGCAGCTAGGCTAGAGCTCCCCAACTACATAATGCTGAGTGAGATGCAGTCAAATGGTTGTGTGTGTTTTTGGCCAACCAACCAAATCAAACCCATTTTCTTCACTACAGACCTCTTAGACAATGGGATTATGATTTTTTCCAAAGCTATTTTAGTTGAAAATTTCGGAGTGGTCAACAGCATCACTGCAACACAAGGCTTCTTCTGACCCATTGTTAGGGTTACCTTACTGCAAAACAGACACAGCAGAGAAAGCAAGTTGTTTGCAGCCCTGCCTATGTGACTACTCCTATCGTCTGTCACACTGGAGAGAAGCGCCAAAGCCAAAAGTGTGAAGAGAAACTCTTACTCAAGCTGAGAAAAATTCATACCATACTGAGAACAAACATGGAGATGCAGCATATATTTACTATTGCTCCAGCCTCTAAATTGCTGTCAATTTTTTTTTTTTATTTTTTTAAACACCCCAACTCCCTTCATGCCAAAATGCAAAAAAACTCAGTCAAGTTCAACTTCTGAGAGAAAAAATCCCCACACTCCCAAAAAAACAACTAACTTGAAAGAAAACCACAGCGTACACAGTTGCTCCTTCTTTCTCTGGTCCAAGGTAAGTCTGCCTCTCTACTCAGACCTGGAAATTGCTTGTCCAGCTCATGGAACAGTACCATTTTTGTATATTTCTCTTCAGTTACATGGCCAGAACTCTTCTTGCTTGCTAAGAACTACTAAACTAATTTCACTGTGTTCCTAAATTATTGTCAATACTCAAGCCTAGGCAGGTAATCTCCAGAGGGGAATGCTGATGAAACCACTTATCAGTAAGTTACTGCCGAAAGTGACATAAAGACACAATATTAACGCATTTGCTTAAATTGCTTGGGTTTAATTTCCTCACAGATGACTTCCCATGTATCTGAACAAATTTCAGTTCCTTTATGCTCTGTGGAAGTTATAACACTGTATTCTCCCTCAAATGAAGGAAAACAGATCTTTGCAAAGCATGCAATGGAGAAGGACTGTGTATGCACATCAACAGTTATTTTGCAACCAGACAAAAGAATTCAGATTAACTGTGACCAACAATTGCAGTACTGAAGGTAGAGAATGAAGCTTCTCACAAAGGACATGCAGATCACGCTCTATGCAGGTTCTTTTTTAAAAGTCAGCAACTTTCTGCATTGTGAAAAAGAAGCAATGCTGTAATTGGTAGAGAATGTAGAGCCCCACTCTACTTAAAAGCAAAAAGCAAACCATGTTGCCCCTAAGCTATTGTATTGACAGAGGAACTGCTGATTTTTAATCAATGTTTTCCAGGCTGTCCTGTTCAGATCACGGTCCTATTAAGCCACCTGTTAGTTCACTGGTGTGAACTGGTTTCTATACAGACTCATTAGTAAAAATAGACCTATTTTTGGTTTTCCATTAAGGCATTTCAAAGACAGTCTGCATCTGCAAATGTTTTTGTACAATTTAATACCACTATCTGTGGTACCGTATTCAAACAACAACACATTAAATTTCATTTGGCATGTGGGAAAATAAAATTAAAGGATGAGTTTTGATGTATAAACAGGATAAATAGATAGGATTCTACTCATCGTATTGAATAATTACAACCTGGCACAGTGCCCACATCACATTCATTAGGAAGCGACTACAGTGTACAGCACGCTGCCAAAGCCTGGCTTTCTCAGACAATGGCTAGATGACTCTAGATGACAAACCAAAAATCTTACAGATTTGCTTGCTATTGCTGCATTATAGGTTTCTGGAAATTTGTTGAACTGCAATGCATCATTACAGTTCATTAGCAAGGTCCATAAATAGAAAAGCTGCTCATTACACCTGCACTGTGCAAGCATCCACATTGCACTGACTACACTCCTACAACTCCAAGCTTGCAGTGGGTTCCCCTCCAGGGCTGCTCCTCAGCCTGGTGTAAGCACTGAAGAAGGTTGTCATCACTGTTGGCACCGTAAGGAAACACAGGGTTGTTCCCATCCTCCTGCTGCTGTGAGGCTGGGCCATCTGTGCAGCTCAAAAACAATTTACACTTAGCAGATCTCCGTCTTGTGCTGTGTTTTTGCTTTGGGAATGTGCTTTACTTCAGGCATTGCCTAAACTGCTTTATTCTGGTCTACAAAAAGAACTCTCAATACCCTACACTCTTCCTTATTAATAACACAATTTAAAAGCACCAGGCACCTAATCTACACACTAGAAAAGAATCCAGTTCCTGGCCCCGAGAGCCACACTGTAAGTCTTGAGGCAGATGCCTTTATTGGCGGCATTTGCTTGCCCTGCAGAGTCCACAGAGAGTCAAATCTGTCACTTTCAAAATGCAAAATTTTTTGCTTTCTCACAACAGCTACTCTGCTGTGCATTATCCCCCTTCCGTGACACCACATATCCACTCCATCATATTTCACCCAACTGTCAGGTAATTCCCATGGAAGTGCCATTCACAAGATCCAGCCTGCTTATGGCCAAATGAAACATAAAGAATTTATAACCCGCCCGGGGTTATTGCATTGGAATATGCTTCCAAACAAACCTGTGGGATAAGATTCTCAAATGAATGCAACATAACCTACAGGACCTTAAATGAAGGTAATATAATCTTCATGGGGTTTTTTTTCTTATTGGAAGTGAAACTTGAAAGACTAAGTTCCCCATATATAACTACACAAAATCCTCTTTTGCAATTTGTTGTGGCAGAGGTGAGGACACATCTAAAAATGATTAATTTTTTAATAGACCTTGGAGAAGTTTCTAGTCCAAGGCCTCTCCTGAGAGGGAGCAGGCAGCAGTGATCTGTTCCCCAGTCGTTTCATTTCCAAAAGGAAGATGAAAACCCCAGTCTTAGTCTAGTACCACAAACCTTGGCTCCCACTTCTTGACCACAAACAATTTCTCGTCTAGGAAGCTCCACAAAGCAGGTAGCCTTTTCCCTGCTTCTTACAGATGCTCCAGGACGTTTTTACTGTGACAGCTTTTCTGAAATATCGCAACATAAGCATTCGTGAAAATTATTTGTCCAGTCAGGTTTGACAAAATGAAGTCTCAAAGTCAATACAGACACAGAGGATCAAAACTGTTAATTTATACTACAGAAATTTCAAATACAAAAGGATGAGGCCACTTTCTGTTGAAAATCTCACTCTATCCTGGCTAATCTAGTTACTTGCCTAGAAGAAATACTTAAACCACAAGTGCAATCTTATACTAGTTGCTCTGAATCTCCTCCATGATAGACAGCAGGACAACTTTCTTTATAAGAAAATCAGGAAGAAACACAAAAGAGGCATGGCTCTCTGAAGAGCTGGAAGACAGAAGGAGCTGGAAGAGCCTGTGGATCCTGTCACAAGAGATTCTCCTTTAACAGAGATTTTCAAGTTCAGAAGATTGTCCCCTTTAATGAATTCTTTATGTGGCAAACCTGAACAAGAAGAAAACACTCCTTCTGTTTTAAGGCAAAGCAAAAAGTCAGGATTTCACCTGTCTAAAACACCGAAATTAAATGGACATTTGCATTACTTTTCTTTTGATGGGACCTGAACTCAAAACTGAACCAATTACAGTCAGTTACTGTTCTGACACTGGACAAGACTGGCATGTCTGGTATGGGGCTTTTCACAGGCAGCCTAGGATGAGGCAACTGCCTACATCGAGCCATAGCTAGATTATTATTCAAAACACCCACTAAAATCAATTGACAGCGTACAAAAATAAGTTATACTTGGATTTCTTAGCACATATACTGAAGGTTGAGGTTCTGTTTAGTTCAGTTTAGACCAATCTCCAAAACATTTTAACTTTCACTGAAAGAAAAAAAAAGAATTTATTAAAGATAACACAGATTTATTAAAATTTTTTTTGGAAGAGCAGACTGATTGTAAAACTGTTTTTTCAGTCATGGCTTTTTTTCATGGAGGATTTGAAAGTAGCATGAGGGATTTCTTCCTACTGATATCTGAACAACAGTAATGCAATATGAGTACTTTGCTTTACACATAATGTATATGGACTTTTAAGTTTCTCAAAGCCAGAAACAGGTCTTCTACATGGAAATAGAGCTAGAAAGGAGAAAGGCTATTGAAGAACATGTTGAATTACTATTAATGACTAGAATAAAAACAGTTCTTTACCACCTTGAAAACACAGTAACACTTATTCCTAACCTGGCATTATGCACTACTCCTACCCATTAGGAAAAAACCTACAAAAACAAAAAACCAAAAACAAAGCATTACAAGACTGAGCTTCAAGCTAATGGCAGCTGACTGTATTTTCTGTTGTCATTCAGCAATCATTGCAGTTTCAAAAGACATCTTAGCATAATTTCATAGAAACCCTGACTCCATTAGTGTTGTTGAGAAGACTGAAGTATGAATACAAAGAGATCTTTAATGTGCTGTGCTGGTGTCCAAATATAACTGTAAAACAAACAAAAAAATGATATCCCACTCTGATTTCACCTTCTCAAGCAGCTGCAAAAGCTTCTCCACATGCAGACAAGCTCTTTTAAAAAAAAAAAACAACAGAGGGGTAGAGACAGGTGCCCAACCCGGCATTTGAAGGCAAGCAAAGTGTGGGGATAAAGAGTGACCCACTTAAAGCATGTTCCACTTTGTATCTTAGAAAGCATTACCCCAGTCCAACAGCAGGGCATCTGTTTTGAAATTTGGAATTGCTTTACTGTTTGCTCAGCGGGGTAATGAGATGAAAGGGATCAGAGACCTGAGCTGTGACTGAGACCAGAATAAGTTACTATTTTCCAGTAGCTTAAGAAGACAGCAATGTCCTACTGCTATTCCTTTACATTATCACTGCAATTGACAGTAGTTCAGTGCCTTTTTGTCTCTCAGTGAAAACGTTTCTATGATCATTGTGTTTAAAAGGGGTTTACTTGGTGATGTTTAGCTGTAACATTTGAACTCTCGCAATCAAAAAAGTATATTATTGTCATCAGCTGTCAACTTTGTAGTTTTTCTGGAAACTTGCACTTCCATAGAGGCTGTTAGCAGATTTTATGAAATTCAGCATTTCAAAGGGTTACAAACTCGAGGATGACAGCAGTCTTGTAGGTGACTATACAGACAGGTGCCTGGCAGAAAACCCACACCCCTTGCCAGGATTACAGACCTACTTCCACCTGGAGACACTGCAACTGACATTGCAAAAGGACACACTGCAACACAGCTGAAGGATAACTGGGGGAAGACAGCAGAGCCTGCCTTTAGTTATGCATCACTGCCCAAATCAAGATCTATTCCCAGGCCTCCTGCAGATGACAGGAACACCATCCTCACAGCGCCCATCCACTGCCCCCCAGCACAGGTAAGAGCAGGGCAGGGGCAGATCCAGGAGGGAAAAATCAATTGCTCTGTGGAAGCATGTCTTTAAAAAGTCACTGCTTGCTTTGTTGCAAACCCTGTGTTATAAAAAGGCAAAATCTGTGTTTAAAGTCTCTTTTTATGGGAAGGAGGGAGGGAGGGAGGCAGGAAGGTTGGTTTCACTGAAAGACATTTGTATAATATGTCCAGTCAGTTTTTGAGCATGGCTGCATCACCACAGTCTGGGAATTGCTGCCTGTGATCATGAACTGTTTGGGAAAGAGGACTGTTTTGCCTCTGTAGCCTCAGCATTCACAGAATCCTTAAGCACTTTTGAAGATGAGTTTCACATAAATCAGTATGGACAAGCCTGAGATCAGCAAGTCCTCTGGGCCTTGCGTAACAACTCAGCAGTTTTTTGCTTGGTTGAGATAATTCTTTTCCTGGTGCCAAACAAAATGTGAAATCAGATTTTTACCATATCCAAACAGAGCCCCTAAGAATGAAAGAGATGGTCATTCAGAGAGTGAAAGGTGCTTCCTTGCTAGAGTTTGTGGTGGGTTAAAACCTCCCTTCCCACTCAGCTGCCCCTGGAGGGGCTGGAGGGGTCACAACATGGTGGCTCCTCTCTGCCCTGGTCATGAGCTCTTCCTCTAGGCTGCAACTCCACTCAGGAACACTGTCCCAGCCTGGGCTCTCTGCCACTACACCTGCTCCAGGGGCTGCTCTGTGCTCCCTGCCCCTCTGTGCTCCTCTGCCTCCTGTCCCTCCCGGCTCTTCCTTCTGCCCTTCATCCATTTCCCCTCACTCCTCTGCTCCTTCAGCAATATCATCTTTTGTTCCATATGTTTTGGCAACATATGGCTGGGGGCTGGGCTGGTCATGGCCAGCTCCAGACAGCTACAAGGAGTCACTGCCAGGGCTGGAGCTGGCAGGAGCTGTCTGGCAACAGCTCGACCAGCCCTGGGCATCCCCCAGCAGAGACAGGAACACTGATATCCCTCCAGCAGAGATCCTGACACTGAGCCAGGATCGACACAGATTTATTTGGATATGACAAAGGATGTTATTGAGGGGGAGAGGGGAAGTGAGAAAACCAAGCTGACTGTTGCAAGACCTGTTTGCAAGGGATGTTGGCATATCTGTGTTGTATCTGTTGTTTTATCTGTGTAACCACACAGCTCTGTGCACCCAGCTCAGATCCCAGCAGGAATGAAGGAACCAGCATTCTCAATCTACTCACTCCCTGGCCTTAGATGTTGAAGTCACTGATTCATGGCTTTCCTCCCTGCCAGGATTTGTGGGGAAGAGGACAGCCTGCATCCCCCTCACTGGCACATGGCACCTGCCCCAGCCTGCTCACCCTTCTCCCATTCCCCATCTGCTGGTTCCAGGAAATCTTTCCCAAAGCTGCAGACACGACAGGTTGACAACCTCTTTGCTCTTTTCAGCTCAGCAAGATGGAAGAAGTCCCACTACCCTGCATAAGGAGAAATGGGTGACATGTCTCCAAGGCATAAGGATAGAAGTAACTTTTCTTTCCACTGAGGCTGATGACACATCACACTGAGTTTCAGCCACATTCAACAACAAAAAAAAAAACAACTACAAAGTTCTGTCTCTGTAGTTAAAGAAGAGACATTTCCTTGGGCAACTGCAGCGCTGTTGGATTTGCCATAAATGATGCCAGTGTGGGCAGGCAGGTAAACAGGAGCTGCTGATTTGCAGGTGAAGCAGAACTGGCCAAAAGGCAGCTGCTCTGCCTGTCCTGTAGGCACAGGGGCTTGTGATGCCTGTCCTGCCCTAATGAGGACTGCAGAGGAGCCTGTAGGTTTTGCTTTTTACCTCACTCATTGACTTCAAGGGAACTGGGGTCTTCTATTCAGGATTCACGTTGCAACAGGCAACCTTGCCTTCTAACAAGCACCTAATTGAAAAGTCAAGAAATGGATTAACACTGTGGCTTTATTCACAAGAGACTCTTCTGTAGTATTAAAGGCAAGGTATTTGCAACACAAGCAAATGGAGCACCTAGACTGCTGCCAATAGCAAGGGCTAAACAGCACTAGTGAGTTTGGGTTAACCTGAAGAACTCTTTATTCAAACCAAATCCAGTTTTCAGCCACACACTGGGATAATTATTATAAATAAAATGTCTCTCATTGTTAAATCTCAAAGAAAAGGCAGTAGAAGAGAAGGTGATAGTATTGTCCTTGATTTTGGTGGAAAGGTCCTAATTAAAAAAACCCAGTTTTGATGAAACCATTTGAGTCCAGGTCATCATAAAGTTTGAAGTAAGGATGTGTTCAAATTCATATATCATTAGAATCTCATTATGCCATACTCCAGACACCACAGTATTCTATGCTATTATTTAACAGTGCATACCTTTTCTCAGAGGTTTTTCTTTTGACAATACTGTGCTGGAAATTGCATTTATGATGCAGGGATTTGAGATCACTCCGACTGAGTGCTTGGGTCAGTGTTCCCTTACAGAATGGTTAAGAACCAGTTTAATATGGCAGTAACAATGGATCCCTATTGTGACAATACTCCTGTACATAGGATTTTCTACAGCACAAGGCTTAAAGTCTTCATTTACTGGCATCCTTACAAATTGTTGCTAAAAAAAATTCATTTGCTAAGTGAGGAAGGTTAGGCCAAGGCTAGATGCTTCAGAAAACCTTGACCACAAAGCTCTGTGAGCCTGCTCAAGTGACAGTGCTATGAATGGCAACACATACCGCAAAGCATTCTTTGCCACTGTTCAGTGAAATGACTCCAAAACTATAGGCAAGTTTCTCCACACTCACAGGGCTGTGAGACAGCAATGAGCAGATTTTTTACATAGATTTCAGCTTTTGTTGTTTCGTTTACTTTTAACATGCCTGATTTACAGTCTTTCAGACATACTGATGTTTGAATATGAGACCAGAAAAAATTTTCGTCACCTTTCGTTGCCAATGCAAATGAGAAACCAGTTGGAGATAAAAACAGAATAACCAGTGCTCCATTCTGGGAATTTGGTCTTCATCTGTAAATTTGTCCGGTCCCAAATTGTTTTGGATTTGTTTATCAGAAGGTCACATAGGAGGTAATTACACACTCCCAGTTATGAAACAGGAGACAGGCCTTTTATGATCTGAAGAACAAGATGAGGACAGCAATAATACCTACACTGCAATACAAACATAAAACACCAGAAAACCAAACCACTTTCACACACTCAAACTCATTAAACTTGTTTCTCATTAAACTTGTTTTTCCCACAAGTCCATTAGGGATCACTGCACCTACAAGGGTTCACCCAGACAGGCAGCCACACAACCCCATACTGGACTTTTTAGGTCTCCCCACCCTCTCTGGTCAGTGCTGTCCTGTCCTCTTCCCTGCCCAGCAGTGGAGAACAGCACACTGTCTGACACAAGGCCAAAGGCGTCTTGCTAGTCCTGCTGTGCCACCATGCAACCACCACAAAAAACCACGCTCCTCTATTATCACTGCATTTGCATGCAAGGTTGCTCCTCTTAACCTAGATCCCAGCTACAAGCACAGACAGGTCCTTTGCCCATGTGTCAGGCCATTTACAAGCGGCCTCTTCTGCCACTAGAAATGTTAGCAGCTGCCCATCTCATCCTTACAGCTCCCTAACAGCAAGAAAACACAAACATCTTTTCAGCAGGAGGTCCTTGCTTCCTTTCCAGGGCTAAAACTCTCACATGACAGCCTTCCTTCACAATCTGCAGCAAGGAAACCCTCTGGAGAAGGACAAAACATTAAGTACATATCATCATTGGTGTTTCTTAATACAGAGAAACAGGTTTCCCACAGAATCTTTTAGTTGTGATTAATGCTGTGAAGACATTGGTAGGCAAAGCTTGGCTGGGCAAAAAAAAGCACAAAACATTTTTCATGGATGTCACCTCCAATTAAAAGATAAATCTGCTTCAGCTATTTCCATATCTCTCCTTGCTCATGTGGCTTTCTAGGGAATTAAAGCCTAGTAAATATACGCTTGCTTGTCTCTTCTGCACACAGAATTCACATCCAGCTTGGGAATTCGTGGAGATGAAAGAATGTTATAAAGAAGTACTGTATATGTGCCATTCCAAGGCAGCGTTGTAGCCTTTCCTGGAAACCTCACTGTGTTACTTGGATGCAAGTCTGGCTGAGAACCCTGGACCACCAAAGAAAATGAATGCAGCTCCAGATGGACATTTTTCTTGAGACTGCCACTTCTTAAACAACAGAATGCTGTCTAAAGAAAGCATAACATTTCTCTTCTGAAGAGCCATTACTCAAAAAATAATTTTTACACCAGAAATGCTGACTCTGTTTCTGAATAGTCCAGAATACTCATTAGTGTCCATTTAAAGAAACTTGCATGTAGCACTTAATAGGAGAAAAGTGAGTTTTGCATATGTGGTTTCTGGAAGCACAAAGCAGAGGGACCAGAATGAAGAATAAGACAGAGCAGTAGCACCAACAAAAGCAAAGTCCTCGGGAGCTCCACCAGCAGAAGCAGTTATATTTCATCTGCATCTTGTGAAAGGGATGGAAGCCTATTTGATATGACATACACAAAAAATCATCAAGCAGGAGAAAATCCAACTTCCAACACAAGTTTTCAGTCTGTACATATATCCATCAGGGACCAATGACACTTTCAACCTCACCTTCTGCAACCTGAGATGTAACTACCTTGCAATGTCTCATGCCCCACAATCTTAACAGTCTGGCTTCATTTTAAAAGTCAAGTGCTATTATTAGGAATGTGAAATTATCTAAGTTCTCTAAGTCACAGTTGCTGGGACAATGGTCAGTACAGAAACCCTTGGGAATGTGAAACAAAATCCAAAGGAAACCCATCAGAGAAAAAAGACTGAACTCTTCAAGCTCCTACAGCAAAATCCAGCAGCTATAATATGCAAAATCTGGCAGCTAACAAGTCTAGCCAGTTAAAAAGAGTAACTGCATCTTCCTTATTGTCAGTAAGGTATGAAGACTTCCCTTCTACGTTAGGCAAGGCAGTGGTAGCAACTCCTTCTTTCAGAGGTCAAAACCTAGGAAGGCAGCTCTCAGCTGTCACCAAAGGACTGGGACACCCACAACTTGGCAAGGTCAGAGGCAGAGTTTTCATCACCACATCTATTCTTCCTTCCCCCAGACACAGATTACCATTGCCTGAGACCTCCTTTCTCTTCAAGCAAACCAAGCACAAAGAAGGGAACAGGGGAGCACTACAAGCAGCAGTCTTCTGTTTAACCAGTCTCTGTACAGTATCACAGGTGTTTCTGGACATAACTGGAACAAGAACCACAGCTGAGGCTTCTACACTATGCAAGTCACCAGTTTGTAGCCTTCTCTTTTTACATACCTCATTTTTTTGCAACTGAGAATATAGTCAGAGATAGTTTCTTAGATAAAGCTTTAGATAGAAAAATAAAAAATACAAGTTAAAGGAAGTAACAGCAGGTAGAAAAGCACCCCACTGTTTATATATACTCTTATGTTTGGTTTTGATAAATCCATGCAGTCAAGACTCAGAGCATATGTATGGAAGTCAACAGGAGTTCACCTGTGCTAGGCATCAAGAGATTAACATGACATGTTATGAACTCTTAAAAATTTAATATATTTCATAATAAAAATAATGCGTATCTGAGATGAAATCCAAGCCTCCTGGGAAATGGAAGCAACCTCAATCCACCCAATGTAAAAGAAATTGCAGTAACAGACCTCTGGAATGGAGACTAAACAGTTGGATGAAGGAATAAGGCACTGAGAGGATCTAAGGAGTCTGACAAAGCAGATGAATAAAGAGAACAACGGGAGAGAAACCCAAAATACTGAATCTCACAAATGGAATCTGTATTGAAACTCAGGCCAGCCCAAGTGCACCACCACCACTCTCAGGTATTCACTCAAGTATAGCAACCAGCACATCAAGTATCAGGCCCCAATGGGCATCTTAGCATCCAGTGCCCTGTAGGAATCAGTGGCATAATCTCAGTCACCTTAAATCTGACTGGATCCATTCCTTGCCTTTCTCTCCACTTGGTTTTCCTAGTTTATCTTACACAGCAGAAGGCTTCATCTGATATTAATGACCATATTTCACACTGAACACATGAGATTTTCTTTCACCTCTTGCCAACTGGCTGTAAAAGATGCCGCTCAGTCAACAACAAACAATGCTTCTGGTTCAAACTACTCCTTTCACCCTGTGGACTATAGAAAATAGTTGAACATGGATTAGTATCTTTAGAAAGACACTGAATTTTTGATGAGCACACTTTTAAATGACGTTCAAAGGTTTATTATCTTTATACTGACTTACGAGTACCACGCTGTGAATCTCTGTCTTGCTCAGGCAACACAGCAATTTCCAAAATAATAAGCCAAATGACAAACGTAATTCAAAAAATAAAATATTTTAAAAACCTGATTAAATATAACTGTTACTCCTTGGAGACTAACAAGAAATTGGATAATAATTAACTTACCCTATGCTGCAAGCCTTGCTTGCAAACCCTTCCATTCCATCTCACCAAAACATTCCATACCCACTTTCTTCTCCTTGTTAAAGCCAAGTACAGCTCTTGGATTCTCAGGGTTGTACTCCCTACCAGGTAAACTGACAGAACTCCAGTGATGCCAAGGTTTTGCTCCTGAGTGAGATTTCATTTTTATTTTTTTATTATTTGAAAAATTTCAGCCCTCACCAAGGTAAAAAAGTAGTCGTATCTCCTTTAATGGTTTTCATCCTGGATGTAGCAAACCACCTGCTTTTCTATTTGTGAGCTTCTAAAGCAATACCAATCAAAAAGTTTGCCCAAAAGGAGAAAATACTTACTTTAAAGTTAATCAAGCAACATGGATTAAACTTCAAAGGTCCAATACAATCCAAGGTATGCTGAATTATAACCCAAATGTTGATACCTAACATACAGCGGTGCCATCACTGTCAAAGAGGAAAACTTGTTAGAAGGTGAAGGAAAGACAGAGAATTGGGATCGTTCAGCATGGAGTAAAAGAGATTACAGGGAAACCTTAAAGCACCTTCAAGTATTTAAAGGGGCTGCAAGAGAGCTGAAGAAACACTTTGGACAAGGACATGGAACAACAGAAGAAGGAGTAATGGCTTTAAATTGAAAGAGGACAGGCTTAGATTAGATACCCAGAATAAATTCTTGGCTATGAGTTGCCCAGAGAAGCTGCAGATGCCCCATCCCTGGAAGTGTTCAAGGCCAGGCTGGATGGGGCTTTGAGCAGCCTGGACTAGTGGAGGGTGTCTCTGGACATGATGGGGGTGTTGGAAGCAGTCTTTGAGGTCACTTCAAACCATTCTAAGAGGCTCTGAAATGACATTTCAAATGACCTTCAGTGGCTACCATAACCCCTTGATAACTGCTTGCATCATGACCAAGAATGTGACAAAATCCACCTGGAGGGGACTGACTCCTGCAGTCACCATGCTCTTGGGCAGACATCCTCTCTGCAAGTCTCTGGGGTCTAACTCTTGACCTTGATATTTCTAAACTTGCAGTCACCAGTGATGCAGCCTGGTGGGCTCCCATTCAAACACCTTCCTTTACAAGGCAGATGCACCTGGAGTAGCAATAGGGCTGGGGCTGCTTTAAGCAGAGTCTCAGCTGTTTTCCTGTCTGATGAGCAGGGCCAGAGACCTAGGGGAATGCTGACAGCACAAAGAAGCTGCAAGGGGGGCTGAAAAAGAGATTTGGAGATATGGCAGCTCTGTTTCCACCTCAAATCACACACTGAATACTGCCTTTGTTCATGATGGGCCATATTCAAGGCACTGTCAGACAGGATAAGTTTCAACACAGCTCTCCCAGATGGAGGCTCCCACAACCAACCTATGTGGGTAGAAAAAAGGTCACTAGTAGAGTTCAAACATCAGCTTTCCACTAGTGTTATAACCTGCCCAGGGAAATGCACCTACAGTGGCTCCAGTTCCTGAGCTCAAGTGATGTTCTGTAGCACCACAAAGCATTGTGCAGAACAACCAGGTGCAGAAATCAGAGGCTGCCTTCACATCAAGCCCAGCAGCTTCTGCCCTCACATACGTACCTGAAAAAGGTTTAAGGTACCTCCTGGGATGCTACCAAAACCATCCAAGCAGCAGAGTGAATACTCTTTTGCTTTGATTTTTCTGCTACTACTGTAAGTGGCTACTTCTGTCCAAGCCAGGTGCTGGAAACTGGGGTGGAACAGGAGGCTTGGTCTCTCAGGAGGCTTTGTCCAAACAGTGGTGACAGAGGACTAGAGCACAGTAATACCAAGGAGAAGGAACAGCTAACAGTAAAATCCACTTCTTAAGGTTAAGCAAGCACACAAAAATTAATCAAAACCTTAACTGAGAACCCTGAACACTCTGAAAAACTGCATTTCTAAAATAAATAATCTTACCTCTGAGCTTCTGGCTGCAGGAGTATTCCTGTGAAACATTTTTGGGGGTGATGAAAAGGAGGAAGAAACATACCTACACATCACCAAAACAGTCATCACTGGTGCCACTTTCCCTCTTTGCATTTAGGGAAGCAAGGGGCACTCAGACTTTGCTTTGCCTGACTCCTATAGACCACCCCATTGTGCCTGTGGTGAAATGGAAGTGTTTCACAGCACGAGTGAGATGTGTCGATGCTAAGCTTTGCTATCACTCCAAAAGAAGGTCAATGCAAATAAATGTATACTGTGAAGCAAGAAGGACAGAAGAGATTAGCTTTGACACTTTTCCAGAGAGAGTTTAGGTCAGAGGGTAAGAGAGTAAGCACAACGAGAGGTTTCAGGGTGAGTTTGTAACAGAGACGAAACGAATCCCATTGCACAGGCAAGTGGAATCCATTAGAGAACATACAGCACTAAGTTCTGGTGTTCTTCACAAGCCTTCTCCACACAGATGACAGAGATGCAGGTGTCAGCAGCACCTGGCCTGGTGTGTCCAGCTGGGCTCAGGTGCAGCTCTGAATGCAGAAATTACACCTCTTACTAAAGAGCACTCAGAGCTGTCCCTGGTGAGGCTGCTGGAGAAAGGTCAAAGAGCAGATTTTGCAACAAAAACCAAAAACACATCCTCGCAAGGGCACAGCAGAGATGACAAAATACACTGGAGTGTCCAGATACTCTCCCCTCTTTCATACAAAGATTGAAGTCCTTCAAAAGGAGAAGCAATTGAACTGATTCTGGTTAATACTTCCCTCAAAGTCTGTGCTTGTGTGGAGAGTGGTATGACAATCATGTCACTAATGCAATAGCTTTATGATAAAAAGGAAACTTGATACTTAGGAACACACCTTTATGTTAGAGAAAATCTACATGAGAAGACTATGGCATAAAATCAGATTTTGTAAACTAACAATTCTTTTTCTAAATTTCTGAATTCTTACAGTGTCTTCCTTCTCATCATGTACATAAGGGAACTACAGTTCACTTTAATGTGTTTGATTTAAAAACACATGCATTAAAAAAATACTAAAGTTGGATTTAATTTTTTTTTATTTTGACCATGGTAACTGTTCTTTTCTCAAAACCTGTTTTTCAGAACCATTCTAGAAAGGAATATAGCTTATTAAAAAAAATACCAACCAAGGCAATTGACCTTAAAAATCTTTTTTCCCCCCTACAGTTTATTTTTGAGAAAGAAAGCTTCTATAACTGGCATATCTCATTAACAAACTCAGCTATGTTCTGATAATAATATGTAGCAAAGTAAGATTGCAATTTTTTAAGTGCTTTTCATTTCTAAGCTAATTTTCTTCATATCTTTTGAGCCCTTGAGGGTTACAGAAGCCAGTCCTATGGTCAAAGACATGATAAAAACACCCTTCCTCAGCCAAATCTCTCTCAGTTACATGCCCGCTGCTTTTGTTGAAAGCACTCTAACTCTTTTATTGAGTCTCTCCTTTTACATCTGCTTCTAGACAACACACAACACTTGCAGCAACACACCTCAAGACATTAAGATTGATCCTCCCAGGTACCCTCTTCAGGATGACGCCTACAAGGCAAGGAGTTACTGCTAATACAAGCAGCTTGGATGCCCCATCTGTATCCACTCAGCAGCAGGAAAGCTGTGCTTCCAACTATGGATACTGGGACTGGCATAAAGGCATCAGAGCAGTCCAAATCACACCCAATATCCCACCTGACAGTGGCAGCCTCCAGGTGCTAGGCAGGTGGTAGCTGACTGCAGGATAATAAACTTACCTAATCCCTCAACAGGCAGGTAAAGACTCATGACCTAAACGTATCCAAGTACCCATCTTTTCTACTTCTGTCAAGCTAATTTATATCCCCACCATTTGCTTTCTGGCCAAATCACCAAGAAGTGAAACTTCTTGAAGGAGTCACTAGGTATTAACAGCTCTTCAGTGTGATACTGTACATTCCAGAAAGCTCCAGGGTCTTTTTTTGTGTCACAGAAGCTAATTTGAGTTGATTGTATTTCCATTTGCCTGTGAGGCTGGGAGGCAACACTAGCAAAGCAGAGTGGAGTGTGACAGCAAAAAAAGAGGTGAGCATCTACTGAGCATCTACTGAGGGCAGCCAAACACACTCAGCTGGAAGAGAAATGCCTTAATAAATTGGTGTTCATTGTATGTCAGCATGCACAGCATATGTGCTTACAAACAAACTCAAGTACTGTAGTGTGAAAATGTCCCCTGAAAAACACTTGAAATCCAGGCAAGACAGACCATTTGTTTAATTATTTATTTTAGGCATTTGCCATTTTTACGTTAAGTAAGATAGAACTTAAGCTGTGTCAGGGGAGATTTAGATTGAATACTAGGAAAAATTTCTTCACTGAAAAGGTGGTCAGTCACTGGAACAGGCTGACCAGGGAAATGGTGGAATCACCATCCCTGCAAGTGTTCAGAAAATGTGTAGATGGGATGCTTAGGGACATGGTTTAGCAATGAACCTGGCAATGTTCAGTAACAGGTTGGCCTCAATGACCTTATGGGTCTTTTCCAACCATAATGATTCTATGATTCTAAGTCTGGAGGAAGGGGAGTTCGATTTACAGTACCTGAAAATACTGGGTCAAACCCTGACCCCACTGAGTCAGTAGAAGCATTTGCATTGAATTCAAGAGAATCAAAAAGCTATCAAATTCTATGAAGAAAACACAAGAACTCTAAGGGGAAAGGCAGTCTAAGAATCTCTTGTACCATAGCTTCTCCAGAATCTGAATGAGTTGATGTCAAATGGTCTGTCATTTAACTCAAAATGGGAATACTCACAGACTTCATTTGCCATTTGTTTTTTGTGTCTATTTCATATTCAGGCACCAATGGCCAAAATGGGACCTGCAGCTTTTTCATCAGAATGAAGATCTCTAAAAAATGAGTGATTTTTAAGGAGTACAGCAACTTGAAAGAGCTTGCCTGCATTAATCACTGCTTAACGTGAGAAAACCAGAAATTGGAGGGAAAATGCAGTTACTTTTCTATTTGGCTTAATTTCATCCTGCTTAATCCACCTAATGCTGTGCAGAACATAAAACTTAGGCTACGTGCACAGGGTTGTATTTCACCTTTCAGGCAAGACATGCCATCCTCTGCTATAAACCTGTATAACTTCACTGGCTGCAAGAAACCAGAGTATTGTTAAAAGATGAGTACCATGAACTGCACCTTTGTGCACAGGCAACAAGAGGGGAAGGAACATACACTTCTCTGGAAGATACTTATAAAGTTTAGATACCTTTTTAGAGGTTGTTCTTGAGGCAAGACATATATTACTGTGTTCAGAAGAGAAGGAAACTTCCTGCCTGTCTGCACAGGGGGTCAAACCAAGACCACGTTCCAAGTGCAAAAGCAGAGGAGAGCTGGAAGTGCCGTGGGCTCACCAATAAAGAGCTGCATGGCCTTAATCCTGATGTAACAGCTCTGCAGTATAGGACTGGCTTAGAGATATGACATTCTGTGTTAAAGTATGCATGAGTTGATAAATTGTTTGAGCTTGGTCCACTCCAGAAAGCCTTTTTGGTTTGATGCTTTTCATTTCAGTGAACGGTTTTATTGCAGCCAGTTTTTCAAACTGTCAAATTATCTTTCTGAGCAAATACAGTAGTGCTACAACACATGAGAATGAGGCACTCAGTAAACATTTGGGTTTTTTCCATTTGCCAAGATGTTTGTCCGGAAATAGGAAAGCACTTTTCACATCCAGCCTTAATGGAGCTAGAGATTGCTCTGGTCAGTGCTGAAGGACATCCTTTGAACATACTGAAAATACCACCCTGAGCTGCAAGACTCAAAACATATTCATAACTGACATTATCAATTTATCCTCAAGCACCCCAGGACCAAGAAGGGGGGACCCCCCCTTCTGCTCAGCCTGGAAGGTATAAAGATAGACCAACTCCCATTCCCATAAGACTTGCTAACACAACTGATGCTCACAAAAGCACCAGCTTTTACACCATTTCATTCCCTCCCTTCTCCACCTCCACTTTTACAGCATTCTCACTTGCGTTATGCCCTCCCACTGAAAGTCCAGCTCTATCTGTGGTAACTGGTACTCATCAAATATGGATATACTGTACAAACAATAAATGCTGAGCTTTGCACAACTTTCAGGATAACAGCTACACCCTCCGAGCAGCTCAGCATTTGTTTGCAAGTTGTCACTGCTCAACTGTTCAGCTAGTGTTTGCAGCAACAGTGCATGAAATGCTTCTGCTACACTAATGTAGAGGGAGAGACAACAGAGAGAGATTAGTTTTAATTCCCACCTGTCACTCACCTGCCTGAAATACTTCCATTACCTGCTGTGCTTAACAACTTATCAGCAAAACCTACCAGCAGAAGAGCCCTTTGAAGGCTTAAAAGCAAATAGTTTAAAAACTACCAGTCTTGAATCACTGATGACTTGAACTAAACTTTGAACCTCTCACTGAGACTCTTAAGGCTTAGAACAAATTCAAAGGGTCAAGTGCTACCAAGAATGCCATAACTAAAACTTGCCAGTAATCTTAGTTTTACTTTGCTGACATGCTGTTACTGTGGAAGTTTCAGTTTCCTCCTGTCATCATCACAGGTGGATGAAATCAGAACTGTAAGAGACAAAAGTAAGGACTGAGAAGATCGGTGTATTAAAGAAGGCCAAGCAAGGTGGTCAGACACCAAACTTCTCTCAGAGCCAAGCTGGGAACAAACCTGAAAAGGACCCGACACTTGACAGCTAGGCTATTAGACACTGCCACTGAATATATGCAAGTAAATAAACCCCAGACAAACTGCACAACTTAGACAGTCACATCAAAGTATAAATTTAAAGCAGAAAAAAATTAAGGTTATGGTACATGAAGTGTTATTGAGGAGGATGAAGGAGACAGATCTAACTGGCTTGAGTTCCAAGGTGGACACTCACATACCTGGCTTGAGGGAAAAGGGCGTGCACAGAGGAGAAAAAAATGCTTTTTACCATTACAAGAAGACGGAGGAAGTGACAAAGGACAAGTTAAACCTAAAGAAAATACACAGGCCTGAGGTCTGGATGGACTCATGTATCCTGCCCTCCTATCATCTCTCCCTCCCCATGAAGCCAATCAAAACCCCCTTAAACACTGATACTACTTTTTCACTAGGGCACAGGATGCAAAAATCTCAAAATGTGCCCTTCTGTCCTGTGTTTGATATGAGCTTTACTTGAAATGCTCACTGTGCTCTCTCCCTGTTCTGATTGGCATACTATTTACTGCTTGACTCATTAACCTCTCCTTGCAAAACTGCAGATTTTACTTCTGTTTCCCTTGTTGAATGCTTTATAATAGAGATAAAAAATTAAAATTTCCCCTTTAAATTTATCATTGACTGGCTTCTGCTGAAGATCACCAAGCGAAATTAAATTCTACAAGCAATAATACTCAGAATTTTGCTATGTCTATCTATCCCCACCTTGAATAACAAGGAAGAGCAATGGTAATTTTAAAGTGATTGCTTTTTGTTGTTCCACAATACAGCAAGATTTTTAAAAATCATTCAGTATCACATCATTGCAAACAGCAAGTGTGCTCTCCATGCACTCCATGGTAAAATTTAGTATAAGACCTGTGTAATGGGATTTCAAGCTGTTTTGCTAGTCCTCTATACCAGAGCAAACATCGTAGAACCAGGAATCAGCATGATCTCAGCAGGAATTTAGCAGCCAGAAAATAGGTATCAAAAGAATGATGAGAAGTAGCCCCTACTCAACAAATCATTCTGATCTTTCAAAAATTACCTTTTTTTAAGTCGTCCTGTCTTTGGAACTTATGTTGCTCACACTGACAAGCTTATTTTCCTGCTCCAAAAAAGGAATAATACAACCAAACATCTGCTCTGTGGTGAGAGTGGATGTTAATTCTGGGAAACCATTTCACTGAGTTATTAAGGCAAGAATCCCATGAATAACTTTGGACCAGATTAAGTCATCTTTAAGGACTGTGAGATTCATCCATCAGACTGAGTCTCTGACAGCAACAGATACTGTCTCTACTGTATAAACGAAGCAAGGGAGTAATTCTTCTTAAGATAAATGAAGCCTTACCATTATAAAACAATGGCAACATTAAGGAAGTGTTATGAAGATGTTAGTTCCCCAAGAAGAAATGACTGAAGAAGACAGGAATATATGTTAGCCAAAGTGAGTTCTGGGAAGTAAATGAAGACCTAAAGGTAAAAACCAGTCTCTCCTAAAACATTTGTCAAGTAGCTACTTCTAATATCAGAAAATAACTTCTTAAAATAGTTAGAAAAAAAATTGCAGAATTGGTCAGCTGAGGTCCACAGTGGAAAACTTCAGTCACTGGGTGTGTATCATCATCATCATCATCATCATCATCATCATCATCATCACCACTGCCATATTCTCCCCCTTGGCTGTCACTCTCTTTGCAATAATGCATCAGCCAAAGACCAGACAGAAAGGCTGTGTTAGAAGGGCACTGTTACTGTGGACTTACACCTTCAGCTACTGCCAGGAGTGTGGCAACAAGCAACACAATCATTTTCAAAGCAAGCACCTCCCACAGCCCAGTTTAAGAGTGCAAGTCAGTGCAATGGTGATGTGCATGCTGATGGCACTCTGGCCATGGATGAGTAATACAAATTTCAAACTCATGTGCTGAAGAAACAACATATTCCAACTTTTGACTTGTCTCCAGATCAGCAGGAATCCAGTAACATACCATCCCTAACTCAACTTGGTCTAACCCAAGATGGAACACAGTTTACGTCAAATATTAACTAAAACTGTCATTATTAATTATTTGAAAACTCCAGTTATCTGATAATAAAATTGTTTTAGAAAATGAAAAGAATGTTTATAGGGCTCCTAGGCTGGAAGACATTACAGAATGATATCCTTCTTGAAATGGATTAGTTCATGTCCTAAGAGATTTGTTTTTCCTTTGAGTACCCCCGTGGTGTTGATTGGAAAGATATGAGCATTTGATTGGATAAATGGCTACAGATTAATTGCAGGTCATTATATACTGAAAAATAAAGACTGACATGTGAGGAGATGCAGAGCTGTAAGTATTGAAAAAAAGTCAGCAAGTTTATTTACCATTTCCTTGACCTACAAACTCTTATTTAGAGAACAAAGCAGGAGAACAGTAAGGTCAATGACATATACTTTTTTTTTTTTTTTATCATTCCAGCCAGAGCCTCTTTCTGTTGCTTTTTAGCTTGACAATAACATTTCTTCATGCAAATAGCTTATTCATTTACTCTTGTGGTGATCAGAAGTGAGATCTGATACCATGCTTAAGCAACAATGTTGTTATGGGTATAAAAAAATAGAGTGTCTGAATCTTTTATTTCAAAAGCTGATAGTCTGGCAGAGAAACCTGTCTTTGGTGGTCCCTTTCCTGTAGAGACAAATAGAGTCACTTTCTGGGGAATCACTAAATAAATGCAATCCACCCAATTCACATCACTGCTGCTCTGTGGAACACCAGCTGTGCTTTCCCTTCTTCTAAGGTGACTGCTGAATCCAAAGGAAAGAACAGCAGAGGGGCTGGGGAACACACTTTTGGTCATCAAATACAGAAGGTACTTTCAAAATTGAACTCTGGGTAAAGAAAATAATTTTTTATGCAGAGAAGCTGCAAATCATAAAGACATAAAACAGTGACACAAAAGAACTAAAATGTTTCATTATATCCAAAATTACACCCTGTTTTCCTCCTGTTAGCACAAAAACCAACTTATGGCTTTGGTCAACCCAAAACAATTTCGTCCCTAGTTCCCAGCTCTCCTGTTTTACCTCTTATTTCAATCACTGAAGCACATACTCAAGAAAATCTCTCTAAGAATCAAATAATGAACACAGGTATGTACACAAACAGAACTAGCAGACATAGGGGACTTCCACTAGATCCTTAATTACTTTTTCTACTTCAAACTCCACATCCTTTCTCTTAGACATCAACATCAAAAGTAGAATCTCCTCTATCAAACTCATGGCACTAACACAACATAGATTAATCCTAGTACTCTCAACTGGAAATAAATGAAGAAAGCAAACATACATACACTACTGCAATTCAAAGTGGTGTATCACTTAATATTCACAATTTTAAGTAAACATAAAACCAATCCTCCAAGAAACAGCCCTGCGAGGAAAAAAAAAAAGCCTAATATTTCTGCTCAATGTTTTGGGCCAGAACTTTTCAGAACTGACTCATTATTTCTGGCAGAAATATGCATGTTGCAGAATTTTATTTTGCTATGGTAACTGTTTGAATAAGAGAAACAAAGCCATATATCAACCATTTCAGTCAAAATTTCCTCCACTTTTATGCAAATCATACAGGCACATGATTGGCATGTAGTTCTTGAACACCTTCTCTTTAAAGATCATCCCTTGTAGCACAGGCACAGCTTTTCTTGCTCAACACCTGTGAATTTGTAATATTCTGCAGCTGTCTTGCATAATCTGTTGGCTGATGCAAGTGGTACATGGTCCAGCTCCACCACGCCCATGAGCTGAACCTGGTGACAGCCCATGGATTGTCCAGGTTGTCTCGCTGGTGTGGATTTACACCTCCTCTGGGATGGGCAGCATGGCAGATTAATGCAGCTTTAAGCCATCTCTGCCTTGTTACAGCTTCTGCATAAAGCCCAAGCTGAGCATCACCCAACCTCTCATTTCCCCTCTGTTCAGTTGTCCATGTCCTTACCTGACCTCAGACACCTGAACGTGTCCAAGTTGTTTCTCAGATATTTGGGTCATTGGCTGCACGCACTGGGGCATGCACGAGGGCAGAAGCAGATCAAAAACCATGGCCTCTCTCCATTCACTGCTGTATTGGTGCCTGAAATGATGATGTACCAATGAATTGTGGTTTTGGCAGACTCACAGTAGTGATGTGGTGCCTAAAACCCATGACTCACCTCTAGTTTTCTCAAAACCACAGGCTGCTCCAAAGGACTGCACTCCATCTGATGCTCATCACCACAGAAAACCAACCTGCAATCCTGTATCCAGGACACCACTTTATGACTGGACTTGAAGATCTTAAAGGTCTTTTCCAACCTATAGGGCTCTAAAAGTCTGCATTTGGAGTACACAGTCCTGTGCAGACAGCAAATAGTAGGGTCTCAGTCAAAGTCTCAGGAAGCTGGGTATTTTTTGAATGGTATTTTATTTTTTTGGTATTTTATTTGCTGAAAGACATTACCTGCTCCTAATAGCTTTCATGAGTGACAATCTGTGTCACATCTTCTCATGTCTTTCCAAGACATTCCAACATTCACTGTATTCTCAGGATAACTGAGAATAATTTGTGTGAATGATGCAAGGATGTGAAACCTTCATCAATCTGTGGCTCACATTTGCACTGGGGAGACCTGAAATTCCCTTGAGTCAGACCAGTGTCAGAAGTATATTGCTGGAGACTGGTGTCATCTGCCTGATCTGGCCCTGCACTTAAGAAAACACAACCATATCTCCACATATTTCTTAAGATGGAGCTCTTTCTATCAGCAATTCAAATCCCTGGATACCCCAGATGCTCTGATGACCCACTGTCAAATAAATTTTCACACTGAGTTCTCTAAATCTGAATGGCAAATTGAAACCAGTAGTTCTGCAACCTAGCAAAGGTTTTGAGCTACTTGACATCTCTCCAAATCACCACAAAAATTATGTGTGAACACTCCAACACACTTGTGTGTTTTCCCTCCTGTATCAACAGCACTCCTAGAACAGTGAGAGGTGAGACACTCCCCAGGTGTCCTCCTCACAAGCGTTGTTGTGTTCTGCAGTCGGCGGGCACAATCCTTACAAAAAGACAAATGGCATTTGGGGACACTTTCCAGATTCCTGCATTTTGCAGGCTGTCCTGCCCTTGTCCCGCTTGTGCTCTGGTCTGCTGGCTGAGCTGGCATGGGGTATCAGGAGACAGGAGAGCATTATTATAGGGGAGCATGAGTTTGTACAGCAGGTTTGCTCTGTGAGAAGGCAAGGGTACTTCACAAGTCTGTGTACACAGTTCTTCTGGCTTCATTTATCCAAATATGGCCTTGCCATCAGAACTATGTGACAGATTAATGAGTGTCTTTCATTGGTATTACAAGCAAGCTTTGAGCACAAAAGGGAGTGATTTAGGTGTTCTAGGGAAGAAAAAGCACCCTTTTACAACAGCTCTTCGTTTTTCCAATTCTCTGTCTTTCTCCTATAAATGGTTCTAATCAGATGCTCCAAAAATCCCAGCTGCATTTTATGAAATTGTATTTTTCAAGATTCTTGCTAAATATCTCAGTCAATTAAAAACAAATAGCTGAGTTTCTCTTCAGTTCATGCATTACTAAACATCCCTCTCCATGCACAAAGGAATGGAAGAAGGTCTGGAACAAGTAGCAAAATAAGCAACCATACAAGAGCTAACAGAAATTACTCAGCAAATACAATAAATTATTGTATATGTGGAAATTAAATGTACTTCATTTTGTTGTCACTGAGTATTTTACAAGTGTGGGTGACAAAAGCACACAGTAGAATACAAATGTGATGCAACTGCCTAGTGCAGTGTGTATTTCCATTAAAGCTGGAATTTTTTTTCTTCCCCCTCTCTTTTGATGGATTTAAACTGATGGGTGGTGAAGTAGGATTCTGAATTCACTGGAGCCTCAGGTAAGCAGTAAAAAGCAGGAGAAGAAACATCTATGAAAATTCACATTGCAATCTCATGTTCCTGTTTGAGCTCCTGAATAGGTCAGCTCTTCTAATCCTCAGCTTCTCTAGAAACATGTTAGCTTTGACAAGCTCTAAGCGGGCATTCAGGGACAACAAGGAGGAGATTCAGATGTGTTTCTGAAACTTACACATCATTTGTTCTCAGACAGGCCTAGGAAAGCAGCTCAATTTTGCAGTTGTACTGAGTTCAATTTTAAAATTGGTGACTTAGAGCTGTTAAAAATGTTAGTGTCTCACAGGCATTTGCCATGATTTCTGCAAAACCTCTTGGTCATCGATGGCAAGAGCCATTAACTCTAAATATTGCTCCTCCATGAGATAAATTTTCTGAGCAAAGGATCAGCCCTCCACTTGCTGGAGTACAACAAAGAGAAAATAAAAATCAAAGGAGATGTATATTGTCAAGGCTATTTTTAAAAAATGGCTTTAAAAAGTCATGGATATGTGGAAATGGGGCAACATAATCGCCCTGTATGGTCATGAAATGAAAAAAGCAGAAATCTTACTCCAAATGCAAAGGATGTCCAAGACCACAGCTAACTTTAAACCTCTATCTGGCAGACACAATTCTGTTATTTGGCAATGAACAGAATGCCTTTACAATTTATGCTGGTCCTCGGATCCCTGGAGGACATGGTAAATGAATGATCAGCACATCTCTGCACATGGATCTGCCTTCAAGCTAGTTCTCGTTCTGGTTAAGATACGAGAATAAAGCAGAACGAATCCTTCAGGAAAACGGATCAAAACACTGTCTTATATGGATAAACCCATTCTGCCTCTACTCCTCAGCCTGTGGCCACCCCTTTCTGACTAATTATGTCCTCAATCATTCCTGTATGGTCTTCAGTATAACCAGAAAGTTTGGCAGCTGCACAACACATTCCAGACACTGTTGTGGGATGTCCTAAAGCCCACACTAACAGCATTCAATCCTTTTGAAATAAAACATAGAAACCTACTTGGGTAAGAAAAGTTGTTTGTACTTCAAGAGCATGGACAGTCATCAGTCCACTTACTTTATTCAAAAAAAAGAAAGCAGCACAACAAAGACCTCCACATGAGTGATGCCGCCCTCCATGCTCCAGGACTCTGTGGAATTGCCCCCATTGCAGTTACATGTGATTCATAGAATCATAGAACAGTTTTGGTTCAAAATCATCTCATTCCAACTCTCCTGCCACAGGCAGAGACACCTGCCACTAGACCAGGTTGCTCAGGGTCCAGTCTGGCTTTGAACACTTCCATGGATGGGGCAGCCACAGATGGTCTGGTTTACCTGTTTCAGTGCCTCACCACCCTCACAGCAAAAGGTTTTTTCCTAACACCTAATACAAACCTACGCTCTTTCAGTCTGAAGCCATTCCCCCTTGTCCTGTCACTACATGCTCTTTCAAGGAGGTCTGATTGTTTACAACACAGGCAGCCTATTCAGCACTGTTTTGACAGTGCACAGGGTACACGCTACCAATAAAGCAGATTTTCCAAAAAGGGAGAAAAAGGGTGAATGTTCGCCCCATACAAAACAACCCAGCCAATGACTACTCAAAGCAGCCACTGATTCTGTAGCCTCTCCTTTTCAACCCCTGCTCATGCCATCCAATAGACATCGATGGGAACACAATTGGAACAAAAGCACGAGATTTTCAGAATCAGGACATGCATCGTGAACAACAATGACACTCACAATGGGCTTCTCAGCTGCTGCCAAGCCAGCATTTCTGAAAAGCACCACTGAAAAGCAAGTTTCACTCTGGATATGCAAACCTAGCAAACAATACCTAAATAGGTGAGAGGGGACACTGAGAAAGCTGCAGCACCAACTTTGCCCACCAGTAGCAATAAACATGTACGTCATTATTTTTGTGTTTAAACCCTGGCCAAACATCTACCTATTAAAAACCCCAAGAGCTTTGGGTGCTCTTCTGAAAAGAACTGGGTTTTCAGGTTGATGTCTGCATTTAGTCTTTTCTGTCATGAGGTTAAATATTAATAAACCAAACCCAAACAAACAAGAAATTACAAAAAATAAAGACAATATGTCCTGTGAATAATACAGGCCTAAGTCTGCAGAATTCAATGCAGTATCAAGCCAGGCTATTGGAAGGGTGTGGGTTTCCTCCAGAGCTAAGAAACTCAAAGCACTGAGCATCACTAACACCCAGCCAGAACAACAGCAGAGACTATGCAGCAAGTTCTGGAGAACTAATCTCCCAGCTGCCAAACAGGGTGACAGAACAAAACTGAACTGGTTTAGTTCACAAGGGAATCTCACCTGGGAAGCAGCGGACTACAAACACAGCAAAGGCTTCAAAAGCTGTTACAACCTAGGGTGTTCTTACTTCCTAAGAAATAACCACTCTGATTTCAGTCACTTGGAACAAGGTGGAACAGCTGATTTCAGCACCCTTGTGTAGAAACTAGTGGGGAACTGACCACGTATCACGGATTTTCTATGCACAAACCAATAGAGAGAGAAAAGAGAGGCTCACAAAAGCTTCTAACACCAGCACTACAGAATTTGTCTGTGATCTACCTTTATTTTCAGGAAACAGTGATGGGGGGAAATACTCTTGAAGGTAGATCCTACACCTGAAGAGCTGCCAAATTAAAAAGTTTGTCTTTCACTGTAACTTCAACCAGCACACATAGGACAGCATGAGTGGACTACAGGAATGCTTTTTTTAAGCACTGGTGATGGGCAGCTGTTTTCCATTAGACAAGTTTGCATATATTGACCTTTTAGTTCCAAGTGACAATTCCACAATAAAATCCCAAAGTGATATTCGTAACAGCTTCTCCAGAACACAACTGGAAAAACACAGCTCCTTCATGCTGTTGTATTATCCACAGAACTGCAAGATATTTGAGGCTGCAGAAAGTATTAAGAAAAATTAGAGCACTTGAAAGTAGGCTAATCATACTATCTGATAGAAGTAATAATTACGGAAATGTTTCCCAGTTTTAAAAAACACTCAAAACAAGAAAGAGCAATGGTAAGTAGATGTCTACCATTGAACAAAGAAGCAGAGAAGATTAAGTAAAGGGAAAAAAATAACAAGGTTTTTCATGATGACCACAGCTGCCAAATGAAATTGAGGTACAGTATTTAAAAAAAGGAAAAAGCTATGAAGCAACTGCAAATTCTAAAGTCTCCTTGTTCTGCTACTGAACTCTCTCAACCCAGACAAAATATGTCTTCAATTACAGACCTACAGACCAAGCACATCTGTAACTGAACAGATGTGACTCCACAGCTGAGGAATTAAGGATACTGTTCCCCCACCAGGTCCTTCTCTCCTCTGATGTCTCATCAATCAGAAAAAAAAAAAAAAAAAAGTGTTGAAACAGGTAAAAAAGCACCAATGACTAGCTAGTAAGTGAATCTATTCTGAAACAAGTACGCATCTGCCATCAAAGGAGAACCAGCACTGACAATAATCCTTGCTGATACACATTGGTTTAGCATGTTTTTCAGCATCACTGGTTTTCCACCCAGAGTGGGCATAAGCCAACACTGAAATATGCCACGTGAGAGCTAGCAATGAAAGTTGGAGGAGAGGAAGGAATACAAATACATAAGGGACGGTAGTAGGGAGCTGTTGTCATAGCTCCCAGTACTTGACAGATCCCCTGTCGATGTAAATTTTGTCCTTTTTCCTCCCCTGTGTCAAGCCTTGAAAGCAGATTCTCCTCCTGTACAGCACATTCAAAGTTACCTGTGGACAGATGCATAAAAGACTTCCCCTAAGGTCTTACCAATCATTATTTTTAGAAATAACCAGCCCAAAAATCAGACCTGAGAGCAGTGAGATGACTTAAAAAAGAGGGAGGTCCACAGCAATGTCCTCACACTAAACAGGATCTTGACATTCCAAGGCAGAGGGGAATCTCACCAAATAGCCTCCACCTCAGAGGTAACCCCTTCTGCAGTAACTTGTCCAGAAATCCTCCTTCACAAATCAAGCACAAAAGCCCATTGTACTAAAACGAAAGATTTTTAAAAAAAGCTTGTTCTTGTGCCCAAACAGAAATAGGCAGAATCCGTGCACAAAGCCATGATCTCTGCTTTCTCTCACCATGCCCATTTCATTTGCAGTAAGGGGGATGTCAGCTGGAATCCCTGCTCTGTCCCAGGTGCCTTCATGCCCCACAAAAGACCACATCGCATGCAAGACCAGTGTTGTTCCTCTGACACATTTATTTCTCACGTACTCACCCGTAAGGAGCTAGAGAACTATTGTACAACCTCAGAGCCTGGAAGCCTCATCTCACTACCTGCAAGCTGTCAATGACAGCTGATAAAAATGCCTGCATTTCCCTCCTTTCCATACCACCAGGGTTTTCCAGAGAAGCGGAAAGACCCAGTGGCGGAGGTCTCTCAAAGCATCCAGACCGGTGACAGGGGCATCGCACGCGGTGACATTTTAGCATCTTTGCTCCAGAGCCTTTCCCCGCATGCGGCGCGTCCATCACGCCCTGCCGCCACCGCAGCCTCCTCCCGCACCGCAGCCCACCCGCACGGACCCTCTTCCCGAAGGGCTTCCAGGGGGTGTTCCCGGAGAGAGTCCCGCGGGGAAGGGCGGACGAGAGGCCACCCGGCACCTGCCGCGGGAACAGGCCCGCCCCCCCCCCCCTCCCGCGAGGAGCCGCACACCCCGCGGCGGTGCCTCTGAGCCGCTCCTGCCATCCCCGACACGGACCCATCGCATCCCGCACCCCGGCCCGCTTTGCAGCACGGAGCGGGGAATCCACCGTCTCGCCTCGCCCCGGCTCTCGCCGCCCCCGCAGCCCCCCGGCCCCGCTCACCCCGCGCTGCGGCGGCCCCGCTACGGGCGGCGGTGTCCGGGCGGGCGGGCGGGCAGCGCCCGCCGGCCGGGCATCGTGGTCCGCCCTCCGCCGCGGCGGGGAGGGCCGCCTCCGGGACTCCCTCCCTGCGCCGCCCGCCTCCTCGGCTGCCTCGTCCTCCTCGCCCTCTTCCCGCACCGATTCCCCGCAGCGCTGTCCGCAGGAGAACTGGCGCGGCTTCTTCCCCGCCGCCCGCCGCCTCCTCCTCTGCTTCCCCCGGACCCGGACCCGGCTCCAGCCCCCTCCCGGCGGCGGGGCGGAGGGAGGGGACAGGGGCCGCCCGGGAGGGGCGGGCGGAATGGAGGGGAGGGGGGAGCGGGACCCCCCGAACCGCCGCGGTTCCCCGGCTCGGCCGCTTTCCCGGGGCTGTCCCCTCCCTGGAGGCTGGAGCCGGGTCTGCCGTCCGGGGTCATCGCTACCTGCAGTTGGCAGTGGCCGGTGAGGGCTGGAGGTTCTCCCGGCTGCTCCAGCCCCGGTCCCGCCGCAGGCATCACGCAGCTCCGGCGGCTTCGCCCCGCATCACCACAGGTGGGGACTTCACCCGCCCCAAAAGGGAGGGGGCAGAGAACCAACCAAGGGACAGAAGGATGGGGTCTGGGGTGACCCGCAGTGGCGTTGGTGCCCCAAAACCCTGGGGACGTGCTGGGTTAGAGGGGTTGTCAATGGCAGCAGGGCGGGATGCAGGTCCTGGTCCAGGCCTTGGCATTGCTGCTGTACCCCCTTCCAGGGGCTCCGTGCAGGACTGCTGACCAATGCTGCTGCACAGCGTTTTGGGCTCCATCTCAAAAACCATCCGTGGCCCCGTCCACCTGAGCAGCCCTTGCTATGTGAGAACCCTGAGCTCATGGTACCCAACATAACTTTGTCCTGGACAAACTGGCTTACAAGCTCAATGAGAATACAGAGTAGCTCGTGTTTTCCCCGTATCAGGCTTAGATTTGCCTCCAAGACACAGATGTGTTACTATAACTGAGGATGGTATCACCACAATTAAATTAAAGCCAAATTCCTGATTGGCAGGGCAAAGAAAAAAGTGACCCAGGAGGTTTTCTACTGCAAATGAGCACAGAGTCCTGGCTTCCCACAAGCATGTGACATGCTTTTGCCAATACGACTTAAGTGTAAAATGGAGAAAAAAAAAAGCATAGCACCCACAAGCTGGAGTAAATCATGGAAACACAATTTTTGTCTGTGGAGTAATGAAGTTTCATTCCTCAGTTGCCACGGTAGCTACAGAAGCAATTTTGGGATTCCTTACCCCCCAATTTCCTGGACAAGAAAGTGGCTTGCTAGAGATCACCAGTAAGCCCTGTGAGACTCACTAGTATGCATCACTGGCCACATGGACCAAGCACAACCAGACAAAGTTTTTCACTCAAGGTTGAGAAGTGTTAAGTTTTGTCTGCTGCAATGCAGAGGAAACACTTGTGTATCCAAAGCCTTTTTCCTTTGTAAGGAGCACAGACACAGCACACTGAAGGAGATGCATCAGCATCAGAAGCATTGGTCTGATCATACCCAAACGCTGAGCAGACCCAAAGACCCAAGAGATCAATCAAATCACCTTCATTTCAAGAATGACTGCTTGGAAACTGATGTGAAAATGTCTTCTTTGCAGCTTCCCATCCCTGCAGTTTCATTGTTCCTTTCCTGTCTTTCCGTAAGAGAAGTGGCATCTGCTTTACTTGGTGGATGTAAAGGAGGCAGAGGGAAACAAAAGCACTCAAATTACTTTGTGCTATTCCCTCACTTTGGACCAATACCAAGCCTAGCAGAAGCAGAGCAGGAAGGCATGATATGTTTTTCTCCTGCTTTTTGGTCATATGGATTTCTGACCCGCTTGTCATTTCAGGGAAACTCAGTAGGGCATGAGGGTTTTCTTTCCTAGTGTGGTTATTCCGTGGCTTGCGTGGAGCTACAGCAGTAGCAACAAGGGCTATTTTTAGCCTAAAGTAGGCCAGCCAGTTCCAGAAGATGTATTAATAGGAGGAACATTTGAGAACAAAATAAGAAAACAAAAGAGAAAACAGAGACGTGTAAACAAGAATAATCTTTTACCAGAAGCACTTGCTAAATAGTAAATATGTAGGAACTGCATCCTTTGTCTCAGGTGATGTGACCCCACCCCACAGAAAACAGGTGAATGCAATCTCTCCACAGTATGTGTTACCTCCAGAACAATTCCAGTGTCTTAGTTTAGTGCCATGCACCTGGAGTGAGATTTTTGGAGATGCCCCGTTCCTCAGGTTGCAGCATGCATTCATCTGCCAGGAAAAGCGTACCTACCCTGATAGTTTAGATACTAGTCTTAGAGATTGGTACACATTTATGTTTTGAATCAGAGTGTAGCTGGTACCCAAAGTGTGTTGAAACTGGTTGTCCAACTTGGTGGAAGAATTCACACCCACGTTTGAAAGTGAAATTCTGTGGGCAATCTGCAGCTCTCTACAGTAGGCAGAAAAAAAGAAGCAAGGATGTGTATTATAGGAGAAAGATTCATATTTTGCTGCTAAAAGCAACAAATCTTAGTTTTCGATCAATGATAATTTAGTGGAGGGCACAGGTATCTGTCAGCTCCTTTATCTAGTGTTGGAGTTTGAATTGCAACAATTCACCAACTTGTAAATCTTCATGGAAGAATGAGTGCAGCAACATTCACCATGAATGTGTACTTCCCACGTGGACTTAGATTGCTATTTTTAATGCTTTTTTTGTGGTTTTTTTTTTTTTTTTAGCTTTTGGTAGTAGTTTATCCTCCTTCTATTAGAAGTCCCAATGTGACATCTCATATTCTGACTCTTCTTAAGCAGTCATTCCTTTGAAGCCAATTGCAGGACATGTTCAATGCTGTTTGCTTGCCTGAGTGTTTGGGTAGATCCAGTCCAGAAATCCAGGACAATCTGTGTCACCATAATCATGTGTTACTCCATCAAGTATTGTAGCAGGATGCTCATAGTGGCAACGTAAGTGTTTGCTATATTTAGCATGCATTTGTTTGCTGCTAATTTTCTGAGACAATTTCCTCAAAAAGCAGAAAGAATCAGCACTTTTTGCTTTATTTGTCTATTTAACAAGGGCCTCTCTGATGTCCCCATCTGACTTCTTTCCCACAGCAGTTATGAATATATACAAAGTTTAAGATGAGGTCATGTCAGAATTTAGTCCATAAGAATTCAACCTAAGGCCTCACTGTTATCATATATCCATACATTTGCACTGATCCTCATTTCAGCGTGCAAGAGTACAGACTTTTTGCAAAGTTTTTTGAATACAGATCAATTTCTCAGGTTTCACTGTACAGAGCAGCCACATCTAATTCCTGCTCACAGCCCCCTATGCACAGAGCAAGAAGATGACAACATACATATGCACAGACCAAACTGTAGTTGTAGGATTTGTGTACAAGGCATAGAGGTGCAAAGTTTACAACCAATGTAAGAGGAAATAATTTTAGGATTAATTTGGGGATTTTTTTTTTTAGCTGAGTACATTCTATCTGAGAACACTGCATTTAGTTAATCATCTTTGCTAAGGGCTTGTCAGGCAGCAGTGATGGGTTACCAAGACTAGCCCTGCCTAAACCAATTTAGGAAATACCTCTGCAAAGCACCAAAAGGTAAGTGTGTGACCGTGATGGCAGGACAAGTGTCACTCTGGAGAGCTGAGGCTGACTGCTACAGAGCTGCCAGGGACTTCACGCTTGGCAGATTCCCTTTCGCTATGGTTTATTTTCTTCTGGTCTTAGAATGACATTACGCACCAATCATTACTAGCCAGAGACTTAACCACACCGCTGTTTTGGTGTCAGATGTTTCTCATTGAAAATTCATTACACTTATTTGTATATCAGTTGCAGTCTCAACAGCAGGGCACGTGGCTGTGTGGCAAAATCACAGAATGGTTTGTGTTGGAAGAGACTTTAAAGACCATCTTGTTTCAACCCTGCTGCCATAGACAGGAACACCTTTTACCAGACCAGGTTGCTCAATTGTAGTACTAAAGTCTCTTCAATTCTAGATTTACACACTTTCCTTAGATCAAACATTGAAACCTCAGTTTCTCTAAGATCTGGGGCAGGCCTCCAAAGGTCACCATCACATCCAAGAACTTCCCAAGGGGTCAGAAAGAAGTGTCCCTGACCTGTTGTGAAACTCCACACCAGGCACTGGCCAGACTGCAGAGGTGCCATAAGACATGGTCCATGTCCCATCTCTGGAAACATTCAAGGTCGGGCTGGATATGACTCTCAGCAAACATGTAGTGGAGGGTATCCCTGCACATGGTAGGGGATTTGGAACTAAATGACCTTTAAAGGCCCCTTCCAACCCAAATCATTCTGTGATTCTATGATTCTGTAAACCTGTCTTCACAGCAGCCAGGCTCAGAGGCTTCCCATCTCAGCCATGTGAGCCAAATTCACCTGCATCAAGTAGCAACCCAAGCAAGTCTCTCATGACTAGTTATGAGTGACCTGTCAAATTCCCAAAGTCCTCACATAGGTCAGGAACACTTTCTGCTGGACTCTGTCAGACTAACAGGCTCTCAATCACTACAGTCTGTGATGGGGTTGCTACACAGAACTGGGGGAAGAGGTAGTAGCAGAGAGGCATCAAGGATTCCCCTTCACTCATTGCAGGCGAAGCACTGCGTAGCTAATTAGTCACAGAAAAATGTACCATCTGTTATGCCAGTGTAAGATGACAGTATTCTACTTCAGTTTCAGGAAAGACCAGCTTCATAAACAACATCATACCCAAACCACCCATAAAATGCACTCTTTTGGCCACATATTATGGGAGCTGCTATTTCTCATTAAACACACTGTAGGTGAAGTGCAAAGACCAATTTCATATCTGAGATCAAAGGATTCAAGCATAATCTACAAGTTAAAGCCCACAGAGGGGGAATAGGCCAATTTCTGACATGTTACATTGCTGCTACAGGTATGAAAATCCTTTAGCTGCCGGTGACACAGAAAAAGTCTTCACCACAGAGAAGATCCAGGGAATGGGAACAAAGAGGGGTGTGAATACAATTATTAACACACCCTGCAACGCAGCAAATAATCCAAATTTTTCATTGTTTAAGGAGTGAGGCACCAGCTTTCTGCTTTTCAGTATCAGATTGATGCTTTCTAGCAAAATAAAAACACATACAAAGCTGCTGATAGAGTATGACACACCTAAGTTTGGGAAAATGATGTTGTAGCTTAATGATAGCAGATTACACTTGCATAATGAAGTGTACTGGCAGGCAAGCTCAGGCTAGGTGGGTGTAGGCAGGTAGTAATTGCAGTAACTTCAGAAGCTTTCTCTTAGGAGTTTCTATGCCTCAAATAGGGGTGAGGGGTTTTTGGTGGTGGTGGTAGTGGGTTTTTTTAGTTTTCTTAAAATTTCTGGCATCTTCCTTTTAACAAGACAGAAGATGCCATCTCCATATGGGTAACAGGAAATTCACAATTACTGCACAGGAAGAGGTGAACAACCAGATTTTGCATCTAAATGGAGATGCCCTGTATTTTTTCTGGTGTGTGCCTAAAACCAGCACTCCAAACAGTCCATAGTATATGAGAGCAAGATGTACACTGCAGCCCTGTTTTCTCCATTGCCCTTTATCTGTCAGCTTAAAGCCTTAAATCAGGAGACACTGGAAATTTGGGCACAGTTTGAACTCAAATTTTTTGCTTCTCACGTCCCTTAAGAATAAACTCTGTTTTTCCACATAGAATTTGAAAGAAAACAAACAAACAAAAAATTATATGCAGTTTCAGTTTTGGCTGAGTTGCAGATCTAGGAATTAGGGTTGTCCTACATTAAGATGTGCCAATTTAGCTAAATTTGTAACCCTACTATTTATATATTTTTGTATCAACTTACATTAATTTATCTTGCCTCCCTTATTTTGCTGAATTAGATGTTAGCTTCTAACCAGGCTATGCAAGATTTTCCCCAGTGTAGTCTTTATGTGCTTTCAGTATACATTAGTTTTTTTCATTCTTGTACAAATGTGTTGAGCTGCACTTTCTCTTCAGGTAACATTCATACTCAATGGGATGCTATTTTAGTAGTCAAAACTAGTCATTCCCATTCCATCACTTTTCTTGCTATTGCAAGAAAACATGTATTCTGTTTTTGTAATTGAGCAAAGGGTGACCAGCTTCCATCCCAAAAGACAGCCAACTAATTCTGATGCATTAATGACATTTTAAAACAAAGGGTGTGACTCTTGTGGCCTGTACAAGCCAGAGGTTGTACTTCCTTGATTTTTTACTTCATTGCATTTGTTCACACCACAATTGCACCTTAGGTTGAAGTCCAGCAGCACTCATGAGTCAAGGAAGTATTTTTGATCATGAAATCTATCAGTGCATCCCTGGACATTTTCATTCCTAGAGGATAAACACAAACTTCTCTTCTTAAGTGCATTTCGGTCAGATTTCTAAGGATGAGCATTTGACTATGCTTACTGAGATATTTAGACCATGGGACAAGTCCAACACTAAAAATCACTGTTAGGCCTGCAGGCAAATGATGGAGAAGCACTGGCTGGACTCTGGGCAGAGGTTAAACAAACTGATCAGGACATGTTAAAATGCTGAACATGATAGGAGAGAACTGTTGGACATGGAGATGCCCCATCCCTGGAAATGCTCAAAGTCAGGTTGATTGGAACTCTGAGCAACCTGATCTACTTGAAGATGTCCCTGCTTAT
>JAWWEV010000095.1:9463285-9483775 GCA_035583235.1 Hafferia zeledoni
TGGTCAGACTAAATGGTCTTTTCCAACCACAGCTATTCTGTGATTTCATAAAATATAGTGATGTGAGACACTGTCAGGTGTTTCAAAGGATGCTGCCATAAGGGATGGGTAGGTGAAGCTTATAGGCATCTTCTAAGGAGGAGTTTGTATGAGACACGGCCAAACTTCACAGACCCTGAAAATCTGCCACACCCAGGTAACTCTCATATCACATTAGACAAAGATTAACCTGGTAACAGCATCAGAAATACCAGATTTGGGGTGGGGGGTGGGGGGTGGGTGCAGGGAGAGGAGGGGGAGTAACTTGAGATAGGTTATTGCTTTGGGAGGAAACTGAAGGTACAAGGGTGGTGAAATGCAGAGTTAAGAGATGTGTAAAGGGATAATAAGGACTGCAGATGATGTTAAGTTGGTCTGTCTGGGGGTCAGTCAGTCCTGCACTTGAGCATGGTAACTGGAGCAAGCAAGTGAATAAAACCCATACCTCCTTTGTCACCATTTCAGTGCTGCCTGGTCTCAGCCTCAGGAGAACTAAGCAGTTCACACCTGTACCTGGAGGGACCAAATGGAGCACCCATGTAACAATGTGCAGATGCCCATTATGGGTCTGGCAGTAATGAAGGCTGTGTACCTCTGCATAGCCAAATTCCCAATCCCAGCCTTTCTGCTCTCAGATGCTGCTTCAGGGAAGGGCCAAGAGACATACACCTCTATAATCCCACCATCTGTGTTCTTGTCTCCTAATCCAGCTCCAGTGCCTGTCATTTCATGGTTCCAGGTACAAGCTGCCAGTCATTTTGCAGTAGTGATTTCCTGCAAAAAGTTCTTAAAAGCCTTAGTTTGCACAAGTCTTTTAAGGACACGGAACAGCTTTGGAAAGCCTGACATGCCAACATTGTGATCACAAATAGATATAAGAGATACTAGCCTGTGTCTGACACTCTTTGTTTTTTCTCCAGTGTAGGAGTAATTTTAAAAGCACTTTTGCAAGGAAATCACTTCCCACCAATTGAAAATATGTTGTCTTGTTTTCTGCCATTTATCATCCAAGGGTTTCATCTGTCTCTGCTCACTCTACCTCTCTCCTGCACAGGATCTTCCCCCTCTGTGCTCATCCGCTTACTCATGACTTTCCTTTCCTGCAGAGCTCAAAGGTGACTGTGATGCCTCCGCACAACAAACTTTACATCAGAACAAATGCCAAGATTAATTTCTTTGTTTCTGTATGCTCAGCCTAACAAGATCAGCATGCAGAAGTACAGTACCTGAAGTTTAAAATTAATCTAAAGTTTGTAGGACAGATCCCTAGAAAGTAGGTTGTTAAGAAGGCATGAAATTAGTGAGTTTAATTGCACTGTCATCTGTCACTTTTGTTAAGTCCAACTGCATCCTTGTGCAGTAGCTGAGAATTAGGTTCAGAAGTCATGATGGTCATTTTGGTAGGTCAGGTATCTGGGCCCTGAATTAATCTGGCTGTTGGGTAATCTTACGTCAGAGAGATCCTGTGGTTTGATTGGGAAATGTGGCATCACACTCACAAGAGCATTCGAGGTAATGGCTTCATTTTACAAGTTCTAATATTAACCTGCTTGCTCTTCTGGCAAAGCAGATTTAACATCAGGCATGAGGAATGGAGCTCCAGAAAGGTTGCTTACGAAGTCTGGGGATTTAGCAACTGGAAATGAAGCTGGAACAATAACTTCTTAGAAAGGGCTGCATGAGAATAACCTCATTCTGTCACCAAGTGCTCATCACAACAGGACAGCAGGAAAGCTATCCTCAGTGCTTCCTTCCTGCTTCAACAAATTATCTGAGCAATGACTAAACTGGCATTGACATTTTTAAATTTTAAAAGAGAAACAAACTAACAGAAAAAACCCAACAACATTACCAGGAAGGAAAGAGCCAGAAGAGTAGTTCCTACAGACATTCCAGATTTACTGTCCTCTGCATTACTATCTGCATCTGTGATACCTGGATTTGGGAAGGTTGTAATCCCAATCTTGCCCTGTTTTAGTGCAAGGCCAGCTCCACAACCCTTCTGGCCCTACAGCCAGTCTTGCTCAGACTTAGGGCCAGGGCCTTGGGTGTTTCCTGGATGAGGAGAGCAATGTATGGGGTCTTCCCAACAGGGGGTTCCCACAGGACTGACCACATCAGTGTCTGAAAATAATGGTGATAATTGTAAAAGTGACTTACTGGAAATCTATAGTTTCTCCTTTCTCTTCCTTTCAAAGGAAGTTGTGCATTTTTCTCCAGAAAAAAAAAAAAATCAGTCTGGTGATTATGCAGTTTTTAATTTACTGTATAAACAAAAGACAACAGACCACCTTGTGTAAGAAGAATAATGGCTGTTTTGGTTAATGAGAAACAAAAAATGAGGAAAGTCAGTGGCTTTTGACTCTGACTTGATCCAGTAGCTCTTATTAAATAAAGGATATGCGTTTGACTGTCTCTGCTTTCAGAGAAAAAGAGAACCAGTCCAACTTCATCAGCAGGCAGGGATTACGTGCCACCCTGAACAACAGTATAATGACGAATCATAGAATGGTTTGGAAGGGACCTTAGTAAGCATCTAAGTCCAATTCCCCTGCCATGGGCAGGGACACCTTCTGCTAGACTACACTGATCATAGCCCCATCCAACCTGACATTGAATGTTTCCAGGTATAGGGCACCCACAGCTTCTCTGGAAAATCTATGCCAAAGTTTCACCATACCCATAACAAAAGGAGTCCTTCTTATATCTAATCTAAATCTACCTTCTTTTACTGTGGAGCCATTAGCCCTTGTCCTGCCACTGCATGGTCTTGTCCAAAGTCCCTAAGCAGCATTCTTGTAGTCCCTTTATGTTTTGAAAGGTGCTCTAAGGTCTCCCTGGAGCCTTGTCTTTTTCAGGGTGAACAACCCCAGTTGTCTCAGTATGTCTTCATAAGAGAGGTGGTCCAGCCTTTTCAACATCTTAGTGGCCTCCTCTGGACCTGCTCCAACATGTCCATGTCCTTCCATTAATGGAATCCTAAAGAAACAGAAACAAACAACACAGGGGTATTTACACACTCATACCATTTGTGCAGAGGTGACAAGTCATCCCCAGTCAGTGTAGGCAGAGTAAGAACTGCCATCACAGCTGCAGAGCACTTGGGAAGGCAGCCACCAACCACCTACTGCCCTGTAGAGGGGACCAATGCAGTCTAAGTATCAAAAAGAGGGTAAATCATAAAGTCTTGACAGATCAATTTTGCTATCAACTGACAGAAAAAAACAATGTATTTCATAAGAGGCCCACAGTAGGAGCATGAAGCAGAAAAGACTTTCCACCTCTGAAAACAGCTTCAAGTATAAGTCCTCTCTAGGATTTTGTGATGCATTTGGTCATACAGACTTGTCAGACTGTGCATTTGAGGAGGAGGTTACACCTTTGACTTGATTAGAGAGACTTCCAGGGGTGTTTCAGAAGTGTAAGCAGACCTGCATTATCCACTCCAGCAATTTCATTGATTTAAGAGGGTCATCTACAATTTTTGGAAGGAAAGAGAGGAGCATATGAGAAGAATTGAAATTCGGTTCTTCTGTTCAAAAAATACTTCCTCTATAAAAAATACAATGACTATATACTGTCCCTGCCATTTCTTTTTGATGAGTGTTGGGGTAAAAGACAGAGGAAGAAGGGTAGAGAAAAACTTACATTCCCACCGTGTGCCCCGCTATGTTTAATACAACATACAGCACCATCAAGTAGCACAGAGTAGGACATTTTTCAGGTACAAATGCTGTTCCTTTGAGTTGATTTTATTAGATTTAGAATACCTAGAATAATTTAGAAATAACAGGAAAAATGTTCAGTTTATTTAATTGTTAAATGCATATTATTCCTTGTTCCGTTCTCAAAGGGTCACTTTCAGTTCTCCAAGCATCATGATGATACTAGTATTTCACAAGCAGGCACAGTTCATCTTGAGATCAACCACTGGATTGCTCTTGGAGAGAGAGATGCACAGCTTAGTCCAGAGGAACTATCTCTCCCTGTTCATGAGCAGATGTGTCACAAGGGTGTGTAGAATCTTGTGTGATATCTCAGAGAGGCTACACTCCAGAAGCACAGTCCTACAGACCTGTCACAAGTAGTGGTGATTCATCCTCAACTATCAGAAATTTAACACCTTCTACTCAACAGTCTGAGCACAGCAGCTGCTTCCAAGCATTGACTCTTACAATAGTTCCAGGACACACACCAAAACCTTATGCTTCAAAGTTTTAAAAGGAAGTGTTGTTGCAATCAGATTTGCCTGTGGAACTTCCAGAGTCTCTGTCCATGAACAGGTATCTCAGTATGAATCAGAGACACCAGAATCAGTAGAGGACTAGAGATGATCAGATCAAAGGATCAAAAAAACCTTACAGCTACTAGGTACATTATCATTGACACAGAAATCGTTCTGTGCTACCACAAAAACAGGTTTCAGTCAATATGTGAATGTAGATTCCAAGCCTTGAAAAGCCTGAAAGTCTTCAGTAGTTCCTGACTGGAAGAAGAAAGCCAAGGTCTTGGAAGGCTTGAAAGGAAACAGCAGCTGGTCAAAGAGACAGGAGAGTGCTGTTTCTGGGCAATATCAATGGGAGTAAAGAGTTAAGTGGTTCATTTTAGCCCTAAAATCGAATGAATAGGAAATGCCAGTTCATAAAAAAGAATGCAACAAAACAAAATCTACAAAACTCAAAAAATAAACCAACAAAACAAATTAAAAAACTCCAAACCAAAAATAGAAGTTAATATACACAATGTCCCCAGAGGAGTGGCTCCTCAGACCCTCAGACACAGGTTTCCAGGAGCTCAATTGACATAGCTCCTCCAGGGTAAAGGGACCAATTTGCAAGTGATGAATATAAAGATTTTGGATACTGGGGTTGTTGCATAAAACCCTAAAAAAAGTAACTATCAGATTTATTCACCCCCTTTAGAGAGGTTCTGAATACTGGTGAAAGAAGAGTAAGGGAACAGACAGGAAATGAGAGAGAAAATGCAAGGATTAACATTGAAGGGGGCGAATGGAGTGGAAGCAGATATCACACTCAAATCCAACCCTTTTGTCTATCCCAAACCTTACTGAAGAGCAAAGTTGGGCTTTTACCATGAGTTGGACTTGCCTTGCATTTATACAGGCAGCAGGATCATCCTGGGCACTGAGCAGCTCACTGGCTGGCAAAGGTTTTCTTCAGCTGTTCCACTGTGTAGCTACAAGGTCTCCTAGGAGCACCACGTTAGTGTCAAGACACCTGGCTTACTAAAGCAAGAAGAGGATGAGGAAGGAAAAGTGGCAGACAGTAATACACCACCTGAACTGCTTCAGGACTGCTGCCACATATTCCCTCCTCAAAGAGCGTAACTCCTGCCACTGAGATGCATCCTCAGCACTGTCTTGATCACACTGTTTCATTTTGGAGGACAAGATGAGCAGTAACACAGAGGCCTCCATCAGCCCAATACCTCAGCTGTAAACTGGCAACTGTTTATCAAACAATTATTTCTACCATCCACTGTCTTTGTAATCACACCCCAATGTGATACTCACCACCTTCTGATGTCAAAAGGGACACAAGGCAGGCAAGAAAGGTTTGTGACAATAGTTTCCTGATAGCAAAAAGAAAATGAGTAGTGCTAGCATGATTACACCTTGAATTTATGAAAGAATATGAGAATTGTGATCCTCCAACTCAGGACTATTAGAGGAGGATCATCAGGTTTGCAACTGTATTATTTTATCTCCACAAATATGTTGTCCATTCTTAGAATCATTTTCACTTGGAAGGAACAGGAAAAGCTTCCACTGCATTTAGTGACTGCCACTGAAGGGTGAGATAGTGAGCATGATGAAACTTTTAAGTCTGTTATTACAGCATGAATGCCAGATGCATTTTTGGATATAAAATTACACTATTATTTAACAATAAGAACTGCCAGTCTTATGCTGTTCAGCTCTTCAGAACACTTGTGAGGTACCACTGCTTACAAGTAGTAACTGGCCTGCACTAACTTTAGAGAGGGAAGTAAAGAATTTAGTTTCTATCAGTGGTAGAAAATGAGACAAAGACATGAGTCTGGACTTGGAGTGCCTCCATGTCTCCTTCTCTTCAAACTTCCAAAGTTTGTGGTTGTTGATACTCCCAACAAAATAGAGCTATTTGCAAGATTCAGACTTAGAATTTGTTAAAAATGCAAGGAATTGAATTTCCCTCCATAAAATTAGGTGTTAAAGGATTCAGATTTCTGTGGTTTGAAGAGAACAAAGCTGCCACCCAGATTGGTGGGGATAAATGTTTTTTTCTGCCTGCCAGCGGATGATCTTAGTTAATACCCATCTAACAAAAAGTGGAATCTGAATCACAGGAAAGGTTTTCTTTGCTTCATGCACTGGTGAATTAGGACTATTTAAAATGTCTGGAGTTTATAGTTCTTTGGTGTATTTTAAGTCTAGGTACCTTAAATACTATTTGAAATTGCTTGGAAAGATGCTCTGGAGAAAACAGAATTCTTAATATATCATTTGTTTGCACTGTGCATGTGAGTCGAATGATAAAAGCAGATACAGACTGCAAGGTAGATTGTTAAAGGCTGAAAGAAAACCCCTTAGCTTTGTTCTGAAATCAGTGAAGTCACCTTTTTGGTTGTTATTCTGTTTTGGCAATTTTCACCATGGATTTACTTGCTTGAACTGTGGCAAAAATGGTACATTAATAAGATTGCTCTTTCTGCAACATATACTTGCTTTATTCTTGAACATTTGCCCTTCCAGGTCTCAACAATTATTACAGCTATCAGTATTATTGCCATCCTACAAGTGTGGGGGAAAAAGCCCTGAACACAGAGATGCAGGAATTTGCTCAGTGTCATCCCATGCATGTAGCAAACACATTCCCCTGCCCTAGGCAACTCTCAGAGCCACCAGGACATGAGAAACACTACTGAACATTTAATTTGCTGTCCCTGAAATACACAGGCTCAAGAAGGAGGATTTATCTTTGATGATTCATTTCTGTTGAAAGGTCTGGAGTTGATGGCACTCAGAAAGCAGTTATTAAGCTATTTTGGTGAAGTGATCTGGGATTCAAATAACACTGAACACAGTATGCAAACCAAGACTCACTTGTCAAAGGAAAATCAAGTGTCAAGAGGAGTTCAAACAAAGCCCATGTCTTAATTCTTATTACTGATGGATATGCAAATACATTTGTGTAGGCAACAAAGGTTTTGCCATAAACATGTGCTCAAACAACACTCACAGAGGACTGTTTTCTACCTCCTCCTTTTCTTCCTTCTCCTACACCCCCAAGAGGGATTCAGCCTAAATGGGTCATGCATTGACGACCTTTGATGTGAATAGTAAACATTTCATCTCCTACTGTACAAAGTCTGCCGGTTAATATTTATAGGGATTGAAGAATATTAAGTTATTTGAGAAGGAGCATATATATTCCTGCAAATACAGGGGAGAAATGGAGGGGAAGAGATTGTCAAGTTCACAAAGACATCAGATTGTGAAGAGTCTTGTGAAGACATCAGATAGTGAAGGAGCTAGTTATTTACAAAAGGATCTCAGTCGTTTTAATGAACACATTTCATGAAAGTTTAATATTGTCTTATGTTGCGCATCTTAAATTCCAGGCTTCTGAAAGAGGTGATTTCATGTGAATCTCTGCTTTCCTTGTTCATTCAACATTGTTGTTAAAAGCATGAAGCCCAACAACAAGAGGAAATAGAGATCTTTCAGGTGGGGACCTTCAAAACTTCTGATTTATGCAAGCTTCTTGATTTTAGAAGATTGTGTCTCATCTTTGGAAGTGCTGACACTGGGCTTCCGTTGGAGTCCTGACTGACAGGGAGAAATCATAAAGCTTGTCAGAGTTCTGGGATTTTTTTTTCCCCCTCAAAAAAAGCAGTGAACGTAGATCACAGACAATGAGTGTAATTGTTAGGATTCTTTAGTCTGGTGGAAAGCAAAGGTCAGGCAACAGAGCTCCGCTTTCACCAAAGGAGGAAAGCTCTAAACCCTGTATTCTTCATCTCACTCTCAGCCCTTTTCAACTGCACAACCCTATGGATATCCCCACATTCCTTACTCTCATCTACTGTATGTTGGGTGCTTTGTTATTGCTCTCCACCTTTCCGTTTCACCATTCTGTTCATACACAGGTTGTTTCTCTCTGCCATTAGAAGGGGAGATGTTATTCCATCTAAAACTCCACCTGCCAGACCTTACTGCCTAATGCCCCATCACACCCCAGTTGGCATAATTTGTGCCGCAGCCTCTTGGAAGACCTTCATATGTTTTCCACTGCCAAATTACTGTTTTCCTTTTCTCATCACCTTTGGTCTCAGCACTCCTCAGTTGTGCAGATGGAGATGGGGAAGAGTTGTATAATTAAACACAAACGTGACAGCATATACATTTGTCAGCTGGTGAGGTGTGCCATGGACACATGCCTGAGCTCGCAGACTGTTCTCAGCAACAGCTGCTGAGTACAAGACATAGCTTATCATTGCTACAGACTGCTTTGAAAGATATTGGTAAACATTGAAATGATAGTAAAAGCAATTTGAGGTGTGAGAAGGTAAAGGTAATCCAAGTTATATGTTTTGTTCAATTCCCTGCTTTGCTATCAAATTCAAGTGCCTCAAGGCCAGTATGCCTATAACCTGTCTGCCCTCAAGGGCAACCAGGTTCATGAATTGCAAGGTGGAAGACAAGCTCAGGATCCATGAGGAAATAAATGGAGGCTTAACCTTGTTTTCCTCACAGCTTGTGGTATCCCTAAGATCTAAGGTGGAGCACAAGGTTCGAAAAGTGGGGGTGCAGGTACTACACTGTGCTTTATTTTGAGAGACAGATGGTCATACCAGCCCTCTCTCTAAACAAATGGTCCAGGTAGACACTTGCGAGAGGTGGAAATTTTAAAGCAGCACCTAAGTCCTTGTATGAGTTAGCCCTCACTTAGAGACAGTAGCTAATAGCTACTGCAGCTGGTAGCTCAGGATGGTGATGAAGAGCTGGGAGCTACTCAGACAGTGTAGGCACAATTACCAGTTACAGAACCTTCATCGTCAAGAGACCCTAATCCTTTGGGGTGGGTAAGAAGTTTTCTGATAGTAACTCCATAATGCCTAGCAGGTCTGAGAGTTTTAAATCACATGGGCTACTGTATGTTTTGATCCCTAGGGGCTGGAAGTGGGATGCACAGTACAGTTTTCAGTAACTCCACAAGAACCTGGCAGAAGTACCATTTTTTTTCTGTACAGAGCCCTCATTCAGTGAACACACAATTTCTACCTGAGAAATATGCCCAGATTTTGAATGCTCTTGACCTGACAACATGCCAAAAACTACCTAAACATCCAATTTCAGCTATTAAGGACCACAGAGACAAGCAGACAGGTACACAGTGCAGGCTGGATTGTTTCCCCTGTTATAATGCTAGTTTCAGTGAGAGCAACATGCAGTGTGAGCCTATTTGTGCTGTCTTCAGGAGGAAAGAAATATTTACCTCTAGCCCTGTGGTGCATGTAGCACTGAAAGTTTGCAGAGTGACATTTCTTTTCTTCATGCATAAAAATGCCCCTAAGACCTCAAAGCAGTTTTGCTACTTGTAAATTGGAAGTATTGATTCTTTATCAGCTGTTTATACAAAACAGAAGTAATAGACATTATAATCTAAATATACTATATAATGTTTATAATTTAACAATATAAAACAATATATATGACATCATATGTAATAACTCTATGTTACATAGGATATGTACTATGTATATTTATAATATAAAAAAGGCCTCTCTGTCATTTACTCAGAAATGTCTGCAATATTCAAGCTAAACCAGAATTTCTGCTGCTTCCCTGCATGGACTGTTTGCAATATTTTCTTTAGTTATTCTTATAGAACATAATATACTTCAACATGAAGCTTCTCATGCACTTCAGGAAAAGCCTCTCTCTCTCTGTTATTCAATTAGTAAGTACTTTCTTACCTAATTTTGAAATTAAGGGCCCTCTTCCAAGCCAATGGCTTTGCCTTACCTCCTTCCTAGGAATACATTTTAAGAAGATTTAAACTTTAAAACACTTTGTGGCTGAATTCCTCCCATGCAAGCATTTTCCTCCCTTAAGAAACAGGTAGATTTGATTTTGGCCAGCACCAAAATGCTCTCCTGAGCAGCACTGCCTGAAAAACTGAGCACATTGACTCATTTTCTGCAGAAAGGGGCACATTTAAATGGACCTTCCTAACCTCTTACAGAGCATGGCCTGATCAACACCATGTGGACCAGCTCAGAGCCACAGGGGCTCTTCAGGAATGTGCAGATTATTTAAAATCACACTAGTTTTTACATTTGGAGCAGATCTTTAACATATCGTGGTGAGATTACTGCCTTAAAGAGGCCAGAGCTTGGCCATCTCATGATCAGCTCCTCAAGGATGACACGCAGGACATGAGAGCCCAGGACTATTTCCTGGCACTGGACTCCAGCTGCACTTCTGTCAGATAGACATTTGAGCCCTTTCCCTATGTTCTAATTTCTGTGTATGGAAGGGAATCTTAACAGGCATGGAGGAACTTTGATGGACTTCAGGAGGACCTGTATAATTACTGAGTTTCAGCAACAGTTTCTCTGAGGCCATCCAAAAGGATAAGATTTATTTTGCCCAAGGTATTTTCACAGCTAATGCAGAAAGATCCCTACACAGTGGCATTCAAGTTAAAAAAAAAAAGAACAACTTAGCTTATGTTGAGCCTTAAGTTAGAATGGAAATGCTTATGGCACTTTAAAACCAAAATTACAGAATTGGAAAACTTTATACCATAGCAAGGGTATGCCCAGGAGAAGCTAAGAAATAAATGAAGAAGGTCTGGCTATGAAATCTTTCCCAGCTGCCTACATACCTACTAATGGTCAGATCTGAGAGAGAAACCTTTTTCTTTGTGAGAAGTACCAGGTAAAAGTAACTGTCAACATTAGGTGTTGAAAAGCACTCTCCAGCTCAGTTCAAAGTCTTTCCTTTCAACATTCAGGATAATTTTTCCAAGGAAAATAAATTTGCCATATCAAATCCCTTTCATCAACCCACTCAATTTAAATCTGCCTTCTCAACCATACCCTGCTCCACCCTGTGCTTTTTCAAATATGTTTCCCTAAAAGAGCCTCCTTCTGACTCACCCTCCTCTCTGGAGGGCTCCCAGGAGGACTGGGTGATCTTCCCCCAGTTGTGTAGTTGTTTACCCCATCTGGAAGTAAAGCAATTATCCCTGACTAGGCTAAACCCAGTGCATCTTCCTGGGCCAGTTGAGATGGTTTTGGCAGCAAGCACTGCCTGACTTCCACACTGAAAGGTAATCTCTGCTCAGAAGGGGGAATGGTATGAACTTTAAGGAGCACACATGAAGCTAAAACACATGATGCCCAAGCAGTCATGTGGAAATCAGAAAGTCTCATTAGTACAGCTGATCTGTAAGGATAATATTTTTCAACTGAAAGTCAGGCAAGAAATACTGCAGGTGATGGTCTCATGTTGTCATCTTCCAGATAAAGGTAGAAAATCATTTATCTTGTCTTTCTCATATATGTCATCCCCCTTTCAGCAGCACTGCATTTCTGTTGTCAATTGGATGTTTCTGATTTGTTGAATGGATATTGTTTTATACATTTGCCTTTTTCTGTTTTCATAATTAATTTGTTGCCACAGGCTAGGTTGAATAGGGATAGGGTTTGAATATTTGACATTTAGCTTTGACCCAGCAGGTTATCTGAAAATAGGCACCATATGAAATTCCTGAGTATTTTCTCAGAATTAGAGGTAACATGGCAATAGTGGAACGAAAATTTCATGGCCTTATTGATACAAAGAATATGCTTCTTCCGGTCGATGTTCTATGGAAACAAGAGGATGACATGAATAAGAATATTTCTGTGCTCCTATATAGATTAAAGCAGAGAGAGATTTTTAGAAGTGATGGAAGATTTTTGTTTGCAGAGCATGAGGCAGTGCTAAAGCATGGATTTCTTTTAATTACAGGATAAAACACCAGCCTCTGGAATACCATGTCCTTTGAAAGCAAAAGACTGACATCAAGAATAACTCATGAAAAAGGTGATCTGCTAACAATGCCAGAGCTGGAATCTCAAGTTATTTTCACCAGCATTATTTGTTTTGCTCTGCAGTTCACATTGATAAAGCCCATTTTTATTGATTCTATGCAATTTGTCAGTCAAGAGATGGAACCATTCTACAATTCCATATCACACAAGCAGCTCCCTGATAAATGTATTTATAAATTATTTTTATATGCCAATATTTAGTTCTGCAGACAAGAACAAGAAAATTCCACAGAACTTTATCCGTTGCAGAGCTGGTAAGTAGAGTGGTTCCCCAGGACACAAGATGCCAAGACTGAGAGCAAGACAAGAGATATAGTTAGGTAGTGGGCTTGGCAGTGCTGAATTGGTGGATAAACTCGATGATCTTAAAGGTCATTTACAACCTAAATGATTCAACAGATTTATTCCTGATTCAATAACTCCACTGGACATTTCTTACCCCTTCAACACTGATCTTGCTTTGTTCTTGTTGATCTCTCATTGTCACTATGCCATCACCACTGCCAATGAAGAGCAGCTGGATGGATTCAGCAGCTAATTGTTTATCCCCATGCTAAGAGAAAGGAGAAAAATAAATGTCTTTGGGGGTTTATGCTCTCAATAGTTGTGCAATACACTCCAAGAGCAAGAAGAAAGTGGTGAGTCATGAATGTAACAGAGGGGACATGGAAAACTGAATTCAGGGGAGGAGAGAAGGATGTGGTTGAAGGAATCATCTAAGTAGGAATACATCTGTGAAAGTTTGTATATACAAGAAAATGCAGCTTTAAGTATGGCTGAAGTAGAAGGAAAGAAGCCCTTTATATAAAGAATGCACAGAGTTTGTCAGAGTCCCGCAGTTACAGCCTTGTATGTTTGTGGCTGAGGGTGCAAGACTACCTTGATAGAGGTACCAGTAGCAGTTGTGGACGGTTGTGTTAAAAGTTCCAGTCATTGCAGGGGAGAAATTGCAAAGAGAAAAAGTAATAGATTGCAACTCTACCTGATATTTGCTGGTTTCTGCACTGAGCATAGCAGTAAGTTATAACTAAGCAACTGGATAGATTGTAAATTCAGTTTGCAATTACTGCCACTTTCTTGATCTCAGAACCCATCATAAAGCAGAGGGACCTGTGCTGATTTATAGCAACTAAAGGTTTGATGTAGGAATTCAGCTGTACTAGAACATTTCTATTGATCATACTTGAAAGAAGGCCCAGAAACTGAAGACAAATCTCTCCTGAGTTGTTTGAATAGGACTTTTTCACTTTCTCAAATCTATCATTATAGGGCCCTATTTTCTGCTAATGCACCTGTAACTGGGGTTTATGTTTTATATGCTTCCCTTTGCTTTCAGATTAAGACATACTAAAAATTTAATATTTTTTCTTTTATTCATTTTTTAATGTTCTGAACACAGACATGACAGCTCAAAACACTTATAATGTGTAGCATTTTTCACTTCCCAGTTTATATACTTTGCTCATTTCTAGTGTTACCAAGTTACAGAAATACCACTAGACTATGACTTTTTGCATGCTTTTTCTAATCCTTGCAATTTTCTGCTAAGTGGTATTCACAGATATGTTAGATACCCTGGATAATCAATTTATTAATTCAGATGCACTTGGTTTCTCACTCAGTTTGTTAGGAATAGCTATTTTTGGAAATGAGACATAGAAAAGGTATAGCAATTTCTAGTGCCCTCATTTTAATGGATGTAGCTGTGTGGCATCTTTGTTACTACAGTGGAAAAGAGATAACAAATTAAGATTTGGCTGTTTGAGGTTTATTATTAGAATAAAAGAAAAGCTTCCTATTAATTTTCAAAACCATAAAAAATGAAATCTGTCGGCTTATCAATTACTGAATCTTTTTGTCTGCATTACATAAGCCACTTCTTTTTTTGGCAGAGTATCTGGGGAAGCAGCATGTCTGTGTTGCTCAAGTACTTACCCAGAGGTCACCAAGCAGGTACTGATTTACCCATGAAGAGTCACTACTGGATAAGAAGAGTTAATCCTCATTCTGCTGGAGCCAGTGAATGGTGAATCCTTAGTTTAAGAGTTCAAATAGTAGCAGAAAATGCCTGACAAGTGAGTTGCAGTTTGTCAAAAGACACCTGAACTCATAGTATATATGTTTTTTGTGAGAAAACAACTATTTAGCTAAAACTTTGATTACAGTAGTGTCAATTTTATCCACACACTTTTTTCTTTAAATTTTGTTTTGTGATCATTTATCTGTTCTGCTTAGGTGCTATTTTCCATCTGATGTCCAGATTATCAACTATTTTGAGAGGAAATGCCCATGCTGTCTGGTCATCAGTCAGCACAATTAAGACCTGGTTTGAGCTGGGAATCCTCTATGCATCTACACAAATAGTTGACCTTGAAGCCAGACGGGAAAAGAGCATTATTAATTCGGCCAGGGAGGATATATACATTTTCAATTAATTAATGTACAGTTCTGGCTTCCCTCAAGAGAACTTAAGGAAGGAGAGAGACGAAGTGTAAAAGAAATTCATCACATATATGAATTTTCCTGTGATGAACTGGAGTGCCTCATAACATCCCAGTGCTAATATCAAAGCTCCACTGCAGTCCAATGCCTGTGCTTGATTACTAAACACTAGGTCAGCTCTGAACTCGTGCCAAAGAGGAGCAATAAAAGTGCTTATCTGTATGAATTTTGGGCATTTCCTTGACTCAAATTGCATACAGAAAAACTTGAGAAAGGATGTAATATTTTCACATATGACTCTTCACTTGCCCTTTGTGCTGAACTGCAGTTGAAGAAAAGTTACCAAGTTCCTTTATTTATACAGCTAATGTGATGACTTTATTATTCTTTTAATTTTAGAGGGCAAATGCAGAGTACAACAAAAACATCACTCTGTTCTGGGCAACATGCATAGAGTGTACTGAAATTCAGTTTTACAAATGCTTACAAGCTTCAGAAATCAATGATACTAAAACAAAGAGCCATTTTCTATTATTTAATATTAACTATATGTTCTGTAACTGTACACAGTGCATTTTATGTGCTTCAGAGAGAGCAAAACCCCACTAGAATCAATCCTTCACAAACTGAAAAATCCTTGTAACAGGGAATTTACCACTCTACAATAAAAGCTGTGAAATATTATCATATTTTACTTTTGACACAGTAATCATATTTTTCTAGTAACAAGTAAAGCAAAAGACAATTACTCCAGAACAAAGAATAAAACAGCTTGCTTACGTATACATGGAAAGCATTGTCAAGCATGAAAGAAAAGCTAGAAGTTATCAGGAATTTCAAGGGGTTTGTTACAAGAGGCAAACGTAAAAACTGCTTAGTAATCATAAACTTAACACCTTGTGTGCATTTTACATGTGTAAAATGAATGGGAAAAATAGATGTTGATTGCTCACAATTATTGTAAAATTCGTTTTGTTAATAAAATCTTTTCTGGTATGTGTTCAAAATAAAAAGAGAATAAAACAGGATCTCCAAAATTACTTAATTTCTGTCAAAGGCTTAGGATCCCGAAAGAAGCTGTAAGATTTTTCAAGTGGAAGTTGCTTTGCAATGAGTGCTTTTTAACAGCCCTGGTTTTCAAGCCTTCTCCTGAATATTACATATGAATTCTCTACCCATTTTTTTGCTGAACACCAATGGACTTTTTAAAGCAGGAAGAAGCAATTAAAAATATCTCTGTGATGCACTTATGCTTATCCAAACTAATCTCAAACTAATCGTGAATTTTACACTCTGCAGAGTGGCAAAATCAAGCTATAAAAAGGAATAACATCTCCAGACCAGAGGCTTCTGTTACCTCAAATCTCACATTGTTAGATCTGTTTAGGGAGAATGGGATAGATCTATAGCCATTAACAGCACATTAAATTATCCCATTAGGCTAAAGTGTAGAAACGTGACCTGCTACACTTCTATTTTTATTATGGCCATTCTTGTGCCTGACAGGATGATATGTGAGCTGTAGAAATACCAAGCTGCAAAGAACTGTCACAAATAAAAGGGCTTCTGAACTGCTAAGAATGCTCTTAATGACAGCTTCTGTACTCAACAGGGGCTGAGCTCCTGTTTGGACGTCAACAGTATAACTGAGCACCCTGGATGGTGGCCTTTTGGTATTGATCTACAGGTGGCACTAGAAAGGCCCCAAAACCTCTGGGTCAAAGCTGCTATTTTTGTATGATGTTGATCAATAATCATGACCGACACTCCTCTTCACTGTGATTTATGAAAAAAAATCACAAATGGACTACAGTGCAACTGCACTGCCTCCTGCCAAGATGCAAAGGCACAAAAATGTGGCATCAGCTGTGTCTGACAGGACATCAGTCCTAATGTGAAAAGGAAGGGAGGCTCATAAAGCTTTCTAGGCCACCCTCATGCCCAGTTCCCATTGCCAGTAATTAGAGTATTTGAATGCAGTATTTGGCATTGAAAATCTTAGCAAATAAGCACTTCAACCTCAGAAAGCAGGCTGGAATATCTTCCACTTATACCATGGCAGTGTGTCTGAGCAATTGCTGTTATTCCATATGATGTGTGTCCCCCCCCCCTTTTTTTTTGTAAAGACAGGTCATAGCTTTTGCATCCCCTGTACTTTTGAACCACTGGTTTGCAAGAATCTTTTCTTACAAGAAATTGCACTTAAAAACAAAACCTTCCCAAAGCTGTTAATCCATATAACTTACTTCCTCAGTGCTGTAGCAGTATCACTTAGAGTGATCTAACTTTTTTTGCTGTTACTGAGGTACATTTTTTCTTGGAAAAGTAAAAGCATCTCTGGAGCTGAAGGCAGGTTCTGTTTCATTGGTAGCATTACAATAGCTCCTGAAGGCTCCAAGCAGGACTCGTGGCCTTGGGTAGCTCTGACCCATGTTACTCCAAGTGGCACAGGAAATAATTTTTCTAGCTTGTGAACATTGCTGAGAGGACAAATATTTTTCCCCGTTCTGCATCAGGTTGTAATTGAGTTATTTGTCATATCTCCATTTAAAAATGTCTTATTTTTTTCATTTGGAACGGACATTAACTTCCAGAAATTGATTTTTTTATACATTTCTCTTCTGTATTAAAGGCAAGGTCAGTATACGGAAATAATTCCTCACGAAGGTGCTTTACCACAGCAATCATGTCATAGATCAGACTCCTTTTTGATAACTGAGTCTGGCAGTTTCCTGTAAGTATCTCATCTTAATGGATTTTCTGCATCCCCTAAATGCTATCTGATGTGTCCTTAATGTGACCTCTCCAGCTTTTCTGCAAACTCTTTAATTAAAGCACAGATACTCAGAGAGCCCCACTCAAACCTAATTTCAGAGACCAGTGAAACCTGGGACTGGTGGGTCTCAAGGACCTCATCACATAAAGGAACATTCCACAGCCATGAAAGAAAGCTGAGACCAGAAAGATCCATGATGAGATCTGTTCCTCAAAGTGAATCATAACCTTGTCAATTTCAGAGTCCACCTTCTGAAGAAGGTGCTTAATAAAAGTTGCTCCCCATGGGCTACCAGCTCTCTACCCGAATGTGTGTCTACCACTGCTGTGCTTTGCTGGTTGGTGATTGTAAGGGTGAATACTTCTTTTTTTAGCTGGAAAACACATTCTGTCAAAAATTAACACTTCACAAGAAAAATTACTTTGATGCATGTCTCAATCCCTCTGCAGCTGAAAGACGTTTTACAGTTTTTAGAGTCTTTTGGATTTGTATTCCCATTCAAACAGACTGGACATTTTAGGGAGCAAATGAATTTGTGGGGAAAACAAAACAAAACTAAACAACAACAACCAAAAAACCCACACAAGGAAAGATTGGTGGGTTCGTTTGAGTTTTAAAAGGTCAAAATCAACAAAAAATTTTCAACTGGCCCTTAAATTTTATTTTTTTCCTTCCAGATGATCAGTTAAAAAAGCAAAACAAAACAAAACAAAAAACTAGCTAAACCAGTTAGGACCTCAGGGCAGACCCAATAATGTAGGTATGGATACATAATAATGGTGAGGAGATAACTCACCACCTAGAATAAAACGGGGAAATACATTCTCATGACACCTCCCATGAGACAACTGAAGACTATCCAGAGCTCTTTGTGCAGAGTAGGAGTCACTCCCAACCATGTAGCACATTGCTGCAACATAACAGTTTGTTTCTTAACCACTTCAGTTCTTGCTTCTGAATTTCTGAGGCCACACTAGCCTTGAAAGTCTCCCCTTTGGAAACATGTTCTACAGATGAGTCTCTGAAGAGTGGGTGGAGAGAACAGATCGGGCTGTCACCTCACGTTCAGCCCAATCGTCTAAATCAGAACCAGCTCCTTGAGTGAGAGGCTTTTAAGAACAGTGGGCACACTGCAGTCACTGAGACAAACAGCATCAAGTGAGGTTCACAGAAGCCTGTCCTTGGCTTGGGCCCTGCTCCCTCTCCAGTGACAATGACCAGAGATTTGTGTGGCAGCTCTAGGTGAAGAAGTCTCCCTGTTCCTCAGTTTATCCCAGTGAGTGACTGTGTATGTACTCGAGGTGAATGCTAAACACACACTTCCCTACCCTGGCATCCTGGAGGCATAAATTCTGCAAACTGCAGCATAAGCATTCTTCTGACTTCTCCTGGTAATTGGTTTGATGGATACTAAGAGCTGGAGACGCAATGTAGGCTGCACAATTTATTGCTATAGCTAATTATAGAGAGTGTACACGTGCAGCATGTTGCGAAGAATGAAGTGTACAACTGCCTGCATATACAAAGTATCCCTACATTCTCCTTCTAATGAAAGCCCCAGATGAAATTTCCTGAAGTATTTGCAATCAACATCTTATAGAAAGCAATCCAATCTAAACATAGTTAGCATCCTCACAAAGTAGCCTTTTATGGCCACCTTAAAAGTATTTGGCTAGACATCAGCACTTATATTTAAGTACTCTGAACATTTTGAGCCACAAATTTTGAAATGCTTTAAACAAGGTGGAAACTTAATATCCTAATTGCTCAATGTAGGAAAGAGGGGAACTTCACCAAAGGCTTGATAAAAACCAGTCAGAATTAGTTATGTCAGTCAGAAATTATTTATCTCTTCTACTCCTCACTACACACAAGATCACTTTCTTAAGGTCCTTACCAAGCATCCCTTCCTCCACTGAAAATGATGAAAACTCAGTGTTCAGCAAACACCCATTTCATCTGGCGGCATTTTCAGTGGCATTTTTGACCACAGCCTGATGTTCTTTAATTAGCTTTTAAATTAAACATTTGTTTTCCCGCTACCAACAGTTCTACAACACGTAGAATTAGTCAAATTAATTAGTCAAATTAGCAACAGGCAAAATCATCATGCTAAGATGTAGAAGCTATTTATGGGCCAGATCCAAAGTTCAATTTACTTAATTACTGACTTAGCATTTAATTCACTGTGCCTCAGTCCATCTCTGTTTGGTTTGGGACCAGTTTCCCCTCTGGGCTTTGTCACTGGCTCGACAGCCACACAGAAAAGGAGGGTTCCAGCGTGCTGAACCTTTCCAAAGGAGCTGCAAGAGGGACTCCTCAGTGTATGCAGCTGAACACAAAGCAGAAGGTGTGATTTGGAAGTCAGTCCACGCTACGAAAAGGAGATAGCCACTGCTGATGTCTGGGGGTGGCTTCCCTGTTGAGTTCTGCTCATCTCATCGGGATGAATGGACCTGGGGAGATACTTCTTCTGCAATGCAGGTGTTCTTTCTGCCACAGCACTTCTTGACAGGTCAGGGTCATGTCTGAAACCTCTGGAGTGTTGTCCAGATTCATGGAGCTGCTCCAGGGACTCTTTCCTGCTTCCAACAGCCCTCAGTATGGGGCAGCAGTAATTGGATATTGATGGAGAAGCAATCCATTTGTCACAAAGTCAAAGAATGGTCTGGCCTTGAAAGGGCTTTTAAAGATCATCCAGTCCAGCGTCTCTGCCATTAGCAGGGACACCTTCCACTAGACCAATTTTTTCAAAGACCCATCTAACCTGGCCTTGAACGCTTTCAAGGTTGGGCATCCACACCTTCTCTGGGCAACCTGTTCCAGTAGCTCTATATTCACATATATTCATATATATTCTATATATGTCTTCCCAATATTCAATCTAAGCCTATCCCCTTTGTCAAGGCATTTCCCCTTGTCCTGTCACTCCATGCATTTTTCGGAAGTCTATACATGACTGCTGTTGCAACAAAATACAGTTCAGTCTCTGAACTTCAGAGGCACCCAAACTTTCTGCTTTGTACCTGGGTGGCTCACTAACCTTTTGGAGCAAGAAAAGGACATATGGCCCTATTTTCAAAATAACAGTCTCATTATGGCTAAAAACACCAAATAATGTCTTC
>JAWWEV010000095.1:9498701-9518393 GCA_035583235.1 Hafferia zeledoni
TTTCTCACACTACCAGGTATCATTTTCATTTTGTCTTTTATGGAAATACCTGCTTCTCGCTCCACTGTGCATAAAGTCAAACAGGTGCTTTGCTGTGCAAATACCTGACTAATGAAAACCCTGGTACTTACTTGAAACCTGGACACCATGAGAAAGTCAGAGCAAGAAAAGACAATTCTGCAAAGGACTGTCTTTTCATTAGGACAGCAATGGAAAATAATAATTTACCCCAGAAACGGATTAAGGACAGTTGATAAAATCATAATAACAACTTGTTAGGCAATGAAGTGATCAAAGGGCCTAGTTAGAAACAGAAGTAATTGCTTTCTGTTTGCCTAAGCACAGGCTGCATCTGCTATGTCTTACAAAGAGTAATTGCAAATGGCATAATATTAACCTCTAGACTCCTGAGACATCACTGAGAATAAGGTTGTATGGTGCTTTACCCTTGACAAAAAAATGTGTGTTTTTAATTTGGGAGCATTATACTGCAACTGCTGCCTCCCCTCAAGGTCACCAAGAAGCAGAGTTAATTCATTTGGCAGGTTCGTTCGAGTTCTCAGGAAAGAAAGATTGCAGCCTTCAGTTTTGCTTCCAAAATGTACTCAATACAGCTGATGCTGTGAGCATGTAACTACCAGCCAGCAAAAAGGCTGCCATAGATGCTGCAACACAGTCAAGTATGCAGAAGAAGGTGTTTTCCTAAGCAAGCAGATTAATTCTTTATGCATCTCAGTCATTTTAGGAGCATCAGAGACTTAATCAAGATGATCATGTAGAGTATTTCACCATATTTATGAAACAGAGACACTACATTTTCTTCTTATTAAGTGTAGTGGTAAACAGCTGAGGAAAAATGAAGTGCACTTTTGAAACACCTCATTCCCCTGTCTTTTGTGTGTGACCCCTAGGGATTGAGCTACTCTGTGCTGCTGCTAATATCTGACAGCTGTGCAGTTGAAAGAGGCAGAATCTCCTTCTTTGTGTGCAGTGTGTTACTCACTTTTAGGGAAAAGAAAATTACTACCACATAGTGCATCCATAAGTGCACATTTTAGGTCAAAGCAGCAAATCAAATTCTGATTTATTGCACTGCATGAAGGAAGAAGGAGGGACAAGAAGAGTGTGGGAAGAAGGAAGATATAGAAGAGTTATTCCCTTATGAGATACTTCTTAAAACTAATTTATGCTACTGGGAAAGGAGGGAAGTTGATTGCAGACTCAGGGCTGGGAAAATCAAAAGTATTGTGTGGGACAAGCTGGGGAAAGCTGGGTATTGGTCATGCTCTATGATGATATTATCAATGAAACATCCTAATTCAAGAATATTATGTCTTCCTTGTGCTCTCTAGATTTTAGTTTAGCATCTTCTTGACTAGTCTGTGCTCTTCTTCTGTAACTTGCAGCTTCTGCTGGGGTTCAGCACCTTCCTTGCCCTTTGTAACGTGTTCAGGTACTGCTTTGAGGAAAAAGATGCACAATGAAACCCCTTACTTGTTTCTGGCTTACTTCCCTGCTTATTGATTTATGTATTCTCCAGACTACAGCTGGGTCTTCCCAATTTCTCAGGCATAGAAGTTTCCATGGTAACCTCCTGAGTGAAGGTAATACTGTAGCAGAAATCAGCATTAAGCCAAAAAGCCACCCATGTGCACAAAAACTGCACAGGATCAGGTTATGAAACCATCTGGCATGGTTAGCACAGATCCCACCTGGGCCACTCGTGGCTTTCTAAGCTGCCTTTCCTCTTTTGTCCCTTTTCCCTGTTGGTCTGCCTCTTTGTTGCCATATTTGACATAGCACTCCAAATACATTGCAAGGGCACTGCTTGTGGGTGTCCTGAAGCCACACTGTCATACCAGCACCACTGTCCCTGGAGGATTTACTGCTGCGGCAGCTGGTGGAGCAGAGACAGGGAGAGATGAGCCCGCTGGCAGGTGGCAGCACCACCACTGCTGAACTGCATCTCAGTAGTGCACCCCAAACCTGGACACTTGCTTCACTTTGAAGGTGGTGTTGCAGTATAACAACTGCAGGTTGTGTTCCTCCTCTCTCTTTACTGTAGGTAGAAGGACCGTCTTCTCGCAGCAGTGTTTAAGCAATAGGAGTCTAAGCCAGAGAGGAGCCAGTGGCTGGTGGACTTGTTTCCCAGGTGTAGGAACTGCCCATGGACTTGATCATCCAGCTCTTGGCAGATAGCAATGAGTGCTCAAAATTTTCTTGTAGAATGATAAAATAGTTTGAGCTGGAAGGGACCTTTAAAGGTCTGTCTGTCCAACCCTCCTGCATGGGGAGGGACACCTTCCACCTGACCAGGTTGCTCATACTCCCTTCCAGCCTGACCTTGAATGTTTCCAGGGATGGGGCATCCACAGTTTCTCTGAGCAATCTGTGCCAGTGTTTCAGCACCTACAACACAAAGAATTTCTTCCCAATATCTAGCCAACCTGCCTTTGTTTAGTTTGAAACCATTAGTTCATGTCCTATCACTACAGACCTTCCTAGAAAGTTCATCTCCATCTTTCTTACAAGCACCCTTTAAATACTGAAAGTCTGCAAGAAGATCTCCTGGGACACTTCTCTTTTGCAGGTTGAACAATCCCAGCTCTCTTCCCTTCACAGCTCTGCCAGACCATGAGAGGAAAGAGCATGTGGATTTGAAGCTGTACTTCCTTGTGCTTCTGCTCCCAAGAATCACTGTGAGCTGAACACACACCCTGCCCAGCATGGGAGGATATTCCTGGCCAAGTTTCTGTTACTCCAAGAGGTTTTTTGAAAAACGCACTGAGCATCCAAAGGGATGGTAGAATTTATTAAAACACAAAAGCAGCCAGGACTGTCCACATGAAACATACTTGTAGCTGCCCCTCAGCAAAACCTGACCCAAGCAATACCACCAATAGCAGAGAGATGAGAAACTGGTAATTATATGCCCTAGACACAGTGCCAAGCAGACCTACTCATTCAGCCACAAGCAGGAAAGCTGAGTTGTGAAGGGACACAGTGCCTCTTTCCAAAATACACTTTTCCACTCTTTGGATACCAGGTGGTTTCCTTAAAGCCCAGTGTGTCCTGATGGAGGTGACTGCAGCTTCACAGAGACAGCAGGGTTGTTCCTGACTTGTTTGTCTATGACCATTGTAAGACTGCAATCAGAGGAAGGGGAACTGTGTTCAGATCTACTCTGAAATTTATTCTCTCATGTAACTCAGAGTATTTTCTAGTAACAATGCAAAGACTTTTATGCTTCGTCTGACTTTTGGAAATTGTCCAGGAACAGTGTTTCCTTCTTTCTAAGAATTTTTGTCTGCATGTTTGCTAACTCTCCTGCATGATCCTCTTAAACTCACAAATCTGGAGTAATCTTAAGAAAAAAACCGTTACTTTCAGAATTTGTGGAACACATGGAAGCATTATGTCTATTTTAACTACAATTCTTAGTTCTCTGTCTTGTATGCTATGCCAAAATCAAGACCAAACCTGGTTATGGAGCAATCTGGGTTGTCCCTGCAATATTCCCTTCCCTACCCCTACAGAGATAGGTGCTCGCTGCCAGAAAACATCATCAATAAGCATGCCTAGTTTTTGGAGATGCCTTTTTTTGTGTAAGCAAAGAAGGACAGTTTTCCTGGTCTGGAATGTACTGATAGAAATCAAGCTCTCACCAAACTGTAAAAGGAGTACTTTGACCTGATTTCTTCATACAATAGGGTTCCTTCAGGATTACAAATTCTCTAATCAGCTCTGAAGAGGGATGGTAAGTCAATTGCTTTCACACATACTCATCACTGGACCTGCTTCTTCTCAGAAAGAAAGAGGTCAAAGAGCTGTGATGTTCTGCAATATACAGTAAAATATCTGACCATAGCAAGGCAGTGAGAAAGACTTGCTGTGGTCAGTGAGGGAAGGTCTGGAGCAGAAGCTCTAACAAGGTCACACATAAATTGAGGGAAAATTAGATATCTGAAGTGTTTTCTCAATGTTTTGTTATTCATTGGTTCTGTCTTACTGATGCATAATGCTTTTGCTGTGTGTTTGGTATTGCCACACAACAGACACGATGAAGAATCACTAATGCACTAAGCTGCAAACTTGTGTCCCCATCTGCCAGGGATAAGCTGCCAGAAAAGAAAACTATCTTTGCATTAAATGCTAGTACAGCAATTACTTCTTACAAGAAGAACTGGAAAAATCAGGCTACATTTTGCTCATCTGATGACTGACAAATTTCTTACTGGGTGCTTGACCACAAGTTACATTTAGGTAGATCTCCTGATCTGTGCCCTTGAGCCATAGTGATAAAAATGTGCAAAACATTGTGTGATACAACCTGGAGAGTGCAAAGCAAGAGTCTGATTTTAATTATTGTGAGAATAGATTTATGCAGCTGACAGGATGACAGAGACAAAAATACACCAGAAGATCTGACAGAGAGGAATGCCATTGATGTAGGCGTACATCAGTGTATTCCTTTGTTTCTGTCTCCATAGGTACACTTTAGGCTGCATTGGGAGAGATGTGCAAAACACACACTCCTAGGAGCAAGGCTAAATGACCAGTGCCTTTGTACTCTGGTCTTAATTGGTGTTTGTAAAAAGCAGGAATAAGACATCATCATTCTGACTGTATCATGTGTAGCAGAACTGGTATGAATTCACAAGTGTCAAGATAATGGGTAATTTGACTACAGACCTGAATTATTCTCCTTGGATGCAGTTAGGGAAGGTTTCTCTTTTCAGATTCTGTGCCTCACAGATACTTGGTCACCTGAAATAGCATTTTGTCCTCTTATACTCCCTGGCTGGTTGCTAAATATAGAAAAACAAAGCAGCCTGATGGAGTTCTGCCTCCTCAGAATGTTGCTTGGTCTACTCTGACATGCCCCACCACTTAACCTCAGCAATAGAAAATGCTAAGCAGTTTGTCAACGTTGACACAAAAGCTGCTTTACAGAATATTCTCAGTTTTTATTTCTTTCTGGCCCCTTCTTGTGGAAGTTTGCTGTAATGGACTGTAAGTAAGTGTGCAGTTAGAGCCTACAATCTAAAGGCCTGAAGCTTGAAGCTGTTCGTGGTAGTAACAAATAGCTTACCTGTTTCCTAATCAGTGTTCTTCTAACCTTAACAGCCTATTAAGAGACCACACACTGTACAGGTACCAATTTGCAGGATGCTTTCTCGCTGCTTGAGTTAGCACAGCTGGTGAACAGGTTAATCTCTTGGTTTGGCACTCTGTTTTCATCCATTTCTGCAGCTTTTTGTGACCCTCTTTCTGCCTGGAAATATACAAGGGCCTGAAATGGAAACCTTCATTCTGAACCACAGCCCTGACTACTCTAGTTGCTCTGTGCTTTGGCAGCTGCAGGGGGAGGTCATGTGCCACTGCCACTTCGTTTGAAGCCTGCCAAAGTCTCCCTGATAACTGAGGTATGGAGCTGGATTCAAGGGTTGTTTTGGTTGCATGCCAGGTCTCCCAGACAGGGAACATTAACCAAAGGGTTTTACAGGTGGTGGGGTTTTTTGTTTGTTGGGAGTGGCGTTTTACAGGGTTTGGTTTTTTTTCTTAAGAATGGTTATTGCTCTGCAAGCAGAACCAAGTTGGCACTTGTCCCGAGAAGTTTGCAGTCTGAGATAGATACAGGCATCCTGCTAAGAACAAGTGAATAGCTCAGCAAACAGATGAATTAACAATGCTTTGTTTCCTTAAGTATTTCCTCTAAGCTGATTGATGTAGATGGATATAATAACACAAGTACTGTTGACAGCTTTGTTAGCAATGGAGAGTGTTTATAAAGTTTTCTCACTACTTGGATCTTGCTTCATCATGTTCTTCCTGCAGTCAGCATCCTTTTATCAGGGCTGTGTGATTTTCTTTCCTGCACAGCCATCTACTAGTGGCTAATCACCTTTTTGTCTCTTCTGTCAAACTGAAAATGATGACAGATGCAGAAGTGCTCGGGGAGCCATCCACAGCTCTTATTTCTGTAGCTGGTGTCGGCAGGGTGGAAGCATAGGAGGTAGATATGTTTGAATGGGGATTTTTTTGTTGCTCTCATCTTTTTCTTTCTAGTCTTTAGGGGTCTTCTATGTTTTCATCGGGCAGAGGCAACTAAAGGAAACAAAATAAATTAGTGTTGAACTCTTTGCTATTCTTATGTAGAAGAGAGTAAGGAATCATGAACAGTCATTTTGCTCTTATTGGGAATTTTCCTAGAAGTACAGTATTGTTTTAGTGTCATTCAAACCAAAGGTGTTAAAGTGAGCAGTTGCATGGGATTGCTTGAAGGATTGAGAGCAAAAGGAGGGTATCTTTAACTAGCATGAATGATCCTGTGAGATCTTTTCTTGTGTTATTGTAAAGAATGGCACGGACCCATGCATGAAGTTGAGGAGACAGAGAGAGGATGTCTGAATCCCAGTGTAAATCACATCAGATAGAAAAGTCAAGCACAAAACAAACAACAAGAATGTGATTCGGGGGGATTAAGCTGGAAGTGACACTGATGGACTTGCTGAAAGCAGCTTTGAGGAGGTGTCATGGTTTAATCCCAGCTAACCCAGCCCCAGACAGTCACTTGCTCTTTCCCCACCAGTGAGATCAGGGAGAGAAGTTGAAGAGTAAAAGCTGAAAAACTCATAGGTTGAGATAAAGACAGTTTAACATGGAAAGTAAAAGCTCTGCACACAAGAAAAGCAAAACAAGGAGGTAATTTAGTGCTTCCCAAGGGCAGTCAGGTGTTAAGCCACCTCCAGAAGTACAGGGCCCTACCATGTGACTTGGAAAGACATACACCATCACTCCAAACATCTTCCTCTTCCTCCTTCTTCCCCTCAGTTTATATACTGAGCATGATGCCATATGGTCTGAAATATCCCTCTGGTCAGTTGGTGTCACCTATCCTGGCTGCGTTTCATCCCAGCCTCCTGTGCAGATGCAAATTCCCTGCCAGTGAGGCAGTACCAAAAGCAAAAAGGCCTTGTGTCTGTACAATACCTGCTCAGCAATAACAAAAACATCCCTATATTATCAACTCTGTGTTCAGCACAAATCCAAAACATAGGCCCATACCAGTCACTGGGAAGAATATTAGCCCAGACAAAACTAGCAGAGAGAGTATATTCTTTACACATAAAATCCCCAGCAGACTGATGTATAGAAACTTTCCCACCTTCCAAAGTGAGGAGCAGAAAGCACTTTGCACTGACAGCTGTACAACTGTGTTTTCACCATGAAGACAAAAATGGGGTAGCCTTCATGAAGCCATGAAAGCCCATTCACACCCAGACACATGAGCAGTGTGGCTGAGGAGGAAGCCAGCTGTCCCTGCTATCCCAAAGGATTAGAACAGGAAAACAGCAGAGGCAATAAATGAACAACCTTTAATATAAAAATGCTGGCAAACAAAATGCTAAATTGTTCAGCTATGCAATCTTACACTTATCAGACTGGTGCTAGAGCAAAACTCATCTGTAAAAGCTCCTTGTTTCACCCCTAGTTAGAGCTGGCTATCCTTGCTGCTAACAAACAGAGCAGTGTCTTGAGCAGCACTCTGTTCTCCTGATGTTAAGTGGGGACAAATCTGAAACAGGATTTGCATTAGAAAAGGAGATGAAACCCAAGGCTTTTTTAGATTTTAATTGAGGCATTCATGTTTGGTGTGTATATATAAAGATAGTTTAAAAAAAAAAAGGACTTAAATATTAATTCCAACCTCCCCTCTTGCTACTTGCAGAGGAAAATATGGCATAGACTCTGTCAGCCTACAAATGACAAGGCAAAAAATGTGTCTACACACTACTAAGACAAAGCTGTGAGAAATCTGTTGTTTACTCATCTATGTTATTTTTAAATTCATATTCTAAACTGTCTTAACATTTTTACCCATCTTTATTCACCTTGAAGATCTTTTATGGTAAAAACACATTGCAGAGCAAAAATCAGCTGTTGAATAGAACACAGCCTGCTATGTTACATATTAAATTACTAGGTAATTAAAAGTCGATTCTAATGAGATAGTTTGGAGCACATTCGTCACATAGGTCATAGTTGCTGACACTGGAATAAGGGGTGAGGTGTTCCATACTGCCTTTTTACTATAATCTTACTAGAATGAGTGTTTTTTCTCCTTTTCTGTTGGACCTAGCAGGAGGAAACATTTAAATGCGCACACAGGGCTTAGGGATCTGCATCAATATATGAGTATGTTTCTTCTTCATCGTGATCTCTCCATGGCATTTTCACTTCATCTGTCTTTCCAAAATGTCCCACACTAGTATGCAGGACCTGGGTCCTGTTATCCACCTAATTCAATGGAAGGTGAAAGGACAAGAGGAAATAGCTTCAAGTTGTACCAAGGAAGTTTTAGCACAGGTTGGAAAAATATCTTCACTGAAAGTGTGATCAGGCATTGGAGTAGACCACACAGGGAAGTGGTGGATTCACAGTCTCGGGTGGTGTTCAAAAGGCATATGGATGTGTCAGCAGGTTTTACTGGTTAACAAGGCAGTGCTGCATTAGTGGTGGGACTCAGTGATGTTAAAGGTCTTTTCTAACCTTAATGATTCTATGATTCTATCTACCAGGAAGACAATTCATGTAATTTCCTGTGGGTCTGAATAATGCTTATCCTGGGAACAGTCCCTCAAGCATTTATTACCACAGATATCTTGATTTTATGTCCACACCAGGTGCTGATGAGTTAACACCACATGAACTGACATCATCATAGTTTCAGGTGTAAAGCCACTATACCAATCTGTCTTGAATGAGAAGTTGCTGACAATTTTGAGGTTTATGTTGTTTCCAAGTTTTCGTGTGGGAGGACTGGAGGCATTGATTTCCCTAAACATGATGTTTTGAAGACTTCAGACCTCTGTCCTTCTGACATGTACTGCACCAAATGCAAACCTACATTTTAAATTTCATTCTTGTATGCTGGTTTTTCATAAACTGAAACTCTTTATAGAGTCTGTCACCTTCTCTGTTTTAATAATGGCTCACAAAGTGTTGTCCTGGGTCTGGGGTTTATCTTTGAGCTCTAGAGCAAAACTGATGAGAAAACAAACCCAACAACTCCTCAAGGCTTTTTTTTTAGAAAATGTAGAAGTAGTATTTTTGCATGGAAAATGTGATACACAGACACTCCATCCCACATGGTCATCTGGTGTGCAGTACAGCTCCAGCTGGTGGAGATGGAGGAATGAAGGTGACCATAAATCCCATATCTTAATGTACATAACTGCAACATGAGGGTTCTTGTCAGTACACTCAGGTCTGCACATGTCTTATTTCCACAAAACCCTGTCTGAATGACCTAAGCTTGAGGAGTCTGTGCTTTCATCAGTTGCCATGAGGCCACATATGTCTCTGGTAGCTTCTTCAAAAGCACCTCCAACACTGTTTCACAAGACAGTGTTGCTATTTGAGAAGCTTTGAGAGAAGCCATTGTAAAAGACATGAGGATATTTGATAGAAATGGAGCCTGCAATTGTGAAGGGAATGTTAGGGAATGTAGGGAATACAAATGATTCAAAGAAATTGACCGCTTTAAAAAACATGTAACATCTCAGCAGAGTTCCACATTCAACCATTTCAAACACGAGACTAAAAAATAACAGTTCATTTGGCCAAAGGACCAGGTTCTTCATCTGAAATTTCTTAATTTAAGTTGGTTCAGTTTCAAGAATTTCAATGGAGTGGTATTTCTGTTTCTTGAGAATCTGGCCTTCCACGTTTGATCACATTGCTCTGTTTTTATGATTTAGTTGGTATTTCCTGTCTGAGGATTCTCAGTCTTCAAGAAAGCGCAAGAGTACAAAGTACCCTAAACTGTATCTCAAATTGTGTAGGGTGTTACTCTTAGAAGGTAGGAAGTATGACATAAAAGGAAAAAGCTACTGCTATGCACCCTGGCCAGTGGCAGAGGCCATAGTGTCCCCTGAGCAGCAAAATCATAGAATCATAAGAACAAAAAATGGTTTGGGTTGGAAGGGACCATCTAGTTCCAACCCCCTGCCATGGGCAGGGACACATTACACTATCCCAGGTTGCTCCAAGCCCCATTCATCCTGGCCTTGAACACTTCCAGGGATTCACAGCATCTCTGCACAACCTCACCACCCTCACAGGGAAAAATTTCTTAACAACTGACCTAAACCTGCTCTCTCTCAGTTTGAAACCATCACACCTTGTCTTAACATGCTCTTGTCCTCTCCATTCCTCTTATAGTTCCTTTAGGTACCAGAAGAGGCTCAAAGGTATCCCTGGAACCTTTTCTTCTCCAGGCTGAACAACTCCAGCTCTCCCAGACTGTCTCAATAGCAGAGGTGCTTCAGCCTTGAGTATCTTTGTGGGTTCCTCTGGACTTGCTACAGCAGGTATATGTTCCTCCTGTTTAGGGGATCCAGAGCTGGACCCTGGGCTGACTATCTGTGTACTGCAGGTATGTCAGGTACAGCTTGGCACACTTGTAAGGCAAAGGGAAAATGTCTGCAAGTGTGGCAGAGAAAGAGGTGAGACTTGGGGGTGGAAAGGCTGCAGGACAGTTAGTTTGTTGCTTCTGCCACTGATGGAGAGGTGAGAACGGGGAAGAGCTTCTGCTCCCACCTACACTTTGTGCATGCTCTGTGTCTCTCAGTGGTGATGGGTGTCTGGTGAGCTGGCACAGGCAGAGCAAGGGGTGGGACTGTGGCATTTTACAGCCTCTCAAGAGTGGATCAGAACAATGAGTTGAAGAGGTAGGTAACTTCTGTGGAAGTCTCTGTTCTCTACTGACCAAAGACATGGCTCATCCTACTAAGATTTCCTCTCCCCTCCCTCTTCATTCCTTCCCATTTCCACCCAGGCAGACCATTAAATGATTTAGACAGAAGTAATAACAATGATCACGAGCAGGAGTCAGACAGGAAATTGCTATGCAAACCAAATAAACTTTTGTCAGCAGTCCATTTTTAATATACTCTGAAGCTCATTTAAAAATGTAATTCTACAGTGCATCTGAATGTTTAAATACACCTGCAAAGGAGAAAAGTCACTGACTCATGCAAAATTGCTCTGAAGTATATAATTAATTTTGATACACTGAAAATCCAGGAGGCCCACACTGAGTTATAGTGTTGGATTTCTTTATGGCCTATTTAATGCAAATGAGAAACCTTTTTCTTTTGTGCATGTAGATTTTATATAAGGTCGTGGCTGTTGTTTTGGACAAAATAATCTTCTTGTCTTTTGAAATGTATGTGCATTTCTGATATTGTTCCCAGAAGAGCAAAACATTTTTTTAAGACCATGTGAGGTGCAAAGAGAAGCCAAAACAAATAGACAAATGGAAAAAATAGATTTAAAAATAAATTTTGAATTTCATTGCCTGTGATTAAAATGCAACTTTCCAGGACTTGAGCTGAGGATCTTTTGTATTTTCAGAACCTATCAGGTTTTTGCTTGGAAAGTGAAGAGTTGGGAACCTTTTCTTGACCTTTCATATTGATCTCTGTTCTGTTTTTTTCAGGCTTCTGTGGCATACTTGATATTATGAGGAAAGAACTAATTTCTCTCTCACAAGCTGCTTTGTGCTCTTCAAACAGCATGTGAAGTCAAAGCTCCGCTGTGTGTGGGCTTTTACAGACAGTATTTGTGCTCTGAGTAACTTATGCAGCTGGTTCCTTATCTCCCCACAGGTGGGTTGAGTGAGGAGCAGAAAAGCCCTTGCCTCTGTGTAAGCACAGCTCAGGAGTGATGAAAACATTCCTGTGTTATCAACAGTGTTTTCAACACAAATCCAAACACAACCCACACCAGCTCCTGTGAAGAAAATTATCCCAGCCATACCCAGCACACTGAATTAGCAAATGTGCAGTTAGCTCAGACATTGCTCTCCTGTCCTGGGAACATGGTGGCTGAGATGAAGAGGGTGCATTTAAGTGTTCTCACCAGTGTTCCTCCCTCTGCTGAGCATCCCATGTGCTGACCAGTCACTCTGCCTGCCCCAGACATCTCTCTCCCTCCTTACTCTGGAGGGAGGGTGAGGTGAACCAGCCCCATGCCTTGTGCTGCATCTCCATCCCCACAAAACCCATAGTCTTTCTCTCAAACCAGGGAGGTGTTGAGGAATACTTTAATAACACAGGCCACAGTGTGTTATTGGAAGCCTATGTGCACAGTCCAGGCCATAGAGAAGGGGGAAACGGGCCCCCTGTATTTTCAGACCTGCTTCAAGAAGAGCAGTAAACAATAGAAGGAATGCAGCCACCGTTAGGAGAAGCAGGTAAATACGCTGATACAGCAGGGCATAGTTTTGGGAAGAGTACCAATCCGACTGCGAGGGAGAGCAAGCACACCCTAGCCATTAACCAATGATATTCCTGTGCTATTTGTAGCCTTAGAAAGTTTGTGATATGTGTGTGTGTAATGTAAACAACAAAATTGGAGCACTGACTATACTTCTGTGAAGGCAATATCTTTGACTCTCGGCCGGAACCTGGGGAGCTCAAAAAATCGACATTTCTTACTTTAACGAGGACTCAGTCACTCCCATCAGGTCAGAACTTTGCCAAAATGAAGTGATAGTATGTGAGGCCTGCAAGCTGCTGCCAAGAAATCAAGTTCACCATTTGCCACTGCTCTCTGCTCAGTGCAGGTGAGGCTTTGTTTCTGTTATTCTGTGGTGAGCATGAGCACTGTGCAAGGCAGTGGTAGTGTCACAAAGCCCAGCTTCACTGCAAATAGCCATACTAAAGAAAAATGGGCTGCCTAAATTAGACTCTTTCAATGTGGATGTGAAAGAGTGGGAGCATATTTTTATGTCAAAGAAGAATGAAATCCTTCCATATGAAAATGCTACCTATAGGAAAAGGTAGTGATGATTTGGGCCCTAAGTGACCCAATAGCAGAAGTAATGTCACAGTGTGGTGAGATGTGGGAATGGTACTGGGTAACAAGGTTTCTGGTAATGTCAGCAGCCCAGTGCCTTAGCAGAAATTACAAAAATGATAAATAGAAAACAACTTTTCTTCCAAGGTAATGTACCTTATCTCCAGTGCAAGACAAATTGTTGGGAAACAACAACTAGAAGCTGTGTATTACAGGCACATGAAAAAGGGCAGTGAACCACAATGGAAAGAGAACGGCCCTTCCATCCACAGTTATTGATTGATAGAACTTTTTTTGAGCAAACACATTTTGAGCAAATATGCCCTTGTCAGAGGTGAAGCTGCTGCCTGAGCATTCTCTCGCCATTCAAGGAATCACAAACATCCCATTGTCAGCAGAACATAGCTGATACTGAAGCATCTGCTGGCATCAACAAAGTACTTGTCTAAAACCAGGAGCAATCTCACTTTATTCAATGACTTTTTAATTCTATGACAGTGCTATTTTCTGCATGTGTTTAGTTTCATTCTTCAAAACAGCAAGATAAAATGGTATATTTGACTGCAAAGCTCCTTAGTGATCTTGAAAACCACTAACAGAGGGCAGACAGGCTGACGAAAGTGGTGGATTGGTTAGTTTTTCCTAAAGAAGGCTTTGGCTTTCATTTGTGAAGTGCTGACATACAGTGAAGCCTGACTTCTTTTTCCTCAGACGCTTCTAACTATATGGTGAAAGGTTCACTTTGCTTTTCTAAAGGGCTATTAATGAGCCAAAGGAGACAAAAATAGCCAGTTCAAGATTGGAAGAAGAGAAGTTTCTTTGGCAGGTAATACCAGAGTGGAATGCCTATGTCCTGGCACAACTGCTCCCAAAATACACCACTGAATAATTCAAATTTCATCTTCCAGGATAAAAGAAACTTTTTACAGAAACCTTCCAAAGCCAATGAACAGAGGTGGATTGCTAGTTAGTATTGGGAGAGTCAGGATGGAGATGGGAATAGAAGCAAACACTTCTTCTGGGTCACAGAGAAGATGGATGGCACAGCTGTGACCTGAAAGACAGACTAAGGGAGCAGCAGGCTTCTGTAGAGGGAAAACTGGTGTTTTTCTGTGACTTTCTGTGCATCAAAATCCCGTGATTCAGGGTTTATAATGGCTCTAGATATCTGCTCAAAAATGTCCTCATGAAAGATGGATAGCAGCTTCTTTTTAGGACAAGTGGATGTGTTGGTCTACTTTAGACCCCTTTGCAGAGTCAGAACATGTAGTCTCAATAATTGAGAATACAGTTTTGTCTCCTGCTGTTGTCCTAGCATTTTATTCACAGAAATTCATCCTTGGTGACACTGATGACAGGAAAAGAAGCTTATTAATGATTTTAGTGGCACATGTAAAAATAAGTAGAACAAAATTCTTGCAGTTTGCACAAGAATAGGTAGAGAGCTTGGTTTGGGCTTACTGAGATGGAGAAAAAGTGTTGTTGATGTGGGAGAATAATAGATACGGGTGGTAGAATAGTTTAACAGCACTACATTATTCAGCAGTGTTGGTTCTGTTCCAGAAGCTTGTTAGCTGAAGGTGTTTGAAAAAAATTACTATTCCCTCATAACACCTGCTAGCAGAGATTTACCTAATCAAAATCTTTGAAAATATTTTTTTTATTATTTTTTGGACTCTTCAAAGGTCTTTACTGGTGGGTTAGTGGGTTGATTCTTTCCAGATAACAAGACAACAGGGGAGGAGGCCCTTCTTATAGGAGCTATTTATTTATGTCCTTTACTGAGGGACACTGTCGCTGATTCAAAATTTATGTGTTTAAGGATGAATATTATGATAAAAAAGATAAATGATAGAACTATACTGAGCTACAACTGATGGATTCATGAATTGACAGTAAGAGATAAAATCAATCAAGGAATCTCTGTTGGAGGGGACCTCTGGAAGTCTGTGGCCCAATGTCTATTCTGGAGCAGGGCCATCTGAATCAGGTTGCTTGGGTTGCTAAGTTCAAACATCTGAAAGGCTGAAAACTGTACAAGCTCTCTGGGCCCCTGTACTGGTGTTTGACCACTTTCATGGTGTCCAGAGATTTCCTTCCCTCCAGCTGGGATGAGTCTGGCTCTGTCCTCTCCATACTTTTCCAGCAGGTACCTGGAACAAGACCAATGTAAAGCAAATGACTATGTAACTCAACAGGTCTTCTGCACTTTTTATTCATCTAGGTTTGCACTGAATACTTTTGCTTCAATGACTGTGGATCTGTACCTTTTCTCATGTTGAAAGGGGAAAAAGTGAGGATTTTCTGAGAACATAGTCTGAAGATTCTGATCTTGTGAAACCACTGGTAAAAACATCCAAGTCTTAATCTTTAGGTGCTTTTTTTATTACAGTCTGCAAGTTTTGTTAGCTAAAGCACGGCCAAAATGTCACACTGTGTGTGAGAAAAGACAGTGGAGTATTATTCTCCAGCTGTTGTACAGAAAGGAAAAATGGAATATTAGCTGTCTGGGGGGAAATATAAAAAGGAATACTTGATGGATTAGGCGATAGGCTATAAACAACCTGTCATTTTCCTTGAATTCTTTTTTCTTTTTAGTCCTGGTTTATTCACTGCAGATATTATTGTCTCAGTAGCAACTCTTCTTTGCCATTAATATTGCTTAGTGTTGCCCTTAGCTTTGTTTTAATTCATGGTGACTGAGCACTGAACTACCTGTGCCTGTTCATCTCAGCTGGAGCACAGAGCAACCTGTGGCTTTCTCTGCAGTAAGGATCCACTGCATGGACAAGAGAGGGGGGTGATTTTTTAAACTTCTTTTCTTCAGTTTCCACTGGCAAACAGGGGTTATCTATTTCTAAAAATAATGTAAAAAACTATAGCAGCAATATCTGGGGAATTCAGTGCTGCAGCTCATTATTTTTCTGAATGCAGGTGCTTCACAAGACATATCTAAGAGGAAAAGATGTCTGTGAGAGACACTGCTTGCACTGGCAGTGACACCAAAGGCACTTGTGCCTTATCATAGCTGAGAAGCACCAATTTCCTTCAAATCCATACCCAAAAGCCCCACCTTTGTCTGGCTCCTGTACCAACTAATATTAAAAAACTGTGCCTTCTTTGTTTGAGGAATCCACTCTCTGTCTTCTTTGCACTTCATATCTTTTGTAAATGAGTTTTCACAAACTCTGAAAAGCAACTTCTGACTGAAATTAAAGTACTAAAAGAAGGCAAGTTTAGAATATATATAAGGAAGAAATTATTTACTGTGAGGATGGTGAGGCCCTGGCACAGGTTGCCCAGAGAAACTGTGGATGCCCTATCCCTGGAAGTGTTTAAGGCCAGGCTGGATGGAGCTCTGACAAAGCAGGGATAGTGAAAGGAGTCCCTGCCCATGGCCGTTGGGGTTGAAACTGGATGGTCTTTTAGGTCCCTTCCAATCCAGGCCATTCTGTGATTCTGTAATTCCAAATATCTTCTGAAGTCAGGGCTTTCATCAATAACATTCTCTGATGGAAGCAATTTGTTAAAAGTCAAGGAAATCCTCATCAAACAATTTCAAACATACTTTCATTTTTTTAGGAAGAGCTGATATTGTCATCAAAGTCTGGTAATTGCCATTAGCCCATGAATGCCACAGCTTGAGTGTGACATATACATATTGTATTGCAGTGGATTAAAGGCACGGCCTCCATTCTGTGCAGGAATGAACACAGGTTTATTAAGATAGATACACTATTTATACTCTTTAGGCTTCCTTCTGTCACTTTCCAGTCCATATCATCACGACTTTGCAATTCCTTCACTCAATTCTCTGTTGCTAACAACAGGAGACAGGAGGGTCTTTTCATAACCTTGTGGTTATCCTTTGTTCTGCATGATTGTTACAAGTTCCTAGTTTCCCAAGGGTTTTGGTCCACCAGGGCAATAAAACTGTCAGTGTCATTTATAGAGGCATTTTCTACCCCTACAGTGTATGATTTTAAAATTTCACAGCTTAAAACACACTTGTGTTTTATTCATTCCCTGAGCTACATGCTACGTGTTGCCTCTAGTTTACTCCTTTCTTTAATGTGGTTATTAGATTTCTTTCTGTCATAAATTTAACACTTTTTTTCTTTTCTAAATAGTGAACTGTGTGTCTTACTATTTGGACTTGTAACTGCTTTGACAGGATTTCAGGTATCTGGTAGCTAGTGAGTGGGAATAAAGTGAATTTGTTTAACTTGAGAGAGTCAGTTAAAAAACTCCACCTAGATTCTAAGAGAAATGAGTGTTGTCTTTCTGTGAAACATTGTTTTGTTTTGCTAATAGAACTGATGAACAAACTGTCAAAACTCTTTCATGCCTTACCATGTGGTTTCCAGAATAAGTAATGCTTTTAGAGGAGGAATTATACATGCACAGTTCTGGCATTTCAGAAAGCCTAGTGCTGTTTCCTGGACTTAAGTGAAAATCTCTAAAATACTATGTCTGGGTGATCTTTGCTAATTTTTAGCATACAGCTTGAAAATGGCAGATTGTAAAACTTTTCTTTTGTGATTGCATGCAAAGTGTCTCCTGGTGTTTCCCTCACTTCCCATGGTTTGCAGAGGTTTCCAGGTCCCCTGATATTTCCTTATGTGAGGAGGGCATGCCAGGGAGAAAAATTGCGAAATGCCACTTTACTGTGACAGCTTGTGCAGGCACACAGGCTGACAGGGGGAAAGGATATGGTTGCTGCTCTGAGATTTAAAATTACTGTAGCCCAACTTTTCTGATGTGTCCCACAACCAGAGCCCTACCCAAGTCCCTGTGCAAAAGGTGGTATCAAGTTTTTCTCTAATCTTCTTAGTAGCCTCCAGAAGGAACTTTGCTGTTTCAGGAATAGAAAGCCCTTCCACAGACAGACAGAAGAGGTAAACCACCATTCTCAAAATCCTAACAGCTTGTGACAATGGATGAAATGAAAAACTGATGGATGTCCAGTGTTGTGCAGAAATTATAGAAGAGTTTGATGTGGGAAGGGCCTCCAAAGGCAATCCAGCCAAACCCTCTTGCCATGAGCATTGACATCATCAATGAGACCACCTTGCTCAGTCCCATCCAATCTGACTGGGAATGTTTCCAGGGATGGGGTCATGGGTATCCTACCATGTTTTATCCCACTGATGTCCACTTTAGGGATAACCTTTAGGAAACAGAGACTAACTCACAAGGAGTCATTATCCTTTCAGAAGGTATTGTAGGTAAGGTCTTGCACACCAGTGCCAAAGAGAGGAAACTTGTTTCCTTATAGCTCATCATGCAATTAATGTCATCACTCTAATTAATCATCACCAAAACTAGCAAAAGTTACCCCAATTTAGTCTGAGAAGAGGAGAACATTTGGAAGCAGTGTAAAATAGTGAAGTTCAAAGAATCAAGACACATCATCCTTGTGTTCTTGAGCTGTCTGTGCTACCATGTGCAAAGCAATAGGCATTCAAGAGGACTCTTCTGTTAAAATTTAAACTTTTCTGGATTTTCAGCACTCAAGGCAGGTAGACTGTATATATCCTGGAAATCATGTCTTCTTGTCTCCTGCTCTTTTGGCAGAAATCCATGGGGTTTCTCTCAGTTTCTGTGGACAGATGTATTGCACTGAAGGTTTAAATGACAGGTCATTCTCTCCTGACAAGTCTTAACAGACTGGTTCTTAAAATACATTTTTATCTTAGAGTAACTAGAATCTAATAAGTGAGAAGAAAAAAAAAAACCAACATTTTTTTACTGCCCTACCAGAATAAATTTATTTTTGTGGGAGTGTATATGTCTGAGCAAAACACACACATTTGCCACCAGCCTATCTGTTACATACAAACTGCTTGGCACAGTGGCAGCCAGCATAAGCTCTGCTTGGGCAAAGCTTTACCTGACCTCCACAGACACCTAAATAACCTCCCCTGGGATCCATTCTCTTGCACCATTATGAATGGATGGATCCTTCCATTTCTGGCTGCTTGGGAAAGCAAATGCCACCAGACAGAAAGCAATATTTTTTTCTTGAAGGTGAATTCTCAGTGTTATAGATGTACTGTGCCAGAGTCATAAGGAGTGTTGGTCAGAAAACATCATCTCCAGTCACTTTTAGTCCATTCCTGAATCACTTGTGATGTTTTAGAGAATTGAGGAACTGCTTTAGCTGCTTTACTCTGTGCAAACCTCTCACTAAAGGGCGAATACCTCAGTGAAGACTACTGTCCTTTGGGCTAGCTGGGGTAGCAGGACTCTAACTCACATTGTACAGGTCCAGAATGGTCATAGGGCATCCAGATCTAATATATCCATCAGGGTATTGAGGTGGGTTAGTCACAACAGTGGATTCAAAGGCAGATAAAGCTGAAGTTTAATAATGGAGAGTATAACAGTGTAATTCCTTCACTTGCCCTGGTGTAAAATCAGCAACAGCACAAGTAGCTTCCCAGGTTTGATTCCTCAGTCTGAGTTTCCCAATTTACCAATTCCCAGCATATGCAGACATGTTGGGTAAATTTTTCTAGGAAAACTTTTTGTTTCTTTACTTGTCAACCTGTGGTTTTGTTTGGGTTTTTTTCCCCTTTCCTGCTTGAAACTGCATTAGGAGTGGTATTTAAAAGAGTAGCATGGTAGTTGAGTTGTGACTGAAGCACAGGCATGAAGAGTGACAAGAAAAAACAGCATGTTATGCTGTAAGCATTACCTGGCAACTTTCACCAAGAGAACTATACCATGTGAATGCATTATTCATCTCGAGCCACAAAAGATGCAGAGTTTATATCAGTAATTTACAGCTTGCAAGGAGGAGGCACAGCCGGCTTCTGTTTT
>JAWWEV010000095.1:9521626-9545896 GCA_035583235.1 Hafferia zeledoni
GGGGGTCGAGTGAGTGAGTGAGTGAGTGAGTGAGTGAGTGAGTGAGTGAGTGAGTGAGTGAGTGAGTTCTGAAAAATCTTGCTTGAAATCAAACCTCATGGGGAAGGAAATGCTTGCAAAAAGTATCATTTCTTGTGAGAATGATCCTTTTTGTAGTTCTAGTAGTGTTTTTGTCAAAGAATCAGTCTTTGGACTTAAAAATACTGTTTCCCAGAAGGCTCAATGAGTGAAAGTTCAGAGTTGGTTGCATGGAGGCTTAAACCACTGTGGGATAAGCAGCTCAAGAAGGGATTGTAGTGCTGTAATGGTGAGAATAGAAAAAGAACTGCTGAGAGTCGATATCCACATTGCACAGAGAATGCCAGCAAGACCACTGGCAGCCTGGAATATGAGTCTCCTTCTGTTCTGTGGGAAAAGAGTGAATGTTTCCTTCACAGAAAGATGAATTGAACAGTTGAGTGTTGCTGAATTCCAGAAGATGCACTGACACCTGGATGGCTGTGGAGCCAAAACAAGGCCTGGTGGGAATAACAGACTAGGATTGTTGGTAATAACCAAGGACTGTTGACATTAACATGCTGTGAGAAAGAAAAAGATTTATCTGGAGAAGAGCCAGGTGGAGATAGGACAGCATTTTTCTGGGACAAACATCCTTGTTGTAGTTTCTGGAGATAAGTACAACAGAGCACAGCACAAGCACAGGAATGAGGCGAAGAAGCTCTTCTGCTGCTCACTTAAACGTTCTCATGTATAAAGGGAGATCCATTTTCCATAGTACAGATGAGTCTCCAGCCAGCACAGCATTTGGTATAGCAGAATATGAGGTTGTAAGATCTTCTTATTTCCAAAGTATGTATACCAGAATTTAATTTTTCCTCTTCAACATAAGATAGCCAGTCTGCTAAACTTACCTTAGCAGTTACCAGAAACTGATGTTAATTCTCTCTTAATTTACAATACTGTTGTCCTAATTTTATGTGAAAGGTGCAAATGGGTACCCTGTTGTGGCAATATTTGTGCACCAAACCCCTTGAAGTGACAGATCATAACATTTTGGAGCAAAAGATATCATGAAAGCATGCCAATTACATGCTGTGATCCATCATATCAGGGCCCAGACAGCCAAGTAATAGCATTGGTATTAAAACTATTTTGAAGATAGAGAAACAGACTGGAGGCAGCTCTGGTTTTGCCATACAGCAGGTGCATTTGGAAATAAGCACCTCTGAAATTTGTCTCTCTCAAATATCTGCTGCAGGTGAAAGCACGTTACTGAGATATATGAATAATGTGGAGTTGCAAAGACACAGAGGAATACAGAGGTATCTTCATACTAAGGACAATCCTGTTTCATCCCTACATTTTAGCTATATATGCCCATTTCTAAGCAAAGCTCAGAAAGCAGGACATACTCAGAGTTCTGTGGATAGCAGTAGCACTGAGAATGCCTGTTAAATCAGGAGACTACAAAAGGGCATTGGTGGCTTCAAACAAACAGTTTGCAAATGTTTGAGATACTGTATGTTTTAGGTACTGTATGCACATGCACATCCTTCATAGGACTTCATGGTACTTTCATTTCATTCCAATGGCCTGGCCCTATTGTAAATGTCATTATATGTTGCCACATTTGGCTATTGTATTAAATTAATTTAAATACTGGCTAAATCATTATACACTTTACAGTGAGAATTTTACCCTATACATTGGTCAAAACCAGGATATAATTCTCCTTAAATTAAATTGCACGACTGTGCTTAAACCTCCTGTAAAGAGAGAAAATTGAAATTTTGCCAAACTGAAACTAAGAAAAGGAAAAACATTTTTCAATATAATATGGCTAAATCCTGTTTTTCCTACCCAAATATGGTTTGAAGTTTGCCAAATTTGAAGTAAGGATTTCTTCTCAAAGTTGGTGTGGAAGCAGTTAAGTGCATTCAATAACTGGATATGGCTGATATGGCTGTTTTGCTACTACTTTCATCAAGAAATAATAACTCAGGCTTGGAGTGCTTTATGGGCACATAGAAAACACGTGATCACTCAGCTGTAGATGGCCTTTGTGGCTCTGGGCATTTTTTTTAAGCAATTTCTCTTTTCAGAAAAAAAATGGAGGCAACTCCTACAAATTCATTATTCTAGTAAGTATTCCTCATGGAGACAAAGCTCTGGAGTTTTTAACTACAGTGTGTTTATCGTGGGTAGTGGTAATTGATTCATCCTAGGGAAGTGTATCCATGCCTAGTCTCCACTTGTTCAAAACAGCATCAGTTTTGTTACTTATGTTAAACTGATGTCCCACTACAGAAGTGTCATCCTTTAGAATCCAGTAAAAGGACATTTTCCTTTTTTATTTCCTTTTAGCTTATGCTTACTTTTAGCACAACAGACATGATTGCCCTTCCAGAAATGAAAGACCCCTGTGCCTACTGAGGACTCCATGTTGTTCACTTTGGGCATGAGCGCTGTGTTCATGAATATTTCAGCAAGTGATCTAATTTCATGTGGATATATAGGGGAAAGCAGATGTAATGCTTTGATCAGCATTAGTTATGGGTCAAAGTGAACCCTGACAGTGACTTCCATCTGCTTCTGCTGTTGCATTTCTGTGGATGGTAGGGCAGTGCTCACTTAAGGTCTCTGGAACCTTCGGCTTTGTTTTTATTACAGTATTCATATCTGTTCCACTTAAAATCTATCTTTTTCCTGTCAGGATTTCTGAAGTACATAGGTTTTTTAAGACACCACTAAGGAACTGCAGAAAATAGAACACATTCTATACAATTCACAACAACCTGTGGATTTTGCTGTCACTTGAAGGTAGTAATATTAGTGGGTATAAAATAACACTGGATTTAAAAAGCCATTAAGGTTCTGAGCATGAAAATAGACTACCAAAAGTGTAAAGTTCATGCTCTGTATCTAAGCTGAATAACAACCATTCTGTGATTCTGTGAATATGTGGGTGTGTGCTGGGTACTTGCTTTCTGTCTTTTGTGTTATTATGATAAAGCTGGTCACCCTGGCAATTCTGAAGAAAAAATAGTGAGCCATTACTGTGAACAGAGACTAGCATTTTCAGCACAACATTTCAACGGCCATTTATACTGGGATAAAAGCAGAAATAATGACATTTGAGGGGTTGCTTGGGTGTCATGAGACAAGAATAATAGAATCATGGAATCATAGAATAGTTTAGGTTGTAAGAAACCTTTAAAGGTCAACGAGTTTAGCCCCCCTGCTGTAAGGAAGGACATCTTCAGTAGGTCAGGCTGCTCAGAGCCCAGTTCAGCCTGACCTTGAATATTTACAGGGATAGGGCACCTACCACCTCTTTGGGCAAATTGTGCCAGTGCTCCACCACCCTCATTATAAAAAACCTTCCCTGTGTAATCTAGTCTAAGAGGAGGACTGAGTGCAACAAATACCCACCAGGTCTTAAAGTTGTTGTTTAAACAGTTAAAGGAGGTGACATTCAGGACTCTGTGGCACAAAAGGTTCAGCCTCTTTTGGTGGTCTGTGGCTTGTGGTGCAGCTGCAGACACTGTGAGACCTGCAGGTCTCAAGAGGGCTGAAAAAGCCAGGTGTGTTTGTGCAGAGCACCTGCCTCCCTCCCACAACCTGCCTGCACCAGACACCTCAGGGGCTGGCCACCTCCAGGTGTGTGCCAGGATGCTGGCTGGAGGCCACGGGCAAGCTCCTGGGAAAGGGTCACAGGCTACCCTGAGTTCACAATGGAAAATATCTAGGTGAATAGGAATATCTTCAGCAACATTTCAACTCAGGAAACATTCCTAGTCTCTAGCTGATCATAGTCTTCGCCAGAAAAAAGAAAAAGAAAAAAGAAAAAGAAAAAAGGGGAAAAAAAAGCAAGCTGAAATATTGAGATATTTTAAAAGTCCTTGCATTTGTGTTCATTTAAGTTGCCTGATTGTGCTTTGAAAACAATGTATTTAGAAGTTCTGTGTGCTGTTATTCACAAATTGTTTCAAAAAGGTCATGGTTATCTGATATTTAATTATTCAAAATTGCACAATGAATTATTTCTGTATAGGATTTATGGACAGCTTATTCTCAGTCTTCAATATTCATACGGAGACCAGATAAATTTAATTGTATGCCTATGGCTTATTATTCCTGCTGTATGCTTCTGTCCTTTGATTGCATAAATTGCTACACTTACACTTTCTGAATCTGAGTTTCTGATTTTTTTAAAAAGATCATTTTTATTTGTAAGTTTTTGCCAGTGAACAAGTTCACTGGCATGCCATGGAAAATCAAATAGGTGGTGTGCTAAGCTGACAAACTTATCTGAAAATTATTTTTTCCCTTATTCTAAGAAAATGCTGTCAAGCATTTGTATTTTAAAGGACTTCAACCAAGATTTTTGTGGAATTAGGAAAGTAGCATGATGACTGAGAAAAGGCTAGAACATTTCTGGTGTGTTTTGCAGAGAAAAATCTTACACTTTTCAGACTGTATTTGTTTTTTAGTGGCAACTGTTCAGAATCATGTTCCTTCTGAGATGCAGAGAGTGTAACAATATGCACAAAAAAGCATCATCTTGCAGTGTGTGTATCACAGATGAAGTGATAGCTATTTAAAGTACAGCAAGGGAACATCAAAGGCTTCACAAGATTCATTTGCTGCTCTTTGAATAAGAAAAAAACCCACAAACACAGAGCAAAGACTACAATGAAAACTGTTCAGACTGTATCACACAGAAAACCAAACAAAGGTGTTTAGGAACAAAGTAGATACATTGGGTGACTGCTTTCCCAGTATTTCCATCTTGTCTTGATTCATCCATCTCCCATCCAGAGACAAACTTCTGGGACAATCCTCACATAGAGTATGATCTATATCTTCCCCTTCCCATTTCTGGAATTTCCTTCTTGATTTGTAGCTCCCAAATACAGCGCAGAACTATTTAAAAATGTCTTTTGTTTGAGCCCAAGTACACTCTTGCAGTGGAAACACACTGACCAAGCAGATTAATCAGCTCTGTGGCAACCACAGACTGGTTCTCCTTTTTCTGATCAAGGCATTTTGCTTCTGGATGCCAGTTCTGTACATGTCTCTTCCCACATTTCCTGACAGTTTCTGCACTGAACATGGTAGCAATTTTTTTTTTTGTTTTAATGATGGTGTCTATCTGATGAGGGAAGCATAGAATCCTTGAATCATAGAACCACAGAATGGTTTGGGCTGGAAGGGACCTCAAAGACCATCTCGTTCCACTCCCTACCATGGGCAGGGACACCTTCCCCTAGACCAGGTCACTCAAAGCTTCTCTGGACACACCATTTAGCTCCCAGGGTAAGGGTTGCAATGCAGGGAGTGGCACAGACTCCTTTCCAGAGTGGTCATGGCAGAGAGGGCAAAGCAATTCTCTGCTTGCTACTGTTTTAAAAACAGCCACTGCTTTTGAAGGCAGGTCAGAGTCACAGTTCTTCACAGCAAAGCAGGGTCATCCTCCTTTAGTGTCAGGTTGTCCTCAGTGTTCAACCCTCTTTCCAGCAAGCCATGGGAAAGTTGAGGCCATGCTGCTTCTGCACACAGAAAAGCAAAGTATTTTGCTTCAAACCCACATCCAAGTCATTGTCCAGAGAAGGGTCACAGAGCACAAGCAGCTGAGGGAGCTGGGGTAGTTTAGCCTGAAGAAAAGGAGGCTTGGGGAAACATAATAGCTCTCTACCACTACCTGAAAGGAGATTGTAGTCAGGTGAGGATCAGTGTCTTCTCCCAGGTAACAAGCTGGACTCAAGCTGCCCCCGTTGAAGTTTGGATTCTTCATAGAAGGGATTGTCAGAGCAGTACTGCAGTCATCATCCCTGGAGGTACATAAAAGACATATGTGGCACTTGGGGACATAGTTTACTGGTGGGCTTGACAGTGAAGGGTTTATTTTTGGACTTGATGAGTTTAGAGCTGTCTTCCAACCTTAATGATTCTATGATTACATGAAAAACAAGTTCTTAGCCTGTTATGGCTTCTGTAGGTGGGTCACCCTTAGCCCAAATTACAAACTCATTTATTTCCATGTCAGAATGTGATGACCATGTGAAGCAGGTGAGTGACTGTGTGGTTCCCATAGCAAAACTTATGCCAGCCTGGATACCTCACTGCAAAATCACAGAGTCATTAACACTGGAGAAGACCTCCAGGATCATCAGTACAATGATCAAATGTTTAGAAGTACTATATGTAGTTTGAATTTGAAACAGTCCTGTGGGCTCAGTTGGGATGTGATTCTCATCTTCCTTTTAGGAACATGCTAGGGAGCAGAGAGTTGTCACTTTGCCTACACAGGAACACTCCATGGAAGTGCAGACCTTTTTCTCCCCACAGTCCCTACAGGGGATTTTAGACATTGGCACAATGAACTTGAAGGCAGACACTTGAAGAGACATCAGTCTGGGTAAGTTCTTCCCACTCGCTCTCCCCTTGGTCTCCCCTCCAAGGCAGTAATTGCAGTTTTCATTCTTTTTGCTGCAGAAATAGATTTACTCACATATGCACTACAAAGATGTCTCTGATGATAGTGTCTGACTGTAAGTTCTGTGCAGACAAATGCTCTTGACATCAGCCACCATGCCCTGGTTCAGTGCCCACCAAATTACCCTGAGTGCTCCCACTTACCCTGACAAGCACCTCTCAATCTCCACAGAACTGCCCTTCTTCACTCTTCCAGTGATAGCTACTGTATTTATTCTGATCAACAACAAGAAAAGGATTTTGCCCAGATAGCATTTTTCTGTGTTGAAACAAATAGTCTAGCATTTTGATCATTCAGAGGGAAAAAAATCATCCTTTCTGGATACACATTTCAAAATTTACAGTGTGTTGTAGCTCTAACACAGTCAAAAAGAAGCCATTGTTAAAGTCTCCATCCTGAAGTTATGAACCATTGCTAAAGTTGTCAACATAAGTGTTGATAACTTTTAAGTTTTTAATTTTTTTGTGAGCTTACTGTCCTACTGATTTTCTTTCTAACTTTTTTATGCTTTGATATATTTTTTTAATTTTGCCTTGGAAGGAATTTATTTTTAAATGCTTTCAACCTGCATTAAAAAATTGAGTTTGTGTCCAGATTATTATTCTCATGGATTTCAGGGTTTTTTGTGCTCCCAGATCTTGTCAACCTTGAGTCATGTCAGAACCAAAGAAAAAATTATACATCTTGGGAGATATTGTATGAAATAATGATACACATGGCTTAGCTGATTGCTCAGCAGAAGTGGCAGCATTAATTGAATGTTTGCATGTTTATGGGGATAGCAACATGTAACAGCTAGAACTGAACTGAGTACACCTGCTTAAGCTGATACTGGCTGAAAAGAGACTGAAAATCTTGTCTTTTCATTCCAAATATGGTAGTCTGGGGCAAAGTGGAAGAGGAAGAGGAGGAAAACTCTCACAACAAATGTAACCTTCAGTTTTTCTCTGTTACTGCTTGCACTCTGTGACTCCATGATAATTCTGTCATTTGTGACTACCATCCGACTAGATAGTTTAAATTGCTTTCATCTTCTTGCTTGTTGTGTGTGCCATTTCTCTGGGGGGAATTCAACTTTAGAATTGTTTAATTATAACTCAGTTTCTCTCCTGATGTTGTAATAGTTTCATTCTCAGCTGGTGGTGACAAAATGGATCTTTCCAGGGTAGCAGCCTTTGTGTAAAAGCTGCCCTTCCAGGGCGAAGTCACTGCGTTTCTTTTTAGTACCCAAAAGACAAGGTGAAGGTTGGAAATTTTTCGGTCTTCTGAAATTTGTCAGTGGGAAAATGTCCATTTCCCAAAGATTAACATTGTTGCTTGTCTCTTCATTTACTCAGTCCTCTATTATCAACCAAAACCCCAAATCTCCCTTCCCTCTGCTTTGAAATTTGAAAGACTGTATTTTATCCATTTCCCATCAGGAACAGCAAACAAAGTTGGTGTTCAGTATCTCTGTGTGACTGAAGTCCTACATAGTCTTACATAGTTTTCAGATTCCATTTTCCATTATCCCAGATTGCTCTGCTTTCAAGAGGAGACACTTATTTTGGAAAAAAATATTAACTGGTTATCATCTACAGCTCTGTAAATAAAGAATGAAGAGTAAAATCTGGAGGCATAAAAACGACAGGTCAAAAAGTGCTTGTCTTTGTCACAGGTCTGTTATATCAAATTAAATTAGAAGGGAATGTCTTTCCTCAAATATTTCATTTCTAACCCCCAGTTACAGTCCACCAGCTCATCACTGACCAGCTCTTTAAATCAAGATGCTGTTCTTCTTTTATGTGCAATAGCACAAGGACACATTTATTTCACCTTTGCCAGATGAACTGCTCTGCTCTGCACAGCTTGATGTGATATGATGCTCCCAGATGCATAAAATATTTCCGTCTTTTGGATATTTCAGTTTGTCTCCATATACCAGCACAGAACAAATCTGCCCAAAGACACAGTCCATCAAATTACATGTAATTAACTCACTCTAAAGTGGAAGTTGTTGCCCCTTCTGTCTTGAATTATTCCTGCCCTGCTGATGTGGCATTGCCTCAGGACTGCTTTTTCTTTGTGCTACCCTAATTTGTGAAGACTTTCATTAATGCACCGTAATTCCCATCACTGCCATTCCAGCAAAGCCAGTGATTTCACAAGTACATAACTAAAAACTCTATCCCACCTCAAAATCCATTGCTATCTCTAAATTTCTTACGCACGTCAGCCATCATTCCCACTTTCCCAGATCTTGGCAGATGTGGGGCTCCCTGCCACACGTGATATGTTTATCTGTTCCTGACTGCAGGCAGCTCTGACATGCTCTTGTCTGTCTCTCAGGAGGACAAAGCTGTTTCGGTCAAGATCATGAACCACAGGGATTTGAGAGGAAGCTCCACAATCAGTAGCAGGAGGAAAGTGCCATTGCTGGGGGCCAGATTGAGGTGTCTTGTGCTGTGCCACTGAGGCACCTCAGTCAGGGACTTCAAAATATCCACTTCAACCATGACTCCAAAAGGATCTTCTGAATCTTGCATCTGCTGGCTGGAGATGGGTATCTGGGCTAATGCAGGGAAACTGGTGTTTCAGTTATGCTTATCCTTGGGCTGCTGGATCAAAACACTAGAACTTGTGAGGATGACTCAATTGTACTTCAGGGGTTCCTACATCAAAGGACAAATTTTATATCTCTTCTTTATGAGATGCTGTGATTTGTTTTTTTACCTGAATCCTGACCTGCAAAGAACAAGTAGACATATGGGTGTGAGCATTTATATCCATTGTAGCACAGTTGTGGTTGGAAGGGACCTTTAAAGGTCATCTAGTCAGCCCCCCCTGCAATGAGCAGGGACATATTCAAGGAGATCAGGTTCCTCAGAGGCTCGTCCTGGCCTTGTATGTGTTCAGATATGAGGCAGCCACAGACTCTCTGGGCAACCTGTGCCACCGTTTTACTGCCCTCCTTGTAAAAAACTTCCTTATACCTAGTCTATATTGACCCTCCTTCATTTTAAAACCATTCCCCTTTTTCCTCTTGGCCCTAATCCAACATGTCCATGTCTTTGTTGCATAACCCAAGCATGAGATGACAAATGTCTACACCTCTTTCAAGAGACACTGAAGGAAACTGCTTGACCAGCTGATGTCTCCCCAAGGAAGGATGTCTCATCTTTTCCCCTCTTGGTCGAAAGGGGCTCTGTTGGTACTGCCCAGCACTTTAGTCCATTTTTGCTGGAAGGCATACCCAGACTACACAAAACGCACAACAGAATACACACATACCTGGTGATCTTCATTCTGCATTAGAGGGGGTAGTTTCTCTCCTGCGTGGGGCACTTCAGTGAAGAAGACAAATATTATTTTTTCTTTCATGTCTAGAGACTTGAGTAACAGTTACCAACAGCAGGTATAAGGATGCAGTAGCTTTGTATTGGCTTCTTGCTCCAGGTGCACTGCAGACTTCAATGATGGAGGGCAACATGGGTCTTTCAGTGTAAGAATATTTATAGTTTTCTTTTTCCTGTCTCAGTGAATAAACTCTTCTACTTTCACTTTCCAAAAAGAGAATCATGCTACCTGTTTGATCTTAAAGATTTTTCATGTATTTATTAATTCGCTCAATCCAAGGAATCTCCTTGCTGCCCTGACATAAGAATATTTCATTATTTCCTCTAAATGAGTAATCACTTCTATTTTTTATTTAACTTTTTTTTTCAATAGAGTGCCAAGACAGGGTTAGTCTAAGTATATAATCCTGATGGTTATTTTGAAGATTTGCTTGTGACCTATGATTTATTTTTCAGATTAAATATTGGAAACTGACAGTTTTATGAGTAGATTTAGCTGGAAGAAAAACTCATTTGGTCTCATATCTGGTAGTGTGAAAATCATAAATTTACTGCCAAAAAACCCTGTATCTCTTGAGTGAAAATCTAGATCTTGTTCATTATGGCAGCTTCAGGTCTTAGGGAGATGTGCATGTAACAAATCTGTGAGGATGAGTCAATGAAAAACAAAAAGCAGCTTGACATACATGGCAATCAATTTAATAAGCTGAATGTCACGGCAGGAGAGAACATCCTTGCATAGGGAGTATTAAGGTGAACAAGAAAAATTCAAAAAATGGAAAGAAGCAAAGAACCCCTATGGGAACCACCCCTCAAATGTTTGAAAGGAAAACAAAATCCAAAGCCCTTAGTGTTGCAACTTAAGCAAACACTTGGTAGGTTGGATTAGGAGCAAATTTTCAGAAGATTTTTTTTGTGGTTTTCCACTCTCAAACTTAGGCACAGCCCACACTCCTCACCTATTGCTGCCCCTGGATGCTGAAAGTCCACTCCTGGACTACATGACCTTTCCTATAAACCCAAACCTGAGCTATTTCCACAGATCTGTTTTGTTTGCAAATGTTTTCACATCTTCTCACTCAAACTCTTCTTCCCAAATTTGAGGAAGAAGCTCAATAGATTCAAGAGCAAAATAGCTCCTAGCAGCCCACATGTGAGCATGCACACAGTCTAGCACATGATATCACTAAATAAGAGATCTCAAATATTTTGTCATAAGAAACATTTGGGACAGCTCTGTGACTGATTGATAAATGTCTTGAAATATAACTGCATTTAATTTTTCATACAGAGTTTTACTTCCAAAAGTTTATCAACTTGTGTTCATAACTGTTTTCTGCTCTAAGGGTCTATTTTAAGGCTGAAGTAGTAAAGTTGTATGTTGCCTTTGCCAGTGTTTCTACCAGCAGATTTTTTTTATCCTGTTTTTTCACGCTGCTTCAGGCAGTCTGAGCACTTGCAGATGCCCAGTACAAGTACAAAATCTGTGTTGCCAAATGAATTAATTGAGGCGTCTTAAACTTCACCAGCTGCCAATACTGCAAAATGTTGCAAAGACTAATTGGTACAGTGGAGAAACAAACATGAAGGGTTACCACTATCTTGGCAAAGCTGTTGATGAGGACATATCACTTGAATCTTGAAAGCTGATTTTCTGACAGATACTCCTACGCTTTGTGGGCAGAACTGGCACAGGCAGATCCAATGAAGGGGTTTGGTTTTTTGGTGGTTTTGTTTGTTTGTTTTTTTGTTTTTTGGTTTTGAGGGTTTTTTGTTTGATTTGATTTGGGTTCTTTTGAGAATAGTGACATTTCATTCTTTCTTTTCTTCTGAAATTTTAAGTGTAACTAATATTTCATCTCAGACTTGGTAACCCTGGAAGTGAATATTATATAATCCCTTCCATAGACAAATAGCAGTATTTGTCTCCCAGTTCTTTGCTGTTTTGGAGCAAACGTGTTCTTTGACACATTCCTGCTTGCCACACTATAAGGATGAGAAAACCCTGATACATCTGGAAGCACCATTCTTAGGCAAGCAGAGAATGAACACTGAGTTTTAAAAAATATGGAGACCCAGTGGCCTGACTCCTCCAAACTGCGTTGTAGATTAGATGTCCAAATCTCCCTCACTTAAGTGTTAAAGGCTACATAGATCTTCACAGCATTTCAATATCAGTCTCTCAGAAATTACAATACTTGGTATTTGTGAACCTGCACCAATTGTCCAATGTGGGGAGTGGAATGACACCACAGTTTCACAATGAATATAACCCAAATATGTCCCTACAGCTAAATTATTCATTATAGTCAAATATCCAGTGTGGTCACAGCTGTTCTGGCTTTTTCAGTACTCCTTTCTTCTTTGCATTGAATTTCTTTGGGTTTGGTTTGTTTTTTGTTTTGGGGTTTTGTATGTTTTTTTTAGTAGTGGGAAGAAAAGTGAATTGAGTCCTTGATAAGACTCATACTCAAGAGAGGATGAAAATACACTATTTTTGTTTGTTTTTATTTAAATCCTATAATCATACTGTGTGCCTGTTGGAAGAGCACAAGCCATGTTTCTCAAGGTTTTTCTGCCAGAGAGTATCATACTTTTCTGGGAAAGAGATGAGAACAATATTAAGAAACTGATGGATTATTTGGATTTGGGTGGGAAAATCGGTTTCAACAGTTTATCCACAGAGATATCATATGCAGTCACAGCAAAGACTAACATAACAAGAACTGTAATTATGTTTTTTTCACATAACTGTCTGAGTTATCCTGCAAGTGGATGGGAGCTGGAGAATCAGCTAAGAATAAATTTATACTCTGTGGAAATTCATCAGTCTAAATTAAGCATAATTGTAAAATACTTAGCTTTTTTTACAAGTATTTCATAACAATGGCTAAAAAAACCCCAACAAACAAGCAAAAAAAACTCCCATAGCTAAAACTTTTAGCATTTGAAATAGTAGACTAAAATCTTCAGAAACATTTAAGCAGCTTTTATCCAAATGTCGTCCTAACCTACCTAAACACCTATTTTTAAGGATTTCACAGGTAAATAAAAAAACATTTTAGTAAGGAACATTAACCTTTTCTGTTCTGGTCCTGACAGGTACTTACTGACATAAGATTGTTGCAGATTAAAAAAAGAAATTGTGGATGACTTGTAAATGAAGTTTAGATGAGCACAAGAGATAAAACCCCGTCTGGATTCACTGACTGAAGATCAGGAAAACACCTGAAGCTGACTGAAAACCTTTTGCTGAATGGAGTGAAGCCAGGTGATTACCACAAGACTGCAAAACTAAGGATGCAATTTTGAAGGTGGGAACGTTGTGAAAATTGTAATAAATACTTGTTTCTAGTTGAGAACTAGAAAATTCCAGGAAAAGTCTGAAAAAGAATTTAGGAGGCATCTTAGTGAAAACTTTGAGAAGCTTAAATGTCTTGTATCAGAGTATCAGCAGAGTCTAACTGGATTTGTCTGCAGTGAGTTTGATTAAAGCCATTAGAAGTAGCTGTTTAAGCAGCTTTCTGATGCAATGCAACAATACCATCCCCCTCACACGTGCTGTTCTTTGATGCCAGTTTTCAGAATAACTTCAGGCACAAGCTGCCTTCAGTAGTTGTGTATCGATTTGTCATTTTAACCTTCACCACACTGCTTTGCCCTCAAAATGCAGATTTCAAAAGTGATAATTCAGATTGTAATAGTGGGAATTAAACACTAAACCAGAAGCATTTCTAAACTTTGATGTCTTAGACCTATATAGATACATTTTGATTTCCAAACAGAGCCTTTATTAACTGTCTTTAGAACAGTTATAGGCTAAATTATCATTTCAAATGGTGGTTGGGAAAACAAAATATTTCAAGCAAATAGACTTAAGTATCATGTAGATGTGGCCAAGGGACATTCCATAGCATACAACATCAGGGTCAGAGGGTTGCTCTTGCTAAAGTTGCCATTTCTTGATGCTGGTCTGGGCATCAGTCTGCTCGGAAGAGGTGGTCGATAACTGTGTTTGATTCAGTTAAACCCCCCCCACACATTCTTGTTAACTGGTCTTTATCTTGGCCCATGAGTTTGCACACTCGATGAGCAAACAGCTATGTGGGTGTTTAGCTGCTGACCTGGGTCAACACACAGCAACCACACAGCACATAGATGAGTGACCTGGTTTGGGGGTTTTTGTTCCCTCCTAAACCTGAAAGCAGCAAGAGGATAATTAAAATTTTAATTTCAGAAAAAAATAGACTATCAAAAAATTCTACTGTATATTTCCTAGAACTACCTAAATCCTATTAATGGAGACACTTTAGGGAGAACATGAATTATGAATGACTGCCAACTTATTTTCTCTGAACAACAATATATTTCTTTCATTACTGCTGTATAATTTTAGCCTTTAGGTGGAAAAAAAATCCCATTGTGCTTATATTAATTGTATTTCACACTTACTATATTATAACTTATCTTTACAAGAGCTCCAAAACTCTTCAAAAGTATTAATTTAATTTTCTATATCTTCCATGGGAAGCATTGGTGTCAGCAAAGGAAAGGGTTATGAGCCAATTCTAATTGCCCAGCTAGAGATTATATCCATATAAATCCAAACAAAGACTTTAATTTGATATCTTTGAAATGAACAAGTGACTTAATACAAAAAAGGACTTCCTAAAAGTTCCTGCTTCAAAGGTTTTAGGCACATGTGCTTTTGCCATGGTAGTATATACACTAAAAAAAATTCTTGTTGAGTTACTATGGACTGTTCTCAGTGGATTATAGGGAAGTCAAACACTCACATGCTGTTGGTTTAAGTTTCTGGCTTAAGTTATATAGAAATTATTTTTGTGTGTGTATTTCTTTAAAAGAAAACAGATACTGAGTCATGCATTTAGTTGACAGGGTATTTTGGATCCTTGTAGGTACTTGCACTTTACCATGAAAAGATGGAAAGGTCTATGGGCACCCATTTTCAAACTGTGCTCTGGGTAATACAACACAAATTAAGTAAAAGGAATATTTTTTGTTCAGCAGCAGAATCTCATAATTTCCATTTTCCCTGTGACAGCCAAAGCTCCTCTTTCTTCACCCTCTTTACTCCAAGTAAAGCCAACAGATATCCTCACAATCCTGCCATCACTGCTAAAAACAGGCATATAACTTCGTTGTAGGCATGCTAAGCTGGTAGTAATGCTGTGCAGAAAAGTTATAGTGTGAAATTTAAAAATACATTTTTTTTCCTAATAAGGATGGCAACGATCTCCTTCAGAATTGATATAAACTTCTTACTTTTGTGGGTTGCAAAATACCATTTTCGTTGCTGCATAGAAGAGGTTTCTGTGGTGCTTTTTTATTTTATTTTGACACATGGGATTGCTTTTTTGTGTTTTATATTAATGACTGATTTCAGCCCAAGTTAAAACCCAGAAGTGGCCCAATGATGCTGTGCTACTCTATGCTGCATGTGACCTTGAAACTGAAACAGAGAAGCAGATGTGCAGGGAGGAGCAACATCTGCCTAAATGAGAACTCCAGTCTTGTGCTCCTAATGGTTTTAGCTTTCCAATGATCATTGATTATTGGTTTTCATTCTCTCCTTTTCTTGTGTTGAGACCATTTTCTGTGACTCACAGTGAGCTAAATGCTAAGAAGTAGCATCAGCAGAAATCCTTCTTCCAGCACAGGCAAGAGGAATGATTCAGTTTATAAAGGGTTTCACTACATTTATTGCTAGGGCTGCCTTTGTTTTGTTTTGGGGTTTGTTTGTTTTTATTAGTTTTTGTTAACGATAAGTACGTGTAACAAAGCAGTTACCCTCCAGTTACAGTACATCAAAACAAAAGGTACATGTTCAGTGCTCCCTGGGCTCTGAAACAGTGCTGGGCTGCAGCAGCATCACCCTGCATTATTCAACATCAGGCACCCTTAGACTGGCGCATGTTGGTAATTCCTTTGGTCGGCCTTTCTTTGTTGTCTCCATGGCAACTGTTTCCATTGCCTTGAGCATCTCTGGGGCCCGGCCTTGCTCACACACATCCCGGTCTCTCCCATCTGAACACTGTGATTTAATAGCTGTCGTTTCTCTATATTTAGGTGCCTTGTGCTCTCTGTATTATTTTTACTGGGACAAACCATAGAATCACAGAATCACAGTATGGTTTGGGTTAAAAGGGACCTTTAAGGTCATCTTGTTCCAACCCTCCTGCCGTGGGCAGGGACACCTTCTGCTAGACCAGGATGTTCAGAACACTGTCCAACCTGGCCCTGAACTCTTCCAGGGATGTGGTACCCACAGCTTCTCTGGGCAACCTGTGCTAGTGCCTCACCACCGTTCTCGCAGTCTAGAATTTCTTCCTTATATCTAATTTAGATACTCTTAGTTCGAAGACATTCCTCATTGTTCTGTCACTCTATGCCCTTGTCAAAAGTCCCTTTCCAGCTCTCTTGGACCCTCATTAGGCATTGGAAAGGGCAGTAAGATCTCTCCTAGACCTTCTCTTCTCCAGGCTGAACAATCCTAGCTTTCTCCACCTCTTTCCATGACAGGTGCTCCAACCTCTGATCATCTTCATGGGCTCCTATGCAGCTGCTCCAACAGGCTGATGTCCTTTTTGTTTTGAGGGTCCCAGAGATGGACACAGTACTCCATGTAGGGTCTCCTGGGTGGGCTGTGTTGCTGTCTTGCCGTGGGCAGGTCATTGGTGAAGTTCACTCTCTTATCGCCCACCCCCTCTGGGTTGAAGTCCTGTGTGTGCTGGTTTTGGCATCAGCCTTTGCACCATTTGCCTGCTGGTTCTGCTCCCACATTGTCCACATCTTTCATGGGATATGAGCACAGAGATGTGCTGTGAAGACCCTGGCAGGAGCACAGCCCCACTGGAAACAGTGATTAAGCCCAAACCCAGAAGTCTGGACACCCAGCTTCTGAGTTTCCCATCACAGACAGTGCATGGTAATGCTTATTCACAGTCCCTCATCATAAAATACCCTCCAAAGTGTGGATGCATGTATAAAATACCCTCTATGGATGGAAAATCAACTTTTAAGTGCTTAAACACAAAATCCTATGTTGAATGTTATTCATCAACTGGAAGTACAGGAAGCACTTCCCCACCACACTGCCATGTAAAAAGAAGTGTTAAAGAGAAGTTGCATTCAAAGGAGAAATACAACTGCCCCCGCTCTGTACAGATTTATTACAGTAATTTATAAATTTCAAGTTTGACTTGGATTATTTTAGAAAGTCTGCTGGACTGCAAATATACATTTAGACTCTACTTGAAAACTAAATGCATACTTTTGTGCAAAAATTATCACATCCTCTTTTTCATGTCCATTCTAAACAGATAAGCAAACAAACCACAGTTTAAACTGCTTCTTAAGATTAAAAAAAATATTTTTTTCTAGTTGGCTGGAGGCAGGGGAGGGTAGGGTTTTTTTTGGTGTTGCATTTTTCTTTCCTTTAGTCCCCTTAGTATATTTTTGGAGCATCAATTCTAAATCTTCAGAATGTACCTTAAAGAGAAATGCACATATACCCCAGCTGTGGTTGAGAAATCTAATACTATTCCTTCCCAAAGACTTTTCTTCTAGTGTTTAGCCTCTGGGTATCTGAGGCTTTAAATTCTGAAAAGGATGAAGAATCATCCTAATAAAACTTCCATTTTTGTTCTTACACACTCTATAACCATGCTCATTGAAGGTGTGGTTTCTAGAGGCCTTTTAGTAATCAGTACTGAAAACTGATGATCTCAATTAGTGCCTAGAAGTCTGTGGAACATGCTTTGTAATTCCCTTGTCCACAGCTGCTACTTGGCTCTTCCCTTTTCCTCAGCTCCCAGATGAAAGCAAATGCTGTCTTAAGTCTGTCAGAGCCCTGCTGAATGCTGCAGTGACCAGTCAAACATGCACTTAAAAAAAAAAAAAAAAAGAGGCAGTGTGTCAATATCCAATGGATTGGAGAATGATATTAATTATGTCCATTCAGCAAAGGGAATTCCCCTACAAAAACCTGCACCTGTGTTACTAGGGTAAGGTACACTCAAATGCTCAGGGCTGGACCAATGAAGCAGTTTCAATTTAGCAAAGGACAGATGGGTAGGAACAGCCAGCTCAGTGCTCTGTATAGCCCAAGCCCAACTCCTTACATTCCTTGATTTAATGCTGTTCCCATAGGCTTCATCAGGGTCCCTGGGTGCTACCTGAGGAATCGCGTTGCAGTGCCTGTCGGGGCTGCACCTCACCGGCAGATGGGAAGCGGCTGAGTCTGGAGGATGGATGCAGGCAGCCACAGCCTCACAGCCACAAGTCCTTCTTATCTGCCCAATCTCCAGGTGCGTGGACCACTCATGGCCAGTGCTGGCAGCATTTCACCAGGGGTGCTCCATGGAGCAGGACAAATATTGGCCAGGAAATGTCCAAAGTATTTATCCACATGGTATCACCTCCAGCACCATCAGTACCACACACAGTGCAGTGACAGCCCCTGGGGACACTGACAGGTACGACACATGTGGCTGGCATGACAGACAAGGCTTGTCGCTGAACTCAAGACTTTATAATTCTGAATATGTGCTGTCAGGTGTCATTCAAGATCAGGTTAGATGAGGCTTTGAGCAACCTGTTCTAGTGGAAGGTGTCCCATGGCAGGGGGTTTAGAAGTAGGTGGTCTTTAAGGTCCCTTATGACCAAATCCATTCCATTTTTCTACGATTCTACTTGTCAGAGCAGGTGATATGAGGGCTTGTGTCCCTTGCAGCACAAGAAATGGATGGCTGACATCTCTGTCAGCCTTTGTAGCTTGTCCTTATAACTTCTGTGAATGCAAAAGATATGCAAAAGCCACCTGGGCACAATACCAAGTAGCATATTCAAGGGGACCCTGCTAAAGCAAGGAGGCTGGAGTAGATGGCCTCCAGTGGTCCCACCCAAACTCACCCATTCTGTGATGAGGAAGTTGGTTGGGTTTTTTTGTTTTGTTGTTATCTCAAGAAAAGAAAAATTCCAGTGAAATCTCTGTAGACCGCAGCTTAGAGACTTAAATCTTTGTGCATAGCAATATTGTTTAAGTCCCTTGACAGATGTGATAGAGCACGTATATTTATTGCCGTACATGTGGGCTCATGTGGCAGAGCCAGAATCAAATTTAGACTTGTCCTAGGTTATGGTGTGATTGAATCCAGTGTTGCAGTTCATTGCTTCTCTATATTTATAGAGTAAATGATAATAAATGCCTGACACTGAAATGACTGACTAGATCCAATACCCATAGACTGAAGCTAAAAGAAATGGTAACAATTAGTTAGATGTTTATCACCACTAGAGCTTGCACAGCATGGTCAAGAGAAGTGTGATGCATTCCAGATGAGTGAGGGGTTGATTTAACAGCATGACACTTTGCTTTGTGCTCTTGTGGTCAGCTTGCTTCTACAGGAGTGCAGGACATACCCAGTGTGAGAGCACTGCAAGGACAGTTTTGTTAAAGTAGTAGATGTTGTAGCTTCCTTATGGGACCATCATACCAAGGGATGTGGTAACCACAGCTTGTCTGGACAACCTGTTCCAGTGCCTCTCTACCCTCAGAGCCAAGAATTTGCTCCTAATATCTAACATAAATCTGCCCTCTATCAGTTGGAAATCATTCTCCCTTGTCCTGTCATTCCATGCCCCTGTCAAAAGTCCCTCTCCAACACTCTTGTAGCCCTTTAGGCATTGGAAGGTACTGTAAGGTATCCCTGAAGCCCTCTCTTCTCCAGGCTGAGCAACTCCAGCTCTGTCTTGCTACTTTGGAAGTTATTTATGCTTATTTTTAATTTCTGACTGGATAAGCGTTTCTGTTGGTGGCTGGCTAACATGGATTGTTAAGGCTTGTGACACACATCAAGTCAGCATATGGACTTGTACTTTTCCTTGAAGATTTTTTTTAAACGTATTTACTGAGCTATTTGAAAAACAAATGATGAAACAAAGAAATAAAAAAGGCCTAACTTTCATAAAGTTAGAGTTGTGGAAGTGTGTTGGAAATTTCAGACCTGTGTTTCATTTCACCCAGTCTGGACATGAGACATCCACTCTTCAGTAGGTTGATGGGGAGGTTCTCTTGCAAAATGGCTGTGCAGCCTGCTGTCAGAATGCTTTCATAAAATCTTTCTCTATTGAGACTGAACTTTCTGTCATTGTTTTGTGGTCCTGAATGCTCTTATGGATCAATCGCTATTTGGATCTCATAAAATCCAGGAAGATGATCCAGAAATCTCATCCTCAAAATTATGCCATGGGGGTTTTTTTGTAAAAGCATTTCCCAAAGTGTGTCCAGAAGTAAAGATACTGAACTGATTCAACTTCAGATGTTCTCCAAAATTATGCAGAAAGAAGAAGGCTTGGATAGTAATTTTTTAGCATCATCACAGGCCACTAGGCACTAAGTTTAGATTCTTGAGCAATTGAAATCCAGCAGGTACCACATCTTGCCTGCTCACACATCATACATAATTTAGTTTCTAATTTAGTCTGGATTTAGTTATGCTTTCACATGCTGTTTGTTTCACCCTTATAATACCAGAATTCTTGTTTAAGATAGAACATTTTATTTGCTGTTGATACCAATGCCTTTGTGTTTTCTAGCATCCCTCTGTATTCTGTGTTTCACTTTCTGTTTTAAAATATTGTGATTACAAATCACAACCAATTTACAGCAGCAGGAGTGTAATTAAAATAAGAGTCACCCCAGCTGTATTGAAAAAACAGTCTTTCCCTATATCAGTTAATGACAGATCTTGTGCTAATCTGAATGCAAAACATGCTCCCTTAAAGGCTTCTTCCAATATGAAAGGGAATGGAAACCCATTAATAACTATATTCTACAGCAAGGCTTTGAGAAATGAAGGAAGACCTCCCCCCTCGTCTGTCTCCTGGAAATTGCATCCCTGATGTCTGGGAATCCGTAAAATGCAGATGATTTATACCACCAACAGTTTCCAGGTCTCTGAGAAACAGCAGTGGAAAGCTTCACAGAAAGTCCCCAGGGATTCAGGCACAATCATCTACAGTGGAAGAATCAGGCATAAAGATATTTACTGTGCAGTGTTTCTCAGACCATGGTAAATAGAATGTCCAGGAATGAAAAGGAAAAAAATGTAAGTATGAACAGGGGAATGGTTGTCAATTCAAGCTGGAATATTCTTATTGTCTTCAAAATCCCTAGCTGAGGAAGATAGAGGCTGTAGAGACAGTATTAGCCCAAATCACATTCAAATGTTCGAGGTTAATAAAAGAAATCCTTAAATGCTTTGGGGAATTGAAAATAAGATCTAAAACTCCTAAAAATTTCAACATTTTTCCTGCAGAAGATACTTTTCTACTTGAAACTGAATCTTCCTACAGGGATACATGAATTTCTGTTGACATGTATTAGACATGCCTTGATGAAATGGAGTATTTCAACATTTTTATTCATAAATATATTCAAATTATTATTATTGTGTACCAAATTAATTTTAGAAAGAAACATAATAACTATTTAAATTTACCAGAATTTCTTGTTTTAAAAATTTACTTTCTGCATGGACAGAAAACATGTAGACCACTCTATGCTACAAGTTTTCCTGTAGCTAGATAGGAAAAATGCTTTTCGTAGCATTTCAATACATTAATTCTCAGATATACAGCACCATCTTAAAGCTGTTTTAGCAACTGGGGTTAACAGTAACATTATGCCAATAGTCTCTGTGTCCCATCTGCTACTCTTCATACATATAGTGGAATCACAGGATGGTTTGTTTTGGAAGGGACCTCAAAGACCATCTCATTCCAACCCCTGTCATGGGCAAGGACACCTTCCATTAGACCAGGTTGCTCCAAACTCAATTCAACCTGGCGTGAACACTTCCAGGGATGGGGCATCCACAGCTTCTCTGGGCAACCTGTGGCCCCACAGTTCTCACAGTGAATGTTGTGTTTCTGTGAAGAAACTCATAAGGGGGCAGCCTGAACTGCTCAGAATTCAGTGGAAGTAGGAAGGTGAGGTGAGAAACCTGAGCCATGTTGGCTGTGTGGTTTTTAGAGAGGAGTACAATGGGTGAGGGGTGGCCTTAGGTGGAACTACTAACTGTATAACAGAGACACAAAACAGGGATGGTAAGGAAGTGGAAGTGAAGGGTGGTCCAAACAGACTATTTGTATTGCATCATGGTTGCTTCTCTCTAATGCATCTCTGTACAGCCAGTCACCAGCACTGACAATCTTCTAGCTCCACTGTCTGTCATCCCTTTGTTGTCCCAAAACAGGGTTTTGCACGTGGTGACTGATCACTCACAGCATGGAGGTATTTGATTTATTGGGTGTTCTGTGCAGAAAGGGCCACTGGGTGGCAAATCTATAAAGCCAGCACCACGACTGCCAAAGCTTTTGCCTATTGATACATTTTAGCAAACAAAGGCATTAACGGTCATTGGTACAAGTTACCTAGTAGTCTTAGCAATTAGTATTCTTTTATTGGTTAATGGTTCCCTCACTTCTCCTGCTAATTAGTCTCCATGCTCAGTTTTTGTCTTCTCTGGAGTCCATGGGCTTTTTGGGTCAGTGCCTGTGAGTCAATGGTCACGATCTGCTCCTGCTGGAATGGCCTCGTACCCAGTCAGAGCTGATTCAGCACAGTGGCTGGGTTGTCTTTACTAGTTTCTGCCTTATCATGGGGGTTCTGCCAGGTGTCCTGTGGCCCTTAAATTCTGCATTCGTTTTGTCCACTATCAGTGGTATATCCTTATTCCCAAACCTTGTTAGCCTCGCTGAAGATCTGAGATCTCTGGAACATGTTGAGCCCTTAACAAGGCAATTCTACTGAGAAGTAATTTGTCTTTCTAATACCTGGACATCACTCAGAGCTTGTTGGCTGCTTTCTGTTTCATGCATTAAATCTCTCTTCTTGTTGATTAGGCTTGAAAGTACACTAAGATCAAACATCAGAGAATATCTTTTCTTAAGAAAATTTTTACATATTCCACATTTTGCAATAATTCAACCCTTCAAGACTTATCTCAGAATTTTCTTAGATTAGGAATCCACACACTCTGTGTTTATACAATAATAACAAATCCAGAGCAAATCTGTTCTGGACAATCACTTTCAAAGCTGCCTGTTATTCCATGTTTAATATTCTCAGAGTTGTTGATTCCCTCAAATATCTGGATAAACTGTAGGACTGGATTTTCCTTGGGTCACTATGAGGCAACAACAATGTATTATAAAGGTTTTCAATTTTAACATTTCCAGATCTATTTAGCAATAAAAATACTCTGTGCTGATAAATGCTTACTTTTAGTAGTATAACTACTTGTGTACACTGTACCCAACACTTTCTTCAGTCTAATTCACTTAAGAATTTTAATTAGTTGTAGTTTAAGATGTCCAAGTTGTCATGCTATCAACTTAGCCTGTTCAGATATCAGGGCCCTTTTATAAGCAAGTGTAATGAATCAAGGAATTAATTCCTTCTATTTTTTCAGGTGCATATATCTTCAATAACACAACATAGGGACCTTTGCACTTTTCTTGTCAGGGTCCATCTTTTCACATCTGCATATAAACCTCTGCGTTTAACTTTCTGCTTGACAGTTGAGGGTGACCACTGGTAAAGACACCTATACAGAGAGGACAAAACCCACAAGAGAGATAACAGATAATTTCTCAACATATCCTCACCTTTTACATGCTTTTGATTATCTTTTTATCACCACGGTGACAAGATATGATCTCCCATTCAGAATTCCAAAGGTGCTCACTCCCCCCTGACATGTGGAGTGATTCAAAATCTTACCAAAGCAATAGGTAATACATCTTCCCCCTTCACAAGAGTTTCTTGACAGAATTTGGCAATTTTTTTTCTGCTGGTGTGATTCAGCCTTTTTGCCCTTTCACTAAATCGTACTCTACAAGGGGTATAGAAACCACATTTAAACTGAGGGAGTTTAGCACTTCCTGAATGCTCTGTAAGGCCTGTTGTCTGAATATAAACTTTCTGGATTTCCAAATCTAGGAAATATTTCTGTTAGTAAACTTTCAACAACCTCTCTGGATTGACTGCTGTGGCAGGGTAAACCCTTCAGCCATCCTGAAAAAGCATCAACTAGCTTTTAATATCCACTTTTAGGCAACTTTGAGAACTCTGTTTGTCAGCAATCCCCTGGACTTATTCCCCATTTTCCCTCTCCCACGGAGACTTTCTTTGTTATTATATCCACATGCATTTTTTGTTCTATAGCATGTCTTTTGATACTACCTATCATCCCATGTGAGTTTCTTCTTGTTGTGAGACCTTGTTGATTCACAGTGTCTGAGTTGGCACAGGCTGTCAGGACAGCCACAAACCTATGGTTAAAATACAAAGAGTAGATTTATTTCCATTTTTCCTTGTTTAACTGAGGGATTCCTAAGCAAGCCCTG
>JAWWEV010000095.1:9563178-9581450 GCA_035583235.1 Hafferia zeledoni
AGGCTTTTCCTCTGCTGTTCCTCTCTATTTCTATGAAATTCAATAAAAAACTTAGTCCAATACACACACACACACACGCACAGACACAGACATGCACATATCCTTGAGACACTCATCTCATTTTGTCCCTGTGGCTGTTCCTCAGTCTGGAAGAGCTCTAGGGATTTTCTGTGCCAAACACAGATTCATCTCTGACTTCAGGATGTAGCAAGTGAAAAATCACAGAATCACACAATATGCTGAGTTGGAAGGGACCCATGAGGATCATCGAGTCCAGTTCCTGACCCTGCACAGGACCAACTCCAAGAGTCATACCATGTGCCTGAGACTCTTGAACTGTGTCAGCCTCGGTGCTGTGACCATTGCCCTGGTGACACTGTTCTAGCACACAACCAGGCTCTGGGTGAAGAACCTTTTTCTAGTAGCCAGCATAAACCTTTTCCCTGACACAACTTCAGGCCATTCCCTCGGTTCCTGTTAGTGGTCACCACAGAAAAAAGACCCATGCCTGCCCCTCCTCTTCCCCTCACACGGAAGTTGTAGACTGTGATGAGGTCTCCCCTCAGCTGGTTATGCAAAGAAATTTGTCCTATGTGGACTGTGCAAATAGCTTCCTAGCTGGAACTGTTGAAATATCCATTTTCCCTTATCCAAGAGTCTCATTTCCAGAAGAAATATGAATGAGACAGTCACGTTTGAAACAGGGCAGTGAAGGCCTGGGGTTAACTCGGATAGACAAATGGGTATTTCATGCCAAGTTAAACTTGAACAGCATGTATCAGCAAATTGTTTACACAGCATTAGTAATAGCTTTTCAGCATTTATTGCAGGTCTCTAAACGGATGAAAAAATATTCTAAAACTTCTGGAATACTTTTATTATTGTAAATAGCTTGCTCAAAAAATATTGAAGTGATTTTCATAGCTGATATAGACTGCTGTAGCTTTGCAGATACCAGCTAATGCTTCTTGTTCCTCCTCAGCAACCACACAAGCAAAGGACACAGCTTTTCTTCTAGAAGAAGAAAAGGTACAAGGTTCTAGAAGGAAGGTGCTGACAGTCAAGTCCATATCATATTATCTGGTGGGTTTTTTCACTTTGAGCAGCAGTAACGACTATGACAGTTTGTCACATTAGCTTTTCAGTTGCTTAAAAGGGACCAGATGTTGGTTTATATCTCTGAAGGAGCCCATAATGAAATTGCTGAAATATTTAAGGCATAAATGCACAAAATACTATTTCAGGCCTTAACATTGATGTGTGTCTGTCACTGAAAATTCCAAGATATTTGCCAAATGATAAGTGGGATGAAGATTTGCCAGGCTTGTGGAAGCAATTTTTGGAACAGCTCCATTTCTGTTTGAATTTCTGCTCCAGTGACAGATATTGAAGGGATCCTTATGCTTTATAGTAATGCTGGCTCTTGTCTATTTCTTTTTAGCCATGAAATTCTCTGCATCTCAGCTGTAAATTCCATGACTGCCATAAGCTACAAGTATTTCACAGAGTTACTAATCACTTAAATGCCATGCTGCTCTTCCCTGTGCTTTTTACGTTGAAACAGGAGTAAACTAGAAATAAACAAAGCAGTCTCTTGTTATTAAAAAGACTGTGCAGCAAAAAAGAATGTTAAATCAGTGAGCAATCTCATTTCTCAAAATGCAATATATGAACCCATGCCTGTGATAGAGCCACTTATTGTTGAAATTCCCTTTCATTGAGAGAAAATCACATTATATGGCAATCTGTGTGCCACCGGAATATATTGCTGAGAGTAATGGCATGTGTATCACTATGTGTATTGTACCATCAGTGTTTTGGGTCACTCTGTACTATTCTACCCCCTCCTGAAGAAAAACCCCCTTGATAAAATATGCCAGCATGCCAGATTGAATTGTGTTCTGCATGTGACCCCCAAAGGAAAGAAGGTCATGGGGCCATTCAAGCCTTATTTCAAGCACCTTTTAATGAGATTCTGAAAGGGCTGGGGAGGAGGGAAAGACCATTTGTCACTTTGGAAACAAAAGAAGAGGCAGCAGAAACAGAATCTGAATGCAAATGAGGATTTTTCCCACTTGGGACAAGCTGATTTCCATATTAACTATTTTTTCTATATTTCTCCAAATATATTTCCATTTTTATTTTGTATACAGATGCCAAATTATGACAATAAGTCAAATTTACACATTTTCTAAAGAAATGCCGAGGATGAACCTAAACAGATTAATTATGTTACACTGCATTTTGATGGTTATAATTTCAAACAAAACTGAAATCTGTCAGAGCTCATGACCTGCGCTCAGTGTGTGCCTTGTCTCTTACTTTGTCATTGCATAGGGAAGAAAGACAGATGAGGTGGGAAGAAAATATAAACGTATTTATTTAAATCGTTTTTTGACACAGATAATGCACAGGACTTTTCTGGGATGTAGATAACACACATTATTCATATAAAGAACTGGAAAATTAAGGAAATCTAAGCAGGTTGATACAGTTTCAGATCCTTTTTAAAGTTGAAGTGCCAGCGCAACTTCCTGAAGTGCTCTGAGGAATTCCTGAGCATTGCTGATGGTCTTTAGTCTCTCCTTGATTGATTCCATGTGAATCCAGAGAAAAGAAGACTAAGAAGGGATCTTATTCACGTGTATAAATACCTGATGGGGATGAGTAAAGGAGTTAGAGGCAGACTCTTCTCTGTGGTAAAGAGTAAGAGACAGCAAGTACAAAAAAAGTACAAGAAAATCCATTTAAATGGATGGGGAAACCCTCTTTATTATGAAACTGTTTCAGCACTAGAACAGGTTATCTAGACAATTTGGAGCCTCCATCCTTGGAGATATTCAAGGCCTGACTGGATATTGCCCTGGGTAGTCTGCTTTTGCTAGCCAGTGTCTGCACAGAGCTTTGGATTAATTTATCTCCAAAGGTGCCTTCCAATCATAGCAATTTTGTGTGATTCTGTGTTCAAGCCACCCTTTGGGAGCCATGTCTTAATCATGATCTTCTGACAGGGAACTCCTTGCCAGTGGAGGGTACAGTTTTGCCATCACTTTCCCAGTCCTGCTTAGTGTAGTGTTCTCCAATTGCCTCAGCTATGCCAGAGTCATCCCAGCAGGACCTGCAGTTGATGGATGAACTGAGACTTACATCGTGAATACTGATTTATGCATCCCCTGTAAAAATCTGTTTTCTTTTTATTCCAATTTTAAATCTGGCCTTTGCCCTTCAAAGCAGGTGTTGGAAGGATCAGACATCATCAGAGTGCTCATGGCATTCAGTAGTATGACCCAGACCTCTCCTGCCCTCAGAAATCAGAGGTGGAGCCAGCAGCACTAACACTGATGTGTGGCACTTGCTTTCCCTCTTCTCTGCTGTTAGTTCTTCTGGACCCCAAATAATACAGAGGTTATGTAGTCCTTCACAACCCTCCCCCTCTCCCCTGGTACCTTATTCTCTTACTGTTGTCAGCTTTTTCCAGTCATAAATGATAAGGAATTTTAGAACTATATGAGCAGATTGTCTTCTCAGTCATGTCAATATTGACATTGTTTTCATTCCCCTTCAGCTCCTAGATCTGTGGATTTGTCCTTATCCTTAGCAATTAAAACATCTTTCCTGAGGCAAACAAAAGAAAAATAATACAATAATAAAATGAGAATGCTTGCATCTGCCTGATGTTATCCTGACACCAGATGATGACAGATACTTTAAACAATAAAAGACCTTCATTGAAATACAGACTCAGAGGGAAGGAGGCAATTCAAAGCAGGAAAAAAACCCCTCTGCTCACTGTGGTTTGATAATAATTATCACAAAATTAATTATTCACCCTTCATAGGAGTTGAGCAATTATACCACTTAGATCTTCTGAGTTCTGTATATTTATTTATTGCTAAATTAATTAAATACAGAGGTTTATGACTTTGTTACTTTAGTGCAGTCACACTAACAGAAATCCTACAGGCACACAAATGGAAATCTTGGCATGAATGTGATAGTTGTGGTGTTCACCACTAACCATCTATCCAAGCCCTCCTCTGTCTACCTGGATTACACACTTCAGGCTATCAGTGGGGGGAAATGTTATCTGTCTTCCTTTGACTCAATGCTATAAATACTTTTGAAGCATCACTGTTGTGAAGCAAACTGAGATGCCTCCAACTCTGCAACATCTTCTGGCACTCTCTCTGTCTGGGGCTAAACTGTGACATTATGAATAATACTGCAGGAACCACACAAGGATAGCACCACTAAAAGAGAAGAGACTTCATTGTGGTGAACATGCAGCACCATTATGCAAGGAGATTCCAGTATGAATAAAACCAGCTGAAGCTGCCAAGTTTTCCAAGGGGTGCTGTCAGTCTAATCTGTCATGCATTAGAGAAGACTTTGCGATGATAGACAGCGGCAGACATCAAAATCTCAGAGGTAAGCTGCAGTTTGCTTGCTTTTCAGAGAAGGGTGACACCCACAGACATTAGAAAGGAAAACATCACTGTGTACATGAATGAATTATAAGACACACTAATATCCTTCTTTCACCGCACTGCGAAATTATCTCTGTGACCAAAATATTGCAAAACTATCTTTAAAAAGACAAGGATGCTGATCAGTTCCCCCCTGACAGCTCCTGTGGGTCAATTTCCCTTTTAATTAGGAACAACTATCTATGCTGTGTTTCATCTAGTCCTTGCTTATTCACTAAGTATCTTCTATAAAATTAATAGGAAATTGCAGTAGTCAGACATTTCAAGAGATGCTGCCTCCACCATTCCAAGAAGGGCTGCTTAATAGATTTCTCACAGAAGCCATTGATCAGGTGGGGATTTGTGCTGAGGCAGCATCTCTGTTTCATAAAAATGGAACAAGCCCTTCTGGGTCTCTTAAAAGCAAGTATGCTCTGCCAGGCTTTAATTACCACTGATAAGCTCTTTACCAAGCTGCAAGGTTTTTTTCAATCTCTATCTGAGGGACTCAGAAGATTATGTTCTTTGCTAATAACAGGTATTAGTGCACAGTTAGGGGAGAGCAGTACTCTTCTAATTTTCAATTTTCAAACTATTGCTATAATTACAAAACCTCAGGCACACTGTATTAGACATGTACAGTGCTCTCAAGAAAGTAGAAAAGCTAAAAAGTGAAATCTGCCCTTCTACCTTCTCCTGTTAGGGTAGGGAGCCACATGAAGTGTTTCCAGCTCTTCAGTCTTCCAGTCCATACACACAGGTACTCATGTATCTGTATGGTTGATGTCAGCAGATTTTTAAGTGCATTAGCACATAACTTTTTTATCAATGTGTGAGTATTTTGCCTGCAGTGAGGCTATAGAAGCCGAATGTGAGGCCCTCAAAAGCTAAGAAATAAGTGGCTTAGGGTTGTCTATTAGCAACAGCAGTTCAGCTCTGACAACCATGGCTCATGGACAGTCTCTGAGAGTAACACAGGTGGAGCAGGAAGGACTGGGCCTCAGATATTTTCCCTCCCTGAGCTCCCCCTATAATCTGGCCATTCTCTGACAAGAGCATTATCCAAGAGCAGTAATGGAGCATCCATCCCATGTGGGGTTTTGGTAGAAGCACCACATGGTATCTCTTCTCTCAAGTCAAGACTGTCCATATGTTGTCTTTACAGAATCATAGAATCACAGAATCACTAATGTTGGAAGGGACCCATAAGGTCATTGAGTTGAACTGCTAACCAAGCACTGCCAAGCCCACTAGACTTTTTGACTCAACCCTCTAAAGCCTTGATGGTCTTTGTGACACATTAATAGCATCTTTACATCTCTTCAACATGTACTGTCAGTTGCAGTCCTTCAGTGACTGACTTCTTTGCCTCTGGAATTAGAAACTGCTCTTTTGTGGTAAGCTTTTCATTCCTTTTCTATTGTCTAGATTTCTGTATTTTTCTATTAGCAGGTTTATATTCACATAAACAGTTGTATCTCATTCTGTTCTCCGAGGACACAAAAGCCACTAGTCCATGTCTATGTGTCTCATGCATCAATACCTGAGTCCATGTCGACTGTCAGATGCCGATTCTCTCAAAGTCTGAAATTTTTTACTGGCAATAAAACACACCTTCATTTTCTCTTTCATTTTTTGTATCCAGACTTCCTGAATTCTTTTTGTGATTAATATGGCTATGGTCTTATTTTTCCAACTGTTACGTCTCTTATTTACAGAATTTTACTTATATTTTAATTGGTTTTCCTACACACTAGTAAAAAATCTGAAAATAATGCTATTTATAAAATAACTTGCTTTGGGCTGTCTTCTGTACTTTAGATGTTTGCCTAACAAAGGGGAAGAGTTTGTCCAGGAGAAAATCTTTTTTTGGAGCATTGAATAAATTGGCATCTCAGTGCTGAAGACACCCAACCCAATCAAAACCATTCTGTGTCATTAATCCCCCAAAACACTGCGAAAAGACACCATTTTCTCTCCAAAAGGAATTAAAAAGTGGTGATGCCTGGAGAGGAAATTGTTAAACAATGGGTCAGAATATGTATCTGCTAATTACTTCTATTCCTCTAGTTCTCTTCCAGCTTTGCCCAGCAGAAATTTCTCAAGGCTGCCGCAGAGGTTATTGCAAATATATGTTTACTGACACTGACTTTGTCTGCAGGAGCAGCTAAGGTGACTGGAGAATAGTCACATATAAAAGAACAACAATTACAAGCTTGTTATCCTTCTACAGTCATGTACACAGTGAATTCAGACTCAGTGATCTGAGGGGTCTTTTCCAACCTAGTTCATCCTATGATTCTGCGAATTTGCTACCATAATGTCAGTAAAACTTGATGGTACTTCAGCTTTCTGGATCACCCAATAGGACACGGATCCTTCTCTTTAAAAAAAGGAATCACAGATGAGTGTCCTTAAACAGACTATTGATCACTTCTAGCAAAAACTTGAATTGACTGAAAATTTTGAAGGATACTTTTTATCCTTTTGCTCCCTTTTTGATTGTAAAATCTATATCTATCTTTTGTATCTATTTATGTATGAGAACTTACCATGCCCTAAAGAGGAGTTCAAGCAAATTATGCATATTTATGGTTTCTGTCCTGAGCATATTTACTTGTTTTCTGCCCACAGTTGCAGACAGACACTTTCAGGTCTCTTGAAAATAAAAAAAACAATTTTTGCATAAAGGAAGAGTAGTTCCTTTCTGTTGTCTTAACCTCAGAACATATATAAAATTGTCCATAACCTACCTGTAATATTGTCTGAATGGGGAGGGAAATCAAAAGAATTATATACAGACAGGCAGAACAGAACTCACAGCTGAATTTTACCATTTGCATATACAGCAAGAAAAAGGGTATTTCTAGTTATTTATACCCCTGGGGTATTTTACATATGAGTAATATTTACTTCTTCTGCTGGTACTTTAAGAGCTTGGCATCAGAAACTACTTAAGTAAATGCACAAACTTCCATTTACTATGATAAGATACTGTTTGATTTTGTGCTCCCCTGCTGTCTTAAAGTTTTTTGTTCAAAACTAGGGGATGTATCAAATTATTAGTAACATTACACTAAAAATATTCACTCCAAGGCCTAAATACTGGATAAAAGAAGACCTGAAGGTGTATCTCTATAGCTGACTAGAATGAGACTGAGAAAATTTTAAAAAGAATGACTTTTATGTTTAGATTCTCCTTAACTTTTTTTTAATGCAGCTTACTAAAATTATCTGTAACAAGTAGTTTCAGAGTCAAGTTCTGAAGAAATACAGATGCCAGAAGTAACAAAAGCACAGATTTTATTTTATGGACACTCAGTTAAGGGAAGTGCCAGCTTTAAATGCATTTGGAGCACTGTGGTGTTTATTTTTATTGAGGCTTTAAAAAACAGGCTGCACAACCTATAGGTTTCAGTGGCAGGTGACACTGGACTCCAAAGAGAAAATTGTTTACAGAACCACAACAAATCTGCTTTCAGAGCAAAAGATGTAACTTTGATAGTGCTGAAAGTTTTCTCAAAGACAAGGTTTAACCTCTGTTTCAGATCAAGTCCCAGTCCCCAAATAAATACAGGCAGCAAACTGCTGCAGGAATTGAAGTTGATTATTCAAAGTTTTGACTATGCCTTCCAAAACCAGAAACTGGAGGGCAGGAGGTTGCTCAGGTGTTTATTCAGGCTCTGATTCCAGTTAATGTTGCTCATGAGCTCTACCCTTGCAGGCTCCCTCAGCTGTGGGCCATCTCTTGGTATGAGCAGCAAAACTGGGCACCACACCCAAACCACAACACACGCTTTCTGTAACCTCAGTGATCCTCTATGTAGGCTATGGCAGATGCAAGCATATCTTATGAAAGATTAATATTTAGCATGTGCAGTTTATTGTCCCCTCAGTTATGCAATAGGGCAATGTCAGAGGAAAGGCTTTCATCTCTGTCTCCAAGAATACTCACAGAATCACAGAAGGGGGGACCCACAAGGATCATCAAATCCAACCCTTAGCTCTGCAGAGGACCATCCTGAAGAGTCACACCATGTGTGACTCTTGTCAAGAAGCATTGTCCAAACACTTCTTGAGCTCTGTCACGCCTGGTGCTGTGACCACTGCCCTGGGGAGCCTGTTCCAGTGCCCAGTTGCCCTCTGGGGGAAGAACCTTTTCCTAACATCCAACCTAAATCTCCTCTGACACAACTTCAAGCCATTCCCTTGGGTCCTGTCACTGTCTTGAAAGAGACAGATCAGTGCCTGCCCTTCCTCTTGTTCTCACAAGGAAGTTGTAAGTGCAACGAGATCTCCCCTCAGCCTCCTCTTCTCCAGGTGGAACATACCAAGTACTCTCAGCCTCTCCTCACAAAGGCTTCCCTCCAGACCCTTCACCATTTTGTTGCCCTCCTGTGGACACTCTCTAATGGCTTAAAATCTTTTTTTTTATATTGCAGTGTCCAAAACTGCCACAATGTTCAAGGTGAGACCACCCCAGTGCAGAGCAGAGGGGGACAATCCCCTCCCTCACTCAGCTGGTGATGCTGTGCCTGATGCCTGCCAGGACACAGCTGGCCCTCCTGGCTGCCAGGGCACTGCTGACTCATATTCAGCTTGCCATCCACCAGGACCCCCAGGACCCTTTCCCAGCACTGCTCTCCAGCATTTCATTCCCCAGTCTGTCTGTACATCCAGGCTTGCCGCATCCAGAGTCCAGAACTTCCCCTTGCTGAAATTCATCTCGTTGGTGATTGCCCAGTCCTCTGAATCGGTGAGGTCTCTCTGTAGGACCTCCTTGCCTCTGAGGGAATCAGCTACTCCCAGTTTTGTGCCATCTGCAAACTTGCTCAGTATCCCTTCCTTAGTCCTGTGTCCAAATCATTTATGAGGATGTTGAAGAGCACAGGTCCCAAGATGGAGCTCTGTGGAACCCCACTAGTGACAGGTCTCCAGTCTGATGTCACCCCATTCACTATTACCCTCTGTGCTCAACCTATGAGCCAAAATAGCCACATGATGTTTATCCAGATGTGTGTTGGACATTTTCTCCAGAAGAGAGTATCAAAAGCGTTACTGAAATCCAAAAAGATTGCTTCAACTGGTTTCCCTTGATCAACCAGGTGGGTTACCTTGTCATAAAAGGAAATCAGCTTGGAAAAGCAGGACTTTCCTCTCATGAAGCCATTCCAGATGTGATGAATGACTGTGTTGTCTTTCAGGTGCTTTTCAGCACTTCCCAGGATAGTCTTCTCCATAACTTTACCAGGCACAGAAGTGAGTGAAAGGTCTGTAGTTTCCAGGGTCCTCCTTGCCCTTCTTGAAAACTGGGACAACATTCACCAGGTTCCAGTCAGATGGGAGCTCTCTGGATTCCCTAGACTGCTCAAAAATCATCAAGAGAGGTTTTGTGAGGACATAAACAGCTCTTTGAGGATTCTGGGATGAATCCCATCAGGACCCACAGATTTGTAGGGGTCCAGCTGGAGCAGCGGATCCCACACAATTTCAGGGTTGGCTTGGAGCTGGCCATTCTCACATTCATGGTCTTCCAGCTCAGGGCATTGAGACCCCCTGGATCCATCACTGTGTTGAAGACAGAGGCAAAGAAAGCATTAAAGCCCTATTGTCTCTGTCCCTGTTTGTGACATGACTGCTCTATTCTCGTAGTAAAGCATTGCAAGGGGCTGGTTCGGCGTGCAGCAGAAAAAGCTTTGAGACCCCCGTGTCTATTGATTGGTATAGACACAGGAACTGAGTGGTCAGGGCTAGATTTTTGATGGAAGCATGTGGTGCGAGTCTCAGGTACATGACATCAGCTGTGTGCTGAAGAGAATACGTGTCCTGTGTTACAGTTTCATACTCTTAATCCATCAGATGGCAGCATTTGAAAGGATGTTCTAATGTTGTGTCTTCAAAACCCTTTTATACTTTTATTAGAAGTTCAGTCTTGCATTTTCTGTTAGAAAGGCATACTCAGTCATTTCTTGGATGATTCTACAACTGGGTGTATGTCTCTGCGTGGTCATGCCTATGCAGGGCAGAAATAGAGAGTGCACAAACTTCCTTTGATGTTGAGAATAGATGAAGACATTTCCCCATGCAAGACCTTATGGCAGCATACAAATGGCAACACTACTTTCAAACAAAAAGCCTGATCTTTGACAGCAACCAGTAAAACTTCCCAGGAAACATGAAAGAACAAACATGAATGAAATGCCCTTCTGGGTGCAACACTTTGTGCTCAAAAGGTTTCTTAAGCAACAAAACTTCTTCATACTGAAAGAACACAAGGGCAATGAAATTTTTTCTCCATGTAGTTGTTTACTTGCCTTTTGAACTTCTGTAAACTTAGTCCACATAGTCTTTAACGTATTTCCTCATTCCCCTAGGAATCCTGGCTACAGTGAGGATCAGTAGATTGGATCAGGGCTCCTCCTTCTCATTTAGCTATTTCTGCTTTTCCTAGAGTAAGTAACCTCCTTCTTCCTTCCTTCAGTTTTTTTTATACCTAAACCAGATGTAAATGCAAGGTCGCTCATAATGTCAATTGATGATGAAAGGTGATGTGAAAGCATGAAAAATTATATTTATTACAAGGGAGGGGACTTTACAAAAGCCCATACTAGCTGTCTGGGATCAAGGAGGTGAATTTGAAAGTAAGCAGAAACAGGCATAAATTTGAACTGCAAAGCTGTGGAAGCATCTGACAGGTGAATTTCTTCCTCAATATCAGGTTTAGGTTCTAGGCTGCTAAAATCTGATATCACATATCAACACTAACAACAACAGAAAAAAATTGAAGCTGGGTGAAAGAGGGAGGTTTTTTCATTGGATAATAAATATGTGGCTGACCACTGCAGTTAGAACTTAGATTTGAAAGAAATACGTATTTCAATAAATTTTGATAGTCTTGGGGCTTTTAGAATATATAGTAGAAACAGAATTACTGTGATGATGGGTCTTTTGATAATTGTTGTGCTTGAACTCCATCTGGCAGCTCAGCCTCATGTAGCCACTTGTTCCCTCCCCTCCCAATGAGATTGGGAGGGAATTGGAAGGGTAAAAGTGAGAAAACCTGTGTGTTGAGATAAAGGCAGTTCAATAGGTAAAGCCACACACAGGCTGAGGTGCTTTAGCCTAACACCATGCATGGTCACTGATGCCAGGTTACTCATTGGTGGGGCGGTGTGAGCAGCAGAAAAGGTCTTAATGCTCTGTCTGAGTGCTCCATGCCTGTATCACCAACCCTGTGTTCAGCACAGATCCAAAACACAGCCCCATACCAGCCACTGTGAAGCAAATTAACTCAATCCCAGTCAAAACCAGCACACAGCACATGTGTGCAAGCAAGGTATGCTTGATTTTACATCAGGAAGCAAAGAATGCTCAGTCAGTGCTATTTTAAGTATCCATAACAAGGCTACAAGAAATGTTTTATAGCTCTTTGCCTTATTTAAACAACTCTGTTACAAACCTGATTGCATAGAAACGAGTAAAACTAAGCCTGGGAAATGCTTTAAATTAGCACTTTGCTTTGAGTATCTGCCACTGCATTTAATGGAACAAGGGAAATAGAACAAACTCCTTCTAAAAAAAATGTGTCTGTTTTTTTCATTAAATTATTAAAATCCAATCATACATTTGCATTTCTCATTGCACATGCTTCTCATTCCAGCTGTAGAGATGAATAATTTGGGGTATTTCTTTTTTTACAAGGCTTATTTTTGAATATAGGTCTAGTTCTGTAGCTTGTTTAAAAAAGGGTATCAAACTTCCATTCCATGTGTCTCAAGTTGCAATGGACATTTCACAATTGGAAAGTGACTCTTCCAGGAAGAGACTTGGAGAGCCATGTTTTTTGCTGGAAACCATTGCAGAGTTTCATGGTAACACTTGAGGAACACACTACATATTCAATCCCAGGCATAAGTCAGGAATTTCAACCTCTTGGATCACTTGCTCTCCCGAACCCAGGTTGATGTCCATTAATATCAAAGGCATCTTCATTTCACTGACATAGATACATCACTGTGGTTGTAATAATTACTGTCACTGGAGGAAGCACCCCTGCCACAGGCTCATGTACTTTGCTCTATGCAGAGCAGTATCTTCTGTTTGTTGTTCGCTGTCAGCGGAATCTCTCTGGCAGAAGTATTTACCAAGGTCTAAAGAGGCAAAGGATTAAAAAAGCCCCAGTTTCTGCTTTGCTATTATTGCTATAATTGGCCAGTATAAATTGGGTAAAGTCATGGAGAGTGGCAAAGCTCTGGAATAAAGTGGTACTCTTTTTCACATTTCAGTGTTTGACAATGGGAATATCTACAATGCATACATGGGCTTCAGAGGAAGTACAGCCTGGATACCTTGGACTACAACTTGGTCATGTTTTCCTTTAATTGTTTGCTGCTCCTTTATTTTCCAGAAGTTGAACAGACAGTCATTGACAGCTGACTGGCTCTGAAACTGACTGAAGTCATGCAGGCTGGTATCAAATTCTACCAGGAACCCAAACAGAGGTGCAAGTTGCACTGTCCTTATGCTGATATTTATACTTGTGACTCTAACTTTAAAAATGCAGATGCTCAATATCCTAGGAATTTCACCACCATTAACTGGGGGTCTTGAAATATTACTAACTTAGGACAGTACTACTTCTATCAAAAACTCACAATATAATCACATGGTAATGAAATGCTATAGGCTCATGGAAATAAAATAATTTTGTAAAAGAAATAATTGAAAAATAGAGCGCTTTTTTTTTTTATTTGGGGACAGAACTATTTTTATATTTAGGAAGGTCTGATCAGAACACATCTGGGTGGCCCTGCCTCAGTTTTCTTTTATCTAATTTCCTTGTGCGTCCCATTTGATTTTCTGCTTTATTGATTCTCTTTCCTGCTTAGTCTAATGATAGCATATTTTTTTATCTAAACAGATTCATGTATATATCTGTATCTCAATGGGAGTATTATCTAAAGAAACACCTCTGGAAATCAGCTCAGCTCTCTCCCTGCTGGCCTTTCATGTCAAGTGGTAAGTTTTTCTAACTCCTGGTGTGTCTGTCTCCCAGTTTCCAGTGCCATTCACCTTTTTATTCAAGTTTTCCCCACTTACAAAACCGTTTATCCTTTAAGATAAATCCCATTATAATTTACATTACCAAGATAAAGCATCAGTGGCAGGGAAGGCCAGTTGAACGTAAAGCACAGTGCTAAATGTGTACAACATCTCCCGTATCAGGGAGGCAGTGAGATGGAAGTGTATGGAATATCTCCCATGTGTTGGTGTGTGCACGTGACAGTGTCTGTGTTTCTTAGGGACCTTCATACTACTCAGAGGGGACCTCTCTGCATGACAAATTCTCTGAGGGACTTAGCCTGTTTTTCTTCTCTGTCCTCCCCAAAGGCAGCAGGTATTTGAAGTGATCAAGGAATGCAGCAACAGCCCCAAAATACAAGCTCCCCAAGGACATCCTAAGGCTTGATTGACTTGAGTTTTTTACTGTTATTACCAGAATCCTCATATCAAGTCATCCATGATATGATTTTTGCAGTGTTTAACATCATTCAGATGTCAGTATCATTCAGATGTTGACAGTATTCAGGGTCCTTCGCACTGAAGAAATTCAGGTGTCAAGACAGCAAAATTATAGAGGCTTTTTAATCATTTGGGCTAATGTCCCTGTAAACAGGGCACTCATGTAAAAACCAAGTAAATTCTAGCTGTCAGTAATGTCATGTCAACATAAGGAATTGACAACACAAGGAATTGACTACTAACTGGAGTTAATAGTTTTTTATTTATATATTTTTTACTCTTGAGATGAATTCATACTGTAACCTGGAGAAGATTGTGTACCTCATAATTTTTACTTCAGTCTCATGAGATGCAAAACACTGTTTTGTATTTTATTATATGTCCATTTGAGAAATAAGGAAGGAATATGTTCAGCAATACTTTTTTGAGTCAAATTATAACATTTGTTTTTATAAGAGATGCGTGACTGCACACTGAGTGGTGACTGCTTATGCACCTTTTACATTTTAATGGAATCAATGAACACTGGACTTCCCAGGCATTCAAAAGACATGGGGAAAAGTGCTTTAGTGCATGCAAGTGCATAAAATTACCTTTAATCACAGAGTCATTTACAACACCACATCTCTCTTTTCAGCACTTATGTTTGAAATGTCAAGATAGAGGATTTTCAGTGCTAAGCTTTCCAGACTTCTTCTAGTTTGCTTCCCTTTATTGGAGGCAGGAGTACAAAATCCTTCAGCTTCCTTGAAAAACCAGGAGCTGTCAGATTTTCAGCATCCTCTTTGAGTTATGACAGCACCAAAACAGCCATTGACAAATCCCTTGGCATGCAAGGTCTAGTGATTTCCATCAAAGAGAGGTAGCACTCAGACGTAACTCCAATCAGTTTGCTCTTGGATGACTGGTTTTCATTGTTTTCTGGAGGACCTTGCTGATTTTTAGGCTTTTGTTATTAAAGTATATATGGGCATTTTGGACACTATTACATTGATTAGAAAGAACACACTAAAGTACCAGGATGCACCCACTGCAACTTGTAAACTCTGCAAGCAAAAACTCAGTGTTTCACTGAACTTGTTCACTCAGTTTATTATGCTCCTCTGTCTTTACAGATGGGGTTAAATGGACTAAGACAGGCAAAAAAGACTGAAAGTGAATAAAAAGGGGCATGTTTGTGATGTTCAAGAGCTTTCCTGTGCAATGTCTGCCTCCCTTGGGCTGCCCTGCAGGCACTGCATAGAAGGGAATGACGGCCTGCAGAGAAGAGGGAGAATTTGCTGTGATGCCTGATAAAGCCTTGCAAAAAGCTGAGCAGACCCAAGCACATAACGTACCCTGTGGCCATAAGTCACTGGTTCTCTGGTGATAAAAGGTATTTGCACAGGAGAGGGGTTGACAAACTGGAGGGGCTGAGGGGAAGCCACCTGGATAGCAGGACTGGATCCTGCTCACTGCAAGAAGGAGCCAAGTCCTTTGTAGGGTGGCTGTCTTTGGTTTTCTTCTTTTTTCTGCTTTTTGGGGGGTGGATGTTTTTATTTGGTTTGGGTTCAGTTTTTTTGTGGAGTTTTCTGTTGGTTTGCTTGTGCTTGTTTGTCTCATGTTTTGTTTCTTTTGAAATGTCATGAATGCCACACCTCTTCCAAAAAATGCAGCCCTCCCACTCAGATTTGGAGATGCTCTGGAGAGATCAGAAGGCAGTGTGGGCTGGCAGCTTTTCAGTTTCTACAGATGTGCAGCCTTCTGTCAAGAAGCACATCAGCCCAGTGCAACCATCACCATACTTTATCTCTGAGCTACTTCTGATAGGATTGAGCCTGAGAGGTGACACTTCCTGCCAAGGGCCTTCCTGGTACTCTACTGTGGGGTTATAGGAGAAGGTGAGGGCACAGGGCGTATGCAAAGTGGTGACATTTGAGCACAGGCCTCTTGTCCACATCTGCTTTTTCCCACCTTCACGTTCCTGTCTTGTCTCCTCTGCTGATGGGTCTCCATTTCTTCTCTCACTCCAGCTTTGGCCTGAAGTAGAGAGGTACAAAATACTGGAAGAAGAATTGTCCATGTGGCATTTTACCAACTGCCCATTGTCTGTGGGAAGTGGAGAGGGAGGTGCTGACCTCTGGTCCCTGGGATACACTGACAGGACTCATGGCAATGGCTCAGAGCTATGGCAGGGCAGGTTCAGACTAGACATGAGGAGGCATTTCTTTAGCAAGAGAGGTATCAAACACTAGAACAGGCTTCTTTGAGAGGTGTTCAATGCCCCAAGACTATCAGTGTTCCAGAGATATTTGGACAATATCCTTAATAGCATGGTCTAACTTTTGGTCAGCCCTGAAACTTTTGGTCATCCAGTTAGCCATTGGATGGTCATTGTAGGTCCCTTGCAAATGAAATAGTACTACTCTATTCTATTCCATTTTTCTTTCTATTCTATTTTAGTCTAGTCTAGTCTAGTCTATATTCTAATTCCTCAAAAGACTGTTTGCATGGAGGTGCTCAGCCCATTTTTCTTCCCCAGGCATCACAGTGTAGAAATCAAAGTTGAGTGCTTGTGTTTCACTTGGATGTGCCTTTTTCTCTTGGACAAAGTCAGATTGACTATGGAGAAGGTAAATCTGCTGAAGAGCACAGCTTGTCTGCTGTGATGGTAAGCAGAAATAAACCATGCAATGACAAATTTCTTCTCACGTCACCTCCCTGTGCCTTTACTTTCTCCTTTTACACTGAAGGATGTGGGAGTACAAGTGTCCTGATATGATCTCTGTGGGCACGAAAGATAAGGCAATGGTGTCCCAAACTAAAGGGAATATGGTGGCTGACTATTGTATAAAGTGTTGTAAAGTCTTTGGGGGGAATGAAGATTAAACAAATCAGCTCAGAAAAAGTCTGTTCTTTGCTTACCTAAGGTGAGTAATCTAAATGAAAGTGAGAAAAACACAGTTTTTCCCATTATCAGTTCCACGGAAGTTGGATACTTTGTTTATTCTGGGCATATGCTGGGGCTTTTAATAAAAATTCTCCCAAATAACTGTATCAGGCTGCTGTTCAACTGCAAGAAATACTTATGATCATCCTCATTATTATTATTATTACACCACCAACATTACAATCACAATTATCCATCAAAACATCTAATAGCTCAATTGTAGAAGATCCCAAAGGACATGCTGGAGAGAAAAATCCAATTTCCAGTTATCCTGTTGGAGCTAAAATGCTGCCATTATGAGTAGGCCTGTTCTACAATATCTGAAAAGCTGAACCCTTGTGAGAGATGCTGACAGATAAACACTGGTGTAGCTCTAGGGAGTTTTCAGATGGAAAAAAGGAAGATGGTGGGTGCGGAACAGCCAAACCCAACAGACCAAACACAAATCTACACCCCAATACAGCCAAAGGATGCAGCTATCTGGCTAATGATGTGGCCAACTGCTGGGCAATGCTTGGGGTGATGTCGCCTTTGTACCATCCTCCTGTTTCCGAGACGCAGAGTGCTCTGCCCATGACTTTGCTGTACTTCGATCAGAGAGCAGGAACTGATCTTTCTGGGAACAGCATATTCCTGGAGGTTACTGCTGTTAGCAATGGGTTTGGCATCAAGACAAGCCATTGAACATGATGTTCTGAACTTGCTCATGGCCTGCAATCTCCCATCACAGCCCCTGTCCAGACCAGAGTGCAGTGAGAGAGGCACTGCAGCAAGTGCCATCCATCTGCCCTGTCCAGGTACACATGTTGGAGCTGAATGTCTTTGGTTGGTTGCTCCCACAGGAGAGAGGCCACAGCTTCCCATCAGCCGCACATGACTGTGTTCAGCTGCATGAATCATATGAAGTTTAACAGGGGCAGGAGCCGGATTCTGCACTTGGGATGGGTATACACGGATATACATACTGACTGGGGAATGAGAGGGTGGAAAGCAGTGTCAGGAGAGACCTGAGGGTCTCAGCTGATGACCATCTGGACATGAGTCAGCAGTGCCCTGGCAAGCAGGAGGGCAACTGTGTCCTGGGGGGCATCAGGCACAGCATTGCCAGCTGGTGAAGGAAGGGGATTGTCCCACTCTGCTCTGCACTGGGGCATCCTCACCTGGAACATCGGGGCAGTTTTGGGCACCACAATACAAGAAAGATATTGAGCCTTTAGAGCGTATCCAAAGTGGGGCAATAAAGATGGTGAAGGGCCTGGAGTGGAAGTGTGTGAGGAGCAGCTGTGGGCACTTGGTGTGTTCAGTCTGGAGGAGACTGAGGGGAGTCCTCATTGCAGTTACAACTTCCTTGTGAG
>JAWWEV010000095.1:9583071-9593912 GCA_035583235.1 Hafferia zeledoni
AGATCTCTTCACTCTCTTGACCAGTGACAGGACTCAAGGAAACAGCATGAAGCTGAGTCAGGGGAGGTTGAGGTTGGATACTGGACAAGATTTTTTACCCAGAGGGCAGATGAGCACTGGAACAGGCTCCCCAGAGCAGTGGTCACAACACTAAGCCTGTCTGGCATTCAGTGTTTGAACCACACTCTCAGGCACATGGTGTTATTGTCGGGGTTATTCAACACTCTGGGTTAGGATTGCACTATCACATTTTTAAACAGTATCACTTAGGACAAAAATCTGTAGGAGTGATGTATCTTGTACAATTTTTTTAATGTTGTTGATAAATACTATCAAAAAAGGAATAGCAGAGGAAAAGAGCATAGAGAAAGCAAGAAGGGAGTGGGAAAGACAGCACTTTAATAATAATGTATTTCTGTATTTTTTTGTATCACCACAGGTGCTGTTCTCATTTTCAACACTTCCAATGGAAATAAAGGGAAATTGTATCTCCTTTGTTAGCAGATAGTACTCCAATGATTGTAAAAAGCACAGACTGTGAAAAAAGCTGACACATGAAGGATGGGAACGGAACAACGCAACATTGAAAGTAGAGCCCATAACTCAAGAGCTTGACTAAGAGCATGTTTAGAGAGATTTTGTAGAAAGCTTTAGCGAAGCCAAGGCAGAGTAGCCACTGCTCTCCTCTCATCTACCAAACCAGCCAGGTATCAGGGTGGTTAAGCAGGATTTCTCCTTGGTGAATCCATGATGAATGTTTCTGAGGGCTTTCTTGTCATTCGCACACCTGGAAACTCCAGAACTCACCTGTTCCATCACCTCCCCACAGAACAAGGTAGATAAGTAAGGGAGGCAGCACAGGGCTTGTGGAAGACTGGCATGGGGCTCAAGGAAAGGCTTTCCAAGGCCACACAACACTGACACTCAGTGTCGGCATTTCTGTAGCACAGAAAAACAACCAGTAGCTAAAAGCAGTGTATTTTTGCTACCTTTTTAGATACCTGTAGCTTTTTATTTCTTGCTAATGATCACGATTTCTCTCTCTCCTCAGTTCTGGGAAATCACTTGTATTACAGCAGGCCTGTAGTCCTTTCTGACAGCTCTAGAATCTACAGTGTGGTTTCATTTTATGGAGTAAGTGAGCTATATGCAATAAAATATCAAACGATAACCGTGTTTTCACTGGCCAAGCTTTCCTCTTGCTCATCTTTTCCTTAGCAGAAACAGGTTTGCATAACACTTTCTGTTAATACAAAACCAATATGGGGCTGCTGAACACTCACAAGGCAACCAGGGCCACCCCACTACACTGTCAAAGACTCTGAATTATGCATCTTGTAACATGCAGAGGTAAAACAATGCACTGCTGTGCTACAATGCAAACCTGGACATAGGAGGAGGCAGCGAGAGAAGGACGGAGTTCCAGGATGACTGCTTGGATTTAGATGCCTTGCTCCATTCATCGCAGGCTGGTGCACCCTCACTATTCTTGTCAGAAAGTGAAATCACCCACCTTTTTCTGAGAAGTTGAGTTCCAATGAACCTTAAGGAGACAAAGAGCCACAATATTTGCATGGGTTTTATGGCTCCATTTCAAGTCTAGCTGCGCTGTACCCACATATGGATCTAGGCGAGTAGGAGTGAGAAACAGCACCGACTGCTCAGTCTTACTATCCTGGTTCTGTGCACTGTCCTTCAGAAACTGGATTATCTCTTTCTAAAGCTGATGAAGCTCTGCCTTCTGGTTTTGACATGTTTCAACCACCTGTCAACAGGGACAAATTAACCATGCTGTTACTTTTTAAAGAACTGGAGGTCTGATACAAGTTTCCAACTATTGTCAACTCTACCACACTAGGCTGGACAACAGACTAACATTTAAACAACCCACATGTACCTACTTTTCAACTGAAGCAAGAAGTTCCAGGCATTGTGTGGGACCTGTCCATCTTCCACAGTACAGTAAATAAGGGAAGAGACCTCAGAAGTATGAATTCTGACTCTGATTCCTGGATTAAATCTACGGTAAAAGTATACTTAGACAGTCCTCTGATACACCCTGAAGAAAAATTTAAGCCTTGATGGATCTCCAGCACTACAAATAGGAAGAGAAGAACAGCGGCAGTCCATGTTGAAATTCTAGTGTGGAAAGCATCAACAGAACTGAGAAAGAGAAAACGGGACCCTCAATAACTGCATTTAATAGCTCCACCTCATGGTAAACTACCTGCACAGCCATGCTGACAGACTTCAGGAGTGCTGGGTGAGCCAAACAGAGCTTGAGTTGCCCTGAAGCAGCTTTGTGTGTTCTTATCATTGAGTGTGGAAAACACCACACAAGGCACAGGCAATGTAGTTCATGACACTTCACAGCCAGTCTAGAAAGGGATCACCACACCTGTGAAGGGCTAGTCAAACACTTAGAACTGACCAAATGAGGCAAAGGACATACAGGTAAATAAACGTGCATTTGGGACCCTGCTTGACCTCTAGAAATAAAACAGAAGAAAGGTGCTCCACCCTCTCAGCCTGCAGACTAATGTTCTTTGTCACACTCTGTCAGTTTAATGGATTGCATCCAAGTCTTACTCAGTGGAAAAGAAAGGAATATAGTAAAATAAGTTATTTCTGGTTGTGGTCCATGCAGAGATCTTAAGGGGTCTGTGGCCCAAAAAATTGGAGATTCTGTAATGAAGAGGAGGTAGTTCTGATCAAAAGAAAATATATTTTTAGAAGAGAGAAAGCAAAGTACTCAGCCTACTTCTAGGTATTTCTTTTCTTGATGATATAGTACAATGACCTTCTCACATGCAACGCATCATTTCTGCTTGTCACCACCAGAAAAGGAGAAGAAAATCTCACATAAACAATCCAAGTTTTCCCATAAAATACAAAAATGGCTTTCAAATCTTAGAAAATAATTATTAGTAGATTTAGATGCCAAACAAATAATACTGATTATGCTTAAAAGTTTTACTCATTGCTGCTATGAGTAAAAAAAATATACATTAAGGGATTTTACTTTTCTTTTTGAACAATTTTCAAATTAAGGAAACAAACTCAATACTTCAGTCAGTTACACTGACAGCTGAGAGCATGATTTGTTTAGACCTGTACCTCTGTAAGTTGAATGACACATACTCTGTGATTCTGAAGCAGAGAAAAATAAGTCTACTAATTAATGCATAGTTACCAATGAACTATCAAAGCTAAATGCATCAAGGCAGTGAATTTCATCAGCAGACAGAGGATACACAGAATGCTTTTAGCTGCTAACCTCAAGTACAATTATGACAGGAGTACTTCCTCTATCAAAACAGACAGGATCAAGAAATATTATACAAGTACAGAGTGCTAATCCACTGATTTTTTTTCTAAAAAATCACCTATTTTGTGTATCAGCAATGGCATTCACTGAACCACAAATCTTAAGAGTGAATTATGGTATTTAATATACTTTACCTTTCATAGAGTTCCAAGAGCTTTTGGTAAACATCCTCTAAGTCTTTGCTGATATCTGTCTGGTTGGATTTCTCGTTTGAATTTGATAATCACTTTAAATAAAAAAAAAATAAGATTTGGTGTCAGCAGTCATGTGTGAAGAGAACAAGTTCTGCCTACAAATATTCTGTTGACTTCAGTGGGGTCAAGCGTTGATGTAGCACTCACTGAGCAGAATTTATGTTGATATTTTTACAGAGCCTTCTGAGTCCTTGTATTTTTAAGTGAAAAGCTTTCCTTGCTTCCTGAGCTAATTGCCAACAACTATTTGAAACTTTAATCTAATATGTAATCTGTCTGCATAACAGACAATATAGGAAGCACATTAAGTCATGTCATAAAAGACCCAGACCCAAGTATCATATTGTCTTGTACAGGTAACAGAAAGCCAGAATCCAACTGCAAACCAGAAAATTTTAGTATGCCTTGAAACATACTAAATTATAAATGGCAACAACAGTTATAATTTAAAAAGGTACTTATATTGGAAACATGAGATTCTTAGAAAAATAGTAATTGTTGCTGTCAGAGACAGACTAAATGTAAAATCTTATGCTTCACAAATCTGCAAATGACACAACTGTATGTGGTAACTATATACTGTAATAGGCTGTCATGCACACACCCCCCAGCACTCAGCTATTTTAAATGTGTACTACTGCTTTTAAATAATAACGAAAAATTTCAGTAAAAATTCAGTTGATGCTGGAAGGTGGAAAAGTAAATAACTAGCTAAAGCAAGATAAACTAGATGAAGCTACAAAAGCATTGCCATGTGTTTCTTCAACTGCAAGAAATTTCTGAGCATGGAACAATTGACTGCATTTGTTACAATTCATGTTCTCCCTTGCATGCTTCACTGCTACCTAGTCTACACAGGAAGGACAAATTTAAACTCCCTAAAACTAAAGTTCACTGTGGTTTTACACTGGACACACAAGTAATAAGAACCTCAGCTCCTCTGAAGGTTCCCTATAACTGAGGGCCTCCAGAGAACAGTCCAAATCTGAACTCTTCTTTGTTCCTGTGTTCAACTCCATAGTAGCACTCTTCAGGGGAAAAAAAGAAGTGGATATTTACTGTAACTGACTATAATTGGTTTGCTTCAGGTTCAGTAGCCTTCTTGTATTCCCCTTTGGCCCAATAAGGATGCTCTAAACCAAGAGCTGCCAGGCCAGTTAGTTAACCCATGTGTTGTAGTTATTTTTCTCATGCTTCAAGACTACCTAGAAATACACAATTTTAAGTGAAATGAGGAATGAAATGAAATGAATGAAATGCATCTTGCAGATCCATCGTTTGACTTTTATCATTACAGTTCAGTACTCTACCAGGCAATACTAGAAGTTAAGTAATTTTTAGGAAGAGGCTAAGATTAATAACTTCAGCTTTTGCTGACAAAGAGTGCTTCATATCTGAAGTGTTCTGTCAGTAACCATAGCAGGAGTTCAGCAATTAAAGCACCTCTCTGAGGTCAGGATCAGAAATGGATTTTTATCAATAGCATTCTACACTTCGTATTCTTATCACCATGTATAAGCAAATCCAAAAGAAAAAGGAATAAAAGTTCAATTCACTTGTGGTCAACTAACAGGAATGATCAATGAAGTTAAATCTGAAAGTCAATCTCAACCATCGTATCAGTAAAGTACTCCACACTCTGCATTACTATACAGCTGTAAGAGTATGGGAACAGCAAACAAAATGTGCAAAAAAATATTATCTTACAAGGAAAAAATTGATAACCTTGCAGAGCTTTCAGGCTTCCCTATATTCTATATTTATTATGGCATCTCTAGCACTCTTTAATGTTGTCCTCACATCTTTATTTGACATTGTGGCTACTAAGTGAAAAGGACATATAATCGGTTCTTTTAAAAAAATATCTACTCAACTTCAAAATGTTGTTTATATCCTACTATAGTTGCACAGAGTATTTTAAACACCATAATACAGTGCAAAATCCCAAAATACAAACACACCAAGAACTGCTGGAAAAAATAATATGGTTTAAAAGATACTTATGCTGAGCTCCAAGGCAGGATTCAGTCAATATTCCAAGCAGTTGATATAAAGTAGCTATTCCAGAATGAAAGATTTGTTAAGGTTTAAGGTAAATTTACATGGGAGGAGATGTGTTATAGGACAGGCACCTCAGTTATGCTCCTGGGAAAACGCCCTGCATATAGCCTCTTTTAGGAATTACTAGGCAGTGAAGTGTATTCAAGAGGCATTTCACACTGGATATGTGCTCGATTCTTAAGGATCAGGGTTTTCCTTGTGTGATCCCTCCAGCAGCACCATGACCAGCCTGTCGCTGGTGCTCTGTGTGGCCTTCCAGTTACTCTCACTTCATGTTTATTAAAGGCGGACCCTGCTTGCAATTACACCACGCGAAAGCAGTTAAGGACAAACAAAGAGGCACTCACGACTGCAGGGCAGGGCTGCTGGAACAGTGCTGGTGTGTGATAGGAACGCTGTTCTGTTGGCTTGGAAAGTGGGAAGGAAGGGAAGGTTGCTAAACACTGTTATCTTTGCAATTTATGTCCTAAGAACGTTAGGGATGGGATGGAAAGTTCCTGTAATCACAGATGAAATGATTCAGTTAAGCTGTTGGGCATCATATATTGATTAACTCAGGCTTTTATTAATTATCAAAAATTGACTTGCCTGATGAGTCTTTCCAGCTAAAAGGATAAGGGAACCAATAGGTATGTTTTTATAAATTTCTAGCAGCTTTATTACAATGATTTATCTATACATTTGCATTAACCTCAAGGCAGGTAGGGAAGATTTTATTTTTTTCATTCAGTAATACTAAGTATATTTCTTTGAGCACTGTTAAAGAGAGTGCATTTTTTATCCTTTTCTCACCACAGTTCTATCTGTCCATCTAGCACACTGGGTGTGCTTTGCTCCTAGGAAAGGGAAAGCCTGACTTCTCTGCTTCATCTGAGCTCTCCTTACTGTGGAATCCAACATAAGGTCAGTGATATTACTGACAAGGCAGAAAACAGATTAACCATTTTGATGACATCATTAGTAGAGCAGAGGAAGTATTGGATGCTGTTGAAACTACCAGCTTTTCTAGGGGGAAAAAAATAATAGAAAACCAAAAAGCAGAAGTCCTGCTGCCTGTTAAAAGGCCTGGGCTTTCATTTGAAGGTGTGCCTGTCTTTGTGGGAGGTGGCACTCCCTGTGGAAGACTCAAACTGTTTCATGAAGTGTTTTAAAAATTTCCTTCTCAGTGAAGAAGGGTGTACTCCATTCAGCCAGTTTTTTGGTGCTGAGTCACATAAAGTGCTTTGCTTCTCACAGAGCTTGCTCATGGAATATGCTGGTTGGCAACTCAGGTCCTAAAGTTCTGATTGAGGTTAACTTGAGTGATGACATGCTCTTCTTGCAACTCAGCTTGAGTTCCTGGATAACAGGAGCTTGTTGGAGTTACACAGAGTAACTGGATTGCCTCTGGTCTCGCAAAACCAGCAAGCCCTACACAGTTCTTGGAGAGTGGATCTCCAAAAATAGCTGCAGAGTTTTCACCTTCTCAGCCTGTTCAAGAAGCTTCTTTCACTGAATAGATGTTGTTTGCCCAATAACCACAGAATGTACTCTTGTCTGTAGATGATTAAACAAACAATATAATTGTTGGAGAAACTTGTGAGTATGTGATTGACAGGGTGACACATCACTTGCGTACTCCCCCACAAGCACTTTCAGCTCAAAGTCCCATTCAAGTTCCTATTTCAGATTACAGCTTTATTTCCCATTTGTCCTACTGAGTGCATGTTCTAGTTGCCACTCACAGTAGTGTACAAAATTAGGTGATTGGTGTTTTGACACACTCGGATATGGGCACCTGCTGAGATACCACTTGTAGCTCCACTTGTGCCAAGGGAAATTATTTTCTTTACAACACCATATTATCCAAGAGCGTTTGCTGCCACAAAACAAATACGGGGATTTTTTTTCCTGTTTGCATTCCCAGTGTTAAACTCTAAATGGTGGAGAAAATGACAATCTCTGATTGGGAGTATAGTGTGAGAATGATGGCAGGGTGGCCAGTGAAGTAATGAAGTACTTGTGCTGTAAGGCTAAAATATTTGAAAGAATGATAGAATAATTGTAATCTTAAAATATTTCTGACATTTACAAGAATTACTTCCTGCCGTGGAACACAATTTTGCTGTGCTTAACAATTTCTGGATTCTCTCTGAAACCTCACAGAGTCTAATTATATGCAGTATTCCTTGTAAATTCTCACTGGGATTGTTAGTGCCTAACCCTAGGGAATTGTATGTAATGGAAGCAGTAGTAACACAGACTGTAAATTTTCAGGTTTGCTCTCACTCATTTTTGGTGGGGTTTTTTTGGTCCTCTCACAAATTATTTGAGAAAATTCAAACAGTAAAACTAAAGAGTAAATTGGAAAACATATCTCCTAAGGAACAAAAAGCTGAGAGTATGAAATTGATAAGAAGGCTTATGTTGTCAGATCTGTATTCTTGAGAAGATGAAGACAGAAAGAAATTTATGCTTCTAAAGCTATGTATAATGTCTAAAGCCTGATATAGGAGAACATTATGTTCAATACAGTATTTGTTTCAAATGGCTATTTTAAAAATAGAGACAGTTTTTCAAAATTAAAAAAAAAAGAAAAAAGCATTTTCTTATTTTAATAACATGGCAGATTTCACTGGGAAAATAGTCTTCCTTCAAGAGCTGAACCAGCATTTATCTATCAGCATCTCTTACAAGGGTTCAGTCTCTGAGATGACTATACAACAGGCCTGCTCATAGTGGCAGCATTTTAGCTTCAACAGGATAATTGGAAATTGGATTTTTCTCTCCAGCATGTCCTTTGGGATCTTCTACAATTGAGCTATTGGATGTTTTGATGGATAATTGTGATGGTAATGCTGGTGGTGTAATAATAATAATAATGGGGATGATTGTAAGTAATTCTCGCAATTGAACAGCAGCCTGAGACAGCTATTTGGGAGAATTTTTATTAAAAGCCCCAGCATATGCCCAGAATAAACCAATTATTCACCTTCTGTGGAACTGATAATGGGGAAAAATTATGTTTGCCTCACTTTCATTACAATTACTCACCTTAGGTAAGCGAAGGGAGACTTTTTCTGATCTGATTTATGTAATCTTCATTCATAAATACTCTGTAGCACTTACACAATAATCATCTACCTTATTCCTTTGACTAGGTAGAAAAATGACATGAACACATCCAAACAATCTGTTGATGAACTAGAATAGACAAAAGAATTGAATATAGACGATTTCATTTGCAAGGGACCTACAATGACCATCTAGTCCAACTGCCTGACCCTTTCAGGGCTAGCCAGAAGTTAAACCCTGCTATTAAGGACATTGTCCAAATGTCTCTGGAACACTGATGGTCTTGGGGCATTGAACACCTCTCAAGAAAGCCTGTTCTAGCGTTTGATCCCCCTCTTGCTAAAGAAATGCCTCCTCATGTCAAGTCTGAACCTGCCCTGCCACAGCTCTGAGCCATTGCCATGAGTCCTGTCAGTGTATCCCAGGGACCAGAGGTCAGCACCTCCCTCTCCACTTCCCACAGACAATGGGCAGTTGGTAAAATGCCACATGGACAATTCTTCTTCCAGTATTTTGTACCTCTCTACTTCAGGCCAAAGCTGGAGTGAGAGAAGAAATGGAGACCCATCAGCAGAGGAGACAGGACAAGGAGTGTGAAGGTAGGAAAAAGCAGATGTGGACAAGAGAGGCCTGTGCTCAAATGTCACCACTTTGCATATACCCTGTGCCCCCACCTTCTATAACCCCACAGTACAGTACCAGGAAGGTGTTTTGCACACAACAAACAGAATAAAATTGTTGCTGCACTTAACTGCATTTTTTTCAATACTGGTCTGAAGTTCTTTGTTTAGAATGTTCCTCCCTGTGCTTGTTATAAATCATGCTAAATTTAATCATTCTGTCTGAATTTTATGGTGAGAAATTGACTTTTGTGGCCATGTGAACCTCAAACATAAAGTAGTAAGACACAGCAGAAGTCTCTCTTCTTATCTTTTTCTTTGTTGCTGTAGCTTTGCAATGGTTTTAGAGTGCAGAAAAGTCCCTTATGTCCGTATGTGGAAAACTAACAAATAATACTTCATTCCAAAGAAATAAATGCCTTTTTTCTGTCTTATGTGGTCCCCAGGTGCCACTATGTGCCATAAAAACATAAATAGGTTACAACAGCTATCACTACACAAGAGCATTAACATTCTCTCCATTCAGGTGAAAAACTGAAAATTAAGTCTGGAAATAAGTTATGCTTTCTGAAAAAAAACCAACCCATACACAATTTATATAACTCATGGCCTTTTCTCCTGAAGAGCTGCAAAATCTCTATCTGTGCAACAAAAATACAAAGACTTGGAAAAAAGGATATAAAAATTAATGTTGGGAGATGTGAATGTCTTTGTAATAGGTCTTCAGGTTCTTCTAGGAATGGTGAGCATTTTGTGGAGAGAGAAAGTATGGGGGAAATGTCCACATTTGCCAAAATCAAGATCTAGCTTGGGTATTAAGGAAAACTTGATAGGTTCACTTTGCAAGTTTAGATGTGCCCTGGGAAGTGGGGGTTCTTTTTTTGAAGTCATGGACAGAGTTATAACATCCTTAATCCATAGTTTGCTGAGATTCTTTCCATCACTACCTACCCATTCCTGATATGTGAACCACATACTGCCTTTTATTGACCATTGGATGATTCTTCTGGAGTGTAGCTGTGGTTTGAAAATGACAGAACTCAATGTCATGAAGATGTTTGCATGCATAGATGAAGAACTGGGATTAAATTTTAAGTCTGCTGGGGTGCTAACATAGAACAGAGTACCAACACAGTATGCTTGTAAAACCCTGTGCTGTTAAGCAGATGGTCCCCCACATTTTACACTAACTGGCACTTTTTCAGGGCACGTGGTTTCTTTCCTAGCCAAGAATTACAATCGACAAGTAAAGTCATTATCTTACAGTTCTTTGTAACTAAATTATTTGACATCTGTAAAAGCAAATATTAAAGTATTACAAAATTAGTCTAATGTAGTGAATTCTTTTAATCAAGGTGTCACAATTTGTTATCCACTGTTCTGGAGACCCTCCCAGATTAAGTGAATTTCCATGTTGTTCTGCAGTCTCACCCTGATCTTCTTTATACATACGGTTTATAGTCATCTTACAGTTAATGAGACACTGTCAGTACTTCTGTACTTATTCTAGAGTACAATTCTAGGAGATTGTTCTGCAGTATCACTCTTAAAAAAATACATCAGCTATTAAAGAACGTATTTTTG
>JAWWEV010000095.1:9594459-9653018 GCA_035583235.1 Hafferia zeledoni
ATTTCTACTCTTGGCTATCAGCTCATTTTTATAGCTGTCTTTTAAAATGACATAATACCTGTGGAAGCAGAGGAAAAGCATGGAGAAGGTAGAAGCACCATGTAACAGATAAGCAACTGGTCTTTTCTGGACCACAAATTAAGGACTGTAAACTTATGGTAGAAGCTTTAAAATTACATTTGTGGGGTTTTTCATTTTAATTTTAAATTCATTTGCTAAAGTATTTTTAGTTTCTTCTTGGTTTTAGGTAACTTATGAAGCTACTAAAAATACCCAAATGGTCTTCACTTCTAGAGATGCATCCAGTGGACTATTACTCATCATACACCAAGAATTGCACAGGAAAGCTCACAAAGCAAGAAGTGAGAAAAGTAAAGCATTTTATTACCCTCTGTACAGGGACAGATGCCATGCTGGGTAGTTAATGTTCTGAATTTTTAGAGAAAATGCTGGCAAAGTAGTCTTTGGGGGAAAGAAGAAAAGAAAACAAAACACCACAGTTCAGGTCTGGGAGTAAGTCATGGGGATGTTGGTTAATCAGTCTATCTGACAAATAACCAGGTAACTTTTGAGGCTTTTGCAAGGTCAGTGCAAAGCACTCTGAAAAGGTGTCATAAACAGCAGCTGGAGGCCCTGTAAAAGCCCAATAACTGCAGCAAAATATTGCATGACCCATGTACAAGAGGAACTAAATACTTTTTGCATAAGTGCTAACTGAAATAATGGAAACATTTATGAAAGGGGCAGACTGGCAAAGCACAGCTGGAAGGAGAGACAAATTTTAGGGCATAGATGACATGCTCTTGCATGTAGGCTAAAGAATAAGGTTACCTTAGCATATTATTGAAAGTCTAGAAGAAAGAATTAATTGGGCATTCAGAATTCTTCCTAGTTTATAGTAAAGTTTTCATACATAAAAATGGCAAATGCAAATCGGTCATAATTTACAGTATTTTTATTTCAGTTTTTTTTTTATTTTAATTTGAAAAATTACCATGAAAGAACAAGAATTCCTTTGCATTCTAATATGAGATTCTGGAATAATTAAGCTAATCTCTTTAGTAATGTTGGAATAATAAAATAATTTAAACCCCACAGAATTACTTTTCCATGTTTTATGATTAAAAAAAAAATCAACAGAAGCAAGGGGATGTAGGCATGGAAACAAGAAGCTTCCATTGATTACATGTAAGGTAAGAGTCCTTCACCCTGGATATGGTGTCAGGGATTCTGATGACACAAAAGTGATGACAGCAGCTTGTCCTATGGTGCTTTCATGCCTTTTGAATTTTTTTATGGTTGTTGTTCAGTGCCCTCAACATTTCATTGGGAGCCAGACCCATGCAACTCATTGGTGACTGAACACTTTGGACTCTGCCATCTGTGGCAGAGGGAGGAGTTTCCAACCCACTGACTAGAATTTCTTGCAGTTTTCATGCTGTTTTGGAAGGAATATTTTGAACATATCTTTCTCTTGTTGCAGGTGAGATTACTTCAGCCATGGGAGATACTGGGCTTCTTACAAAAACAGGATTTATATTCCCTACAGATCACAGAGAACTTGCTCTGGAACCACATCAGTTCCATAAAATAGGTATGCATGAGGGAAGTTCCCATGTTCCTGTTTAAGTTGTGGGGCTGGGCATGAAAGGACAGCAACAAATGCCAAACATGGCATTTCTTGTGAATATACATCCTACTATACTTGATAAGCTAAACAATTTCAAATTATTTTTTCCCCCAGTTATTATTAGCATTATGCATTTGTAATACAGTCAGAATTAGGTCTGCACTTTGTGAGGCAATGTAGTAACATAGCCAGAAGGAGCAATTTATCCGTGGAGCATAGAAGTATAGAATTACTAAGGTAGGAAAATACCTCTGAGATCATTGAGTCCAACTACGCACCTGGCACTGCTGTGTTCACCGCTTAACTGCATCCCCAAGTGCCACATCCACAGGGCTCTTGAACACTTCCGGGGTGGTGAGTCCAACACTTCCCTGGGCAGCCAGTTCCAATGTCCGACTGACCTTTCATTCAAGATATTATTCCAAATATCTAATCTAATTCTCCCATTTCCTCTCATTCTGTGACTTGTTAACAGGGACAAGGGACCAACCCCCACCTCAGTCAAACCTCTTTTCAGGTAGAGTGAAAACGCCTCCCCTGGGCCTCCTTTTCTCCAGGACAGGAAAAAACATATGGAATTAATATCAAATGCAGAAAATTGATAGAAAAATTAAATAAAGGAGCTCACGATTTTCCTTATTATTGTTACTGTCATCAACACAACTGCAGGGAATGATTATATAAAGGGTTATTTGTTAGTAAAAAATAAAGGTTCTAAAAAAAAATCACATGTGTTTTAGACATTAATAATTGTTGCTAGCTGTGATGCTTAGCCATTTACTATAGAAATTACAGTGTAAATGCATCCAGAGATAAGATTAAACCTGAAAACATAGCAGGTTCATTAGCTTATCAAAAAAACGTCCATTATGAAGGGTCATATGGAAGGAATGCAATAAAGGCTTTGTACAGGAAATGTATCATAGATCTGGGCATGCATGATAAGATCTGATAATGGGTATCAGTTCTTATCTTCTTGGAAATGCAGGCATTCATTATGAGACAGAGAATCAGAGAAACAGGACTGAAATTAAATTACTTATACACACATGGAAATTAGTGTTGAGTGAATTTTTGAAGTGACCTGTGATTAAAAAAACAGGAGGTGAATCTCACTGAAACTAAACATTAGGTGAAGTCACTATTCTAGGCCTTTTTCAGAGTCTTTTAGGCTACCAAACAGAAACATGTTCATTTCAATGCAGTCTGCTAAACTTGCTTTTTCACAACTGTAAACTGCAGTTTCTGGAGAGAACATGGGGCAGTAGATAAAACTGAATTTCTAGCAGTAAAAGGCAGTGAAAAATCCTTTTCTCTATTGTTTTAAAATGATTTTCTAAAAACAGAACTGGATATATTCATGTGCTTGTCTTCTTGCAAAACTTTAAATCAGTTATCCTACGAAAATAGGATATAAAATCTGAGTAGCTCTGTCTTCTAAATTCTTATATCAAATACTACATATATACAGTAATCTGTATTAGATATGGCTCCTATATTATGGTATCATCTCTAAGGAGTTTCTAATCTGTTTTTTCTACTTCGTGCCTTTTCTCCAAATTATATAATTGGACTGCTAGAATTTGATGCAGTGCTGTTTGGTATTTTTTTCAGTAAAATACAGGAATACAGGATTGTGCACTTTTTTTCTTATTAAGCATGAGAAAATGCACCCTGGGAGAGCTATTGGTGCTCCTGAGGACAGGCTAAAATTCAAAGGAGTCTTGACCGGCTGCAAAAATTATCTGAACTCAATTAGGTAAAATTCATCATGGATTTAAGTTAAAGGTTGAAATAAAAGGAAAAAGGAAAAACATTAAAATGGTTACCAAAAAACTTCTATGTTGCGTATTCACAATAAAAAAGGTGCAATATGCCTGAAAATTTTAGTGAACCTGAAACAGAATATTGATCAAGAGCATGATGTAGTGACAGAGGAAATGAGTGACATTCAAGTGTGACTGAAAGGAAAGCTGTGTGTAAGATACAGGAGGCAATTGTGTGCAGGGAATGGTCAGGGTATTGTCTCTGCTTTACGACATTGTCTTTTAAGAAGGACATAAACAGAGGAGAGCATTTGGAAGAAAATTATATAAATAAGGGACCTGTGAACCATATTAGGTATCAGCCATCAGAGAAACCTTGGCAAGTGTTCAGGAATGACTACAGCTCACAAAAAAGCATGGAAAATGCTGCCACCCAGAGCAGGAAAAGGAACTACTTTGATTTTCAGGCAGGGCTGTTCTGATGAGCTCTTTAGAGAAAAAAATACAGAGAACTCCCAAGTGGCTAAACATGAAAACAGCCTCTCAAGCTACCTAAACTCTGTCACTAGAATTGATTTAGAATTGATTAGAAATAAGTTGAAAATATTTGTCAGAAATGGCCAACATGCATATGATCCTGCACAAGATTGGGGAGCCAGTACAAGTTCCCTGGGGATGCTCTTTACACCCCTTTCTACCTGCTGGAGAGTGATTTAGATTTCACCGCTATTACTTCCTGGCAAAAGTTCGGTCCCATTTACACAGCACAGTTTCAGCAATTATAATAACCCTTTACCAGCAGCAGTAATTGAGTAGATGTGAATTATTGTAATGAGATTCTGTAAAAACAACACACGAGGTCACTATTTTTGGAGTAATGTCTTCTTCTTTGGACTAATGTCTTCTTCTAAGTCCCCTTAACCCTAAATTTCTCAGAGGAAGCTTGTTGAGGCTGTCATACAGCCCCTGATACCTTTACAGGTAGCTCCAGTACAACATGAGCCCCCACAGAGTTCTGATACATGATGAGATATTCACAGAAAAGAGGGAAGTGCAGAGAAAGGATACTGGATAGGTTGGTGAGAGCCAGAGAGACAGCAAGGACATGGTTAGGCTCGGATCCTATGTCTGTAAACCAGTGATGATTTGTCACTCACAACCAGCAAGGAAAAGCCCCATGGAAGAGCAGGGGGACCCTGCACAAGTAGGAGCTGCCTGAGTAGCATCTGTGAGAGCCCAGATGCAGCCACACCACTGCCAAATGCAAGACCTGTATGGGTTGTTTTCAGCATTTTGGACTCCTTGGGTGTCAGTTGGTCCAGGGATCCAGCATGAACGCAGGAATACCTCCTGCTCCATCAGGTATCAGCAAGGTCAATTCCATGTCTGATAACAGCACCTAGCACAGGTCCAGTCTACAGCCACTGAGCTCTCAAAGTTACCTCTCTGATTTGTCCATCATTTTCATACATATGAGCTGTCATCAACATACTGAGGGTATTGATACATTTATGGTACCAGCCATAAACACTGCAGATTGCTCATGCCCAGTCCCACAGAAAACAGAACTCTCACATTACAGAAAAACATCAGTTGACTCAGTGAGTGCAGTGAAAGTCTCATGAACAAACCAGAACTGAATGAGGAGGATACAGTCTCAGAGCAGTAGTCCTTCACTGCTCTGCCTTAAAACATTAGGCAGGAATTATAATTACAATGTTTTAGAAGGCTTTTGCCACAAGAAGGGGTGTTTTACACCACATACATCCCATTGCAGTGTGCCTGTTACAGTCCCCTGCTCAGCCTGTACAGCTCATTCTTTAACTAATGCAAGAATTGCACAAGCCTGCTTGAAAAGCAATGGTCACATCCACACTGTTCTAGTAGATTTAAACAGCAGCAGCAACAACAACAAAACCCCCAGAGTATTCTTTGACTGATCGACTTTATTTCTGAATGAGGCATCACAAAATCCACTAAGTATGACCAAAATACTGATGAGGCTTTGTAAGGATGACAAGTATGTCAGGCTCTGAATGGGAACAACATCCAGGCAGTTTGTGTAGCTACTGCCATTTTCCTGATCTTACCTCCTTCTGTAAGTGTGTTTGTCATGAAAATACAGGGAAAAAAAAGTAGAGAGTTAAAAAAAAAAAAAAAACAGGAAAAAATAAGGAAATCCCTCAAACTCAGCCAACACTAAGGTAAAAGAAAACAGGCACCAGCAGGAGGACAGTGGCCACACCCACCCATGTCACCAGGGCATGCCTGGGCCATGCCCCACACAGCAGTGGTATTCTTCCCTCTCCCCAAAATAGAGGAAAATGAGTTAGAGGAGGGTACAGCAATAAGTTGCTACAATGCACAAATCCCAAACCCTTCTGCTGCTCCCAAACTCCTTGTCATTCCCACCAGGTGGCACTTGGCTGTATGCTGTCTAGAACGCCTTGGAAAATACCAAAACAGCCAAGCTTTTAAGCAAAGTTAAAAAAAAAAATCTATTAGAAGTTTTTACCTATTGTCTATATGTGTGGAAATAACCTTTTCTTTTGCTGACTGAAATGTGCTCACTTCCATGGCCAGGTGTTGCTCTAGGAGCTGGCTGGTGGCTCAGGATTCTGCTATGGGACCTGTGAGGGGGTGATGTGACCCATGGTACTCCATGTCTTACTTGAATGGATGGTTCAACATGATTAACAGCCTGGGAAAAACAAACAAAAAGAAAACAGGAGCAAAGCAAAGCTTGTTATTAGTTCATCTTATAGTGCAGAGGACCATGTGCTGCCCATGGGGCTGTGAGATGACAGGCAGGCAAAATGTCATTTTAATGTGTTTTTGGTCAACAGGTGATGGTCACCAGCTCAGCTTATCTATGCTTAACACTTAAACTCCATGGCTGTGCTATTTAAGAAAAGGGAGGGAAAACCAGTTCTTTATTCATCTGGCACCAGCTATATAGGCAGTGTTGTCCAAGTGGCACCAAGCCAGGGCCTGAGATGAAAGGGAAGGTAAAAACTGCTTTGTTATGTTGGATGCTGTCCCAAACTCAGAGGACTCCTTTAGGCAAGACTCTGTTGCTTCCTTTAGGGCTTTTGCTGCCTCTGGGTGCTCTAGACTGAAATAGGAAAGTTCTGTTCATACTTTGCAGGTTCACATCTACTTCATTGATAAGAAAGTGGCCATGAGTAGGTGTCCAGTAAGAGGATCTGGTTACAGGTATTTCATGATGAGGAGTTCTTAACTATACCCTTTATCTAAGGGAAGAAAATATTTTGCCACCTTGCATTTAACATACTCAGTAGCATAATAAAAAGTTGCTGTAGTATCTTTCTTTTCTTGGACTTCTGATGTCCCATGGTAGTTATTAATCTGCAGTTGGTTGTAGATAAGCATACAAGTATGAGCTGTGAAGCAAAGCTGTTGGCTGTTGATTGCATGTGCCGTTTGGGACACACAGGGCCCACAACATGCAGACTCAGGTTTCAGAATGAGATGCCTGGATAATTTATGTGTGCAAAATCCAGGCTGACTGTGGAAATGTCATCAGAAAATGAGCTAGAGATTAGGTGCCAAGTGGTATTTTAGTATTGGTTCAGACCGACATATATATGTGTGTCTGTTTGTACAAATATGTAGGTGTGTGTATTCCTATAGGTGTATTCCTACAGGTGTATGTATTTATATATACAGTTTTTAAGAGGTGTCTTGGTATAAGAGTGTTTCTAACTACATTGTGCATTTTAGTATTTTGGACAATTTGCAAAATTTATAGGCAGAATCAGCCCAAAGGTGGTAGTAAAAATTGAGGATTTCCTACTCTGGTTCCTGTGGTTATTTCGCTGCATGCTATGCTTATCTTCTGAAGAAATAAGTGTCAGTGCCTTACTGGGTCATTCTGTGAGTCTGAAAGTGACGTTTCACTTTCTGGGTAAGACTGGGTGGAAGTTCCTTGAACTGGAAAGCAGAGAGTCAGTCGGTCTTCGCAGCTGATTACATGCAGATCAGTTAACAAAGGGCCTTGGAAATGGCACACCATCGCTTAAACCACACTTCCCAGTGCTGTGAAACATTGAAAAATGCAGCTGCTGATGCTGAGGACACATGTCATGTAACCTGTGACTCTCAGCAGGATTGGGAGAAGGCAGTGATCGCATGGGCTCACAGCGAGGGCAGCAGCAGGAGAACTCCAAGCTCTCCTCTGCTGTTATCAGGCCAGCCCCAGCATGTCCCTGCTTCTTATCAGCTCCAGCAGAGCTGGGTTCTGACGTGCTGAGCCTCCATACAACCTGACATAGGGAGCTATAGGGGCTGGCCCCACTGCCCCCTGTTTGCACATAAAGAGGGACTGCAATGCACGTTATGACATATGCGAACAAGGCAGGGCAGATAGACACTGTGAAGAGAGGCAATGCTGGACCTCATAATCCTCAGCATCCATTTCTTCATCTGCATTCTCATCTCCATTGTCATCTGGCGTGGACCAAAGGTACAGTGTGGCTTTCAGTGACTCTGCATATCCCCCTGCAGCCAGAATCCCCACTACCCATGGTTCCCCTTTGGGCTCCATGTTTACTAGCGCTTGTTTTAGCCTGATTTTTCTGAGGAAGTGAGGGTAGCATGGTTGTGCTGGGAATTTGAAAGGAACTGGAACACAGTAGCTTATTGTAAGTAAACCTAATGGGAAGGCACGTTTTTGTCATAAAGCTGCTTATACAATCTTTTAGGAGAGGGAGAGCCTGTTCGATGTTTGAAATATGTAAGAGGAGGAAGGGAGAGGCAGGTACATTTGTTCAAAAGGTCAGGTTGAATACAGGTTCTCAATAAAAATGGGGTTTTCCCTTTTGCAGAATACTTTTAACATCAACTTACATCACTTAATCTTTCTAGCCCTAGTATTACTTAAAGAGTACTGGATTTACATGTAAATGCTACCCATTACATAGGTAAATTATATAGCATTTTACATTTACCATCTTTGTATTTGTTTGCATATGGGTTTTGAGAGGAAAAGGCGGTTACAGTAGAGAGTAAACGAATAGTGATTGAGAATTTATCTTGTCTCAGCCTCAGGTATCAGGTTTGCAACAGCCAGTTCTTCTTGTCCCAGTTCTGTTAGTGAACATATGGACTGAACATTATCACCAAACTTCCGTGCTTTTCTTTGTCTGCATGTTGATAGTCTTTCACTGAAACTTCTCCTTTCACCTCATGCATCAGGGTTTTCTCTGGGATGTCTCCCATACCCAGAGAAATCCAAATGTGAACTATTTTATAAATGGCTTTTTCATTTGTGTGTGTGTTTTTATATTTTAAGGATGCGGATTTGCACAGCTCAAGCACAGAAACAGATGAAATGGGGCCAGGTGGTCTTATATGCATTGGCAAAGAAGAAAACATAAAGAAGTCTGGAAGAATAACAGCCAAAATCAATGGCAGGGAAATTGTTGTTTTCTATCATGACGGGAAATTTCATGCTCTGGACTCTCGTTGCTACCGTAAGATACTTCCACATATGATCTCAATGTTGCAACAATTAAGCACAAAATATGTTTGCTACATAAATAATGCTGATGTTTTGCCATGTTTCAGATGAAGGAGGCCCTTTGTGTCTTGGAGAAATAGAGGTACGTAAGCAAAATAAAAATAATGCAGCAGCCTAGAGTCATGTGGAAACTCTAATGCATTTTTTCTAATACTTTTATTTGAGAGTAACATTGAAAAAAAATATTATATATGTGTAACAGCAGATAGACAGACAGCCAAATCATCCATTGTATCTATTGTCTTAGATCACTTGCTGTCTTTTCTTCTTCCTACAGGATATCAATGGCCAAGCATGTATTGTTTGTCCTTGGCATAAGTTTAAAATTACCTTGGAAACAGGAGAAGGATTATATGAAGGAATAAACCCTTTGGAGCCATCACCAACACCACAGTGGAAATCAAAAGGAGTCAAACAAAGGATTCATGAGGTCACAATAGACAATGGAAATGTTTATGTGTGTCCTCCAGATTTGTCTGTGAGCTTTGACTCTGATTATTTTGCTGAGAAGTACAAAAATGGTGGTGAGTTAGCTATGCAAAAACAAAGCCCCTCAAAAGTAGCAGAGTAGGTCATGACCAGAAAGCAGAATCCTGGGGAATGCACCCCAATGAAGAAGCATTATCGTAAAATTAAAATGTACTGTGCCATGAAGACTTTCTCCAGATTAAATTCTAGTGTTATGTTAAAGGATTGAAACACATAGAAATGGATAAGAAGTCCTGCGTTGTCAAAAATGTGACTGATCTTGTGCTGAGGATTTTTTTTTGTACTTGCATTTCAAAAAGACTTTCTTACAGCAGAGTGCCTCATAATATTTGAAATTTTAGGAGCCCTATTTTGCTAGAACTCTTTTAAATTTTAAGAGGGGATATAGTATATTACGGCTTATAAAACTTATTACATAGTTAAAGGCCAATAGTCAGTTGTAAAGGTTATGTTTTTATACTTAACAGTTTATACTTACAATGCCTTTGATATAAATGACATGGAAATTTTTAACTTTTTATGTATTTGAGTGAACTCTTGGTGTTTAGTAAGTGCCACAAATGAAAGTACAAAACTTGACCACATTTAGGTGAGCTTTTCTATGCTTATTTGTGCATTAATATTTGTTTTGCTTCTCTTCATGGAATGCCTCTTGTTAGGTCATCAAATAATGTGACAAGGATTTGTTACATATACTTTGTTCTTCCTGATTCTCTTGGTTAAAGTGGAAGCTGTTGTGTATGGTATGTGATATAGTGGCCCTTGATTGCTTGTTTTTATTTATCATAAATACATTTTTATACACTCATTTGAAAAAATGTTCTTTCTCCTTGGAGCCAAAAGTTGTGTTTCTCTGTGTGTGTTCACTGTATAGTATCACACCTGCTCTGAAAACTGAGCACCACTGAATCACTGAGGCTGGAAAAGACCTCTAAGACCACCCAGTCCAACTGCTAACCCAGCACTGCCAAGCCCACTACTAAGACATATGTGTTACATGATACATGAGTGCCACATGTACACATCTTTTAAATACCTTTAAAATATATCCTCTTGTATGGCTGCAATTCTTCAGCATGGTTGGGGAGTTTTTTGTGATTTTTTGGCTTTTTGCAAATTTCACTCATAGCCTGTTTCTTCGTAGGTTTCTCTTGATTGCTGTTTTTAATGTAATGTATGCCATGGATAACCAAGTCTGTGTCAACACTATTGTTCATACAAATTTATGTAAAAGTAGTGTGGCAGAGGGAGGTTTCAGAAGAAAATATCTGTGTCCCATTGTTCACAACGAAAAAAGTAGAGTACAGGATCAATTTATTTTACCACTTCTAAATTGTGATAACCACCTTTGGTCACACTTCCTGATGTTTTTGTGGTCACAAGGAAAAAGTGGCATCTTGAGAGTGCTGTTGAGCTGACCTATTTCAGTTTTGTGTTTTATAAGAACTATAGCATGAAAATGTTTTCTTCCTCCTCCTCCCCCTCTCACTGACCACTCAGGCAGCAAGTGCCTGCCTTGTCAGATGAATCACAACTACAGAAAATGCTGTTGTACTGACTAGTTCTGTGTTCTGATGTTGGGTTTTTTATTACTATTTGTTTGTTTGCTTTTAAATGAATATGTAAATTCCTCTTGCAGCCACAGGGTAGATGGAAGGAAGGTGGGACAGATGATACAGCTGTTACCCCAAGGGGCTTGATTGGTGCCAGATGTGTTGGAGAATTGCTTCCCTTCACTCCCTCCTCAACCAATTACTTGCACCTGTGTTGAAACTAAACACACATACTGTGTCCAAGTGAAACATATGGATCATTAAAAGGAAAGTATTGCAAAATCTTCAGATATACCTGCATCGACTGATGCAATTGCTGAGATAGTACTTTTATTGACTTTTTTTGAAGAAGTGCATCATAAAAATGAATTATTTAAATTGATAAAGATGCAGTTCAGTTTAGGAAAGCACAAAGTCCAAACAATATGCTGTTGCCTGTATGACATTTAGAAGAATTCTAGTAACAGTTTTATTTGAAAGCTTCACAAACATGTTCATATTAGTGGAAGAGTGCTCAGGTTTTTGCAAAATTGGATTTACTGTCTAAAATTCAGCAAAGTGTTTAATCATATGCTTACTGTTAATCATATGGAATAGGGGGAACTGCATGTCCAGGTGTAGTCCTTTTTCTTCTGTACTTCTCAGACATAATAACTATCTGCAAGTTTTAAGGGGTTTTGCTTTTAATTTAAACATGTTCTTATTCCCAAGAAGATTGCATTAAAAATCTAAATTAACACTAAAAGTTTACCAGTTAGTTTGCCTTCTCCTCAATTTTCGTTTTGATGATCACAGAAGGAACAGAGAAGTATTAGGCAGCTGTGAACAAAGGAGGGAGGGCTGATGGGCTGCTAGTTTTTTATTTTAGTTCCTTTTTTTCCCCTCTCTTTTTACTTCTTTTTTCTTTTTATTTTTGACAGCAAAGAACAAAGCCTGCAGCATGTTAAAAAGTCACTGTATAACAAAATGCACTATTCTGAGCTTTGAAATGGTAGAATATGCACCGAAATCGAAAATACTATACATGTTTATTGTCCCAGAGTTGGACATTTTGAGTCTCTTGTCTTTCCAGCCCTTTCGAGGCCTCTAGTTATAATATCTCATTAAGACACGGAAAACACGGAGATTATCCTGAACGGGAGCCAGTGAAGAGATCGGTCGTGAGGGATGGAGAGAGAGTGGGGGGGCGGATCTCAGATGTGATGGTAGAGCAGCCAAAGCCCGATGAGGAGTGAGGAGCTGGACAGGAGAGAAGAGGGGGTGCTGGTCCTCACAAGAGAAGGATACCTGAGTGGGGAAAACCAGGAAAGGCAGCAAAATGCACTTTTAGGAGCAAGGAGACTGAAGCATAGTGTGGGACCGTCCGGGGAACGCCTGGAGGACATGGCTGAAGGCTGGGAGGTGGCTGTTCGCAGTCAAGAGACTAACACTGGAACAAGGAGGGAGGCGAGGAGTTAAATTAAGGCAGTGGGACTGAGGTGGCATTTAAGGGACGATGACAGACAGAAGGAATGAGTAGCTGTGGGCAAGAGAACCCTGAGTCACTGGATAATTGCCGCTTCCTGGAGAGATGTGTCAATGAGAGTGATAAACCAAAGCATTCAGGAGTGTTTTCGTTGCTTTTGGGCGGAATCTAGTTTAATTTGACAAATGAACACCATCTGTTTTTCCCTCATTAATCGGCCAGGCAAAGAGAAGAGAAATATATTTTGTACTTTGGAATGAAAACTTCCGTGATGATTCTGCAAGATATTCCAGCTCTGTAAGCTGCTTTCACAAGCAGCTTGAAAAGAGTAAGTTATGTTTATCCTTTCATGGAGCCATCTTTTCAAGAAAGACAGGTGAAAACTATGACTGTAGTAATCTGAAGTGCAGCATGAGCCTTGACCTGACATAGATTCACTGTAAACTTTGATTAGACAGTACTAACTGTAAGGATGGATGCTGTAGATTTTCCTTCTGCCTTATTCTGCAGTGTCCCCCTGACTGCACTCAGTGTTGCACATTAAATAAAGGACACCGTCAATGTAAAACTTGCTTTTAAGTAGGGATTGAAAAGTTCATGAACGTATTCCCTTACGGAGCACATACTTTGGGAAGAGCAGTCTTTGCAAGATAACAGACTATAGACAGAAAAAAATACCCACCCAGTAGGAAAACAATTTTAAAAGCAACCTTTCACTGTTGAAGCTGTTTTCAATAACTTTGTGCTGTTCCTAATGTCATACTTTATATTGGAATTAAATCAGTTCTGAATTTTACACCTCTGGTTTCTGAAATGATTAAGAGAAGTATCTCATATGGTTGCCTTGCTCACAGTACAAACAGGGATTGTGAGAGTCAGATTCCCATCACTCTGTCCCCTTGGCTTGGCAGCTGCATTCCGAGGTTTCTGGGGGAAGCAGGAAATGGGGAACGGAAATAATATCACAGAGAGGTACTTAAGTGTCTGTGTGTGTGAGGGGAGGCTGCTCTTTGCTGGAAGAGCCATGGGACAGCTGCTGCCTCAGCAGACAGGGCCGCTGGGGTCTTCCACACCCTGTTTGCACCTGCGGCATCTGGGATCTGTGGTTTGTCAGATCAGCAAGTTCAGCCAGCACTATGCTAAGAGATGCAGGATGAGTCTGTGAGGCTTAAAAGGGGTGTGATAAGTTTGGTCAGTTCTTTGAACTCTATCCAGCAGACACTGTTTTTGATGTGGCATTTATTCATGCAAATCTACAGATTTTGTTAAGTGGATTTTTTTGATTGAATGAAGAATTAAGCAGTTTTCAATGTCTGACATCTATAAATTACTGAACTAGACTAAAAGTGAAAGTGACTGTTTTGTCTGTAGGCACACAAACTGGAAAATTTGTGCAGATATCCTAATTAACACATTCATGACTCTTCCTCCATGAGGAGAGTTCCCTGACAAGCAGTGGTTGTGATGCTTGAATAGTGGGATTGTTCTCCTGAAACAGATGTTTGAAGAGTATGGTTTGTTGTACTACTGCCGTAGGAGTTAGAAATATAAAGCTTATGAAGGAAAAACTACTCCCGAAATAATCATCCTACATGAAAAGAAAATGTGTGTTATCTTCTTAAAACAACAACAGCAATAACAAAAGTTATAATTAATTTAAGTCTCCACATTGCAATTAATTTTGGTTGAGTTTGTGATTGACTAAGGACCCAGATAACACAGAGATTACAGATAAAGGTAATGCTTCTTTATTAACCCATCCACTGTAACAGAAAAACTAGAAAAGCTTTTACTCACACTAAAGTGAGTGGGGCTGTAGCATCTGGAGGTTTTTCTGGGTTTTTTTTTAGTGTATATATGTGAGTTGTTTAATAGGAGATTTCACCTCTCCTTGCAAATGTCCTGTCTTGATTTTAATTAACATCAAAGATTCACATTCAAGAAAAAACTATTTTTTTACAGAGTCTGCTGAACATCCCCCCACCAAAAAAAAATAAAATTGCATGTTTCATTGACATGGTTCAGCAGCCCAGAGACGAGCACTATCCCCTGCATTTGAAGAGCAACAGATGTTCAGGATCAGCAGCACCTCCCAGGAGGCTGTGTCACCTTGCAGTGCTAATGGTATTTTTCATAAGACTCAGCACTGAAAGAATATCCAAACCTCACAATCAGTCTGGAGGTGTAGGTGTTCTCTCCAATTTTCATTATCGATTTGCTTGTGCTAAGCAGAACAAAGGGTTGATGTTAACTAAATTGATGTGCAAGATCCACACCTGTGTCAGGTCAGAATGAGGGGCAATGGATTTAAAGTGAAAGAGGGCAGGTTTGGATTAGGCATTGGGAAGGAATTCTTTATTGTGAGGGTGGTAAGGCACTGGCACGAGTTGTCCAGAGAAGATGTAGATGCCCCATGCCTGAAGTATTCAAGGCCAGGTTGGATGGAGCTTTGTGCAACGTGGTCTAGTGGTGACATCCCTGCCCATGACAGGGAGGCTGAAACAAAGTGATATTTAAGATCCCTTCCAATCCAAACCACCCTGTGATTTTGTGATTTCATTACTTTATGTGATGTAGTACGCCTGGTTATTTTTTCAGTTTTTTTTTTAATAGTTGATAGCTGGTTAACTTTTAACTATAGAGACAAAACATAATGACATTTAAGAATGTGCTACTTCTGCGTTGATCTCTTATCCCAATGGGCTTTGCTTTCATAATTTGGACAACACAAGTTTTATCAGTAATGTTCTGTTCATTTCATGGACATCTTTTACCAAATTTTTCTTTGCTGTGCAGAATGGGACTATCCTTTCCAAGACCATTCCATAGCAGTAAAATACAGTATATCACTAATACTGCCTGATCAAGCCTGCATTTCACATTCTATCAGTCAGTTCCCTGGTGACTAATATAACCAGTGCTTCATAGCTGTGAAACTGAAGAAGAAATAAACATTTCAAATGTTCCCTAGTTTTGGTATAGGTTAGTATTTGTCTATTAAAGTGAAAATGCTGCAAATGAAACAAACAAAAAAAATATACTAAATGTGGTTTTGGCATTTACCCAAACACTCTTCTCATATCTCTCCAGTGCAAAATGGAAACAAGAAGGAACCCAAATGTTCCCTCAGGCTAAAGAAAATAAATTAGATTTCTTGTCTTTTTAAGTTCAAACAGGACAAAAAGAGCACTGTTGTAAATCCCTTCCTGAGATGTCAGATAAGTGATGGAGCTCATAGTGGCTGCCCCTCGCTCAAGGCAGCAGTTTTGCTCTCTAACAGTGGTGACCATTACTGAAGCAGTGACACATTTACCCTCTTCTTACCTGTGTGGGCCAGTTTTGTCAGAATACTCCCAAACCCTCCCTGTTCAGTCTTAGGACAAACCACATTGCCCATCAGAGACGGGGTGGGGAGGAGGGGGAAGGATTGTCTTTTGTCGCTGCCACGCCCTTCTAAGTCCCTTCTGTGAGAGCTGCATGTGGAAACAGTGACAGTGAGAACATGAGTTTAACTAGACAGAATTGTTCCAGATGAAATAAAAAGTGGAACTTCACACTGGCAAACTTGTTCAGCATTAAACAGGCTTCTGCAACATCATCTCTATGCCTCAGGAGCAACATAAGCATTAGTAAAGAATGAATGCCTCTAAGAAAATCGTTGTCAAGGTCTTTCATCTTCAAGTTTCCCTGCAGGCTGGGAAATGGAACAATGGAGGGTGAGGTGCTCAACAGCCAGCAGATTTCAGGTCTTTATTTCAAAGGGGAGGAACTGAGTTTCCAAAACAAGATGCCCCGACTCTATGCAAGACGCTTTCTGTCCCAGCAGCACTTGACAAGCCTGCACGTCTGAGCTGACTGCAGCTGTGTCCTGTCCTGCTGAGCATGGGGCATGCATGATGCCGAGACGGGATGTCAGCAGGACACTTGAGGATTAAGAGGAGCTATGGTATGTCGTTATGCACATATATGCATATTACACAAACTATCTCTGCAAATAAAGCTCTAACTGCCAGGTTGTGGCACTTCATCAATCACAAATCAGGTAGCTCTGAGATCATGTCTTCACTGAGATGTCCATCCTTTTCAGTCTGATAATTCAGGTTCCAACAAACAGAAGACTTACAATTTAGTGGTATTGTAGCACCTAAAAATCAGTGGAGCAACACAGCTGCTGCCTCCCCCCTGCCTTGTGCCCATTTTGAGGGAACCATGGGCAATTTCTGCTTTATTGACCCTGAATTCCTCCGACAGGCTGAGAAGTTGCCTGTGGCCAATCTCCTCTTTCTCAAGTGGCTCCTGACCCTTCTCCAGCACATTGGCCACAAGGCACTCACCAGCACCTGCTACCTGCCACCACCAGACCAGCAGGAGGGAGGTCTCCTGTTGGAGGCCATGATGGAGTTGATGGAGTTTGTAATGCTGCCCGGAGCAGCAAGCTGTGGCTTTCGTGGCCCACCAGAGCTTGAGTACTCAGAGGTCCCCTTCTCTCCAAAAACTGCCTGGAAGACCAGCCCCACACCACACCCTTCTGCTCCAGGGGGCTGCTGCACACCTCTTCAGTCACCTGGGTTGAGACCAAGGCTTTGATATGTGCAGGTGAAGGTGCTGGTGGAGTTCATGGTTGAAAACTGTGTTGATATCTTAGGGGAGGAGATGGCTGGCCTCTCCTGTCCATCAGCCCAAGCATCCCCTGTCCCCAGTGACAGGCTTAAGGAAGAACCAGAGGGTTGTCACAGCCTGAGGCTTGGGATATCTGAAAACTCAAAGTCAAGAAGACAACCGGTGAAGGGCTTTGGGTGGGTTTTGCTTCAGGTGTTCTTGACTTCTAAGAAGTTGCTTTGCTGCATGTTTGTACATTTTAGAGGTGCATTTGGAACAGCAAAGTGGCCCTGGAGGCAGAGCAGACAGGAGACTACCAGGTAAAAACCTGTCTGGATAAATTCCCCTCTCTGCCAGATATCTTTAAAGAAGATGGGGGGGGACACAGTGGCAGAGTCCGAATGTCAGGTGTCTGTCAGCTTCAAAAACACTGGGCCAATGTGTCTCAGGGACGGGTGCACTTTCTGCTCTGCCTGCTGCTTGCAGCCCATCTCCTGATTATGGTTCCCTCCTGCTCAGGCAATGACACACTCTAAACCAAAATGGAATGCTTGTTTCCCAAGTGTATTAGGCATATGCTTAATTCAACTCCAAAATAGCCTAGGAAAACAGGGGGGAGTAGCTACCATCTTCAGAGGGCTTTTCCTCAGCTCCTACTTTATTATGGCTTCATCCAGTCTGTTTTGGGGTGGGTGGACTGTGCAAGATGTGGATGATGCAAGCCGGAGGCTAAGGTGGTGATGATTTGGTAATTGGTCACTTACTAATCCAGGCTCTCTCTTGCCACCTTTTAACTCCAAACTGTCTTGTTTAGGTGCCTTTGCCTCCAGCCTCACCCCAGAGTGTGGCAGAGTCCCTGGTACATGTGAACAGCAGATGTGATTCGTGGAATAAAGACTCTACCTGTGACAGGGCTATAGAGAGGTACGTTCATTCCGGGCCTGGGTGCAGGGGGGATAGCTGCTCCAAAAACATGCACACCTGGTCGAGTTAACAACTTGTTTATATGCAAGTAAGTTATACATTTTCATTATTTCTTCATGCATAAACATTATTTTCTTAGAAAAGGCAGGATTGTTATAATGCGTTCTAAGAACTGATTTCCATCTTCTCCACCCCATGCACCTCCTTCTTGCACCTGCGTCTTTTCTCCTGGTAATCAGGGGTCAGGATCTCTGGTGGTCTTTGGGGATGAAGTTTGGAGTCTTCTTCATGTGAACTTTTCACCTTTGGCTCAAAGCTGCCCCAAACCGGATCTGTTGGCAACTATAACCAGTCTAATTGGCAAATTTCTCTAATTATCCTGGTTTTTTGACATATCTTCTGATTTATCTTTGTTTCATATGGTGTCCAGTCTATTTTAGTTAGTACAAGAAATCCCTAAGGCCTGTTAATATAGAAGCTTCAAGGGCAGATCCTACACATCTGTACCTTATGATTTTTGCCATATGCTAAGCTACTTTATATAAAGTGATTTTTTGTAATAACTATTAAGCAAATTCTATAATAGACATTATCAATCAATAAGGATAAGTCCCTCCAATCAGATGAGCCTTTCAGAGGAAGGGAGGTAAAATGAGCCTTGTTTGCTTAAAAATGAGAACTAACTCCAGTGAGTACCTGGGCCTGGTGCTCACAGATGTGGGTGAGCTCATCAAAGAAGTTGAGAGTGGAGGGAACCTGGACTGCAGTGACCTGATCTCAGGAACATAAGACTGACAAGGGTCCAGGTCAGGACCATGAACTTCTGCAGAACGAGCTTTCAGGTGTTTAAAGAATTGGTGGATGAGATCCCCTGGGATCTATCCTTAGTCTTAGAGCACAAGGTTTCTCCATTCCAGTGTGTAAGGAATCGAGCAAAGCAGGCAGGAAACCATTGAGGATCAGTGGGGAGTAAACTGAGGAATAAAAGGAAATGCACAGCCAGAGACAGCAGGGCCTTGTGGCCTGGGGACAGTGCAGAGATACTCTTTGGATGTTTAGAGATGGGATCAAAAAAGCCAAGGCACAGATGCAACAGGACTTGGCAAGGGATGTGAAGAATAACAAGAAGAGATTCTATAAGGAAGGACACCAATCAGAAAACAAAGGCCAAGGAGAATGCACCCCCCTGATAAACGAGAAGGGAGAACTGGTAACAACAGATACAGAGAAGGCTGAGGTACTCACGAAATTCTTTGCCTCAGACTTCACTGGCCAGCAGGCTTCTGATAACTCTTGAGTCCCTGAGGCTCCAGTTCCGAACTGGAGAAGCAAAGTCCCTCTCACTGTCAGCAAAGAGCAGCTGCTAATCTAATTTGATTGTTTCTGAACAGACCATCTTTCATGCTGACCAGTCTGGTCTTTGGGTTGCATTTTTCTAGCAATTGCAATGCTATTAATAAAATAAGAGACACTAAACCTAGTTACTACAAAATACGTAATGCTAATCATACTTTTATTTACCTCGATTTAGAAAAATTAAAATGCAAAATCACATTACTTATTCATGGATTAAATCAATGTTTTATTTTTAATTTGGAGAGCTGATATTCAGAAATGCCAGCTTCTAACTGAATACTTTTCATATGAAAATTTATCAGATTTATCCTGGTCCTGAATTCTTGCAGAAGCAGTGCTTAGAGTTGTATTTTCCACACCATCTATCCATCAGACTGTAGTAGTAAATTTTGACTATAGTGAACTGATGGTGGAAAATCCTCAAAGGCACAAAATTCCTCATAGCTTTGTAAAAATAGGCAGTTCACTAGAAAGACCTCAACTAACTTCTTCGGAGATGACAGTCAAAACAAGAATCCTTCTGTGACCATATGTTATATATCCAGGTTCTGTGTCAAGGAAACAGTCATTCACTGGCTCCTGTCCCTAAACATGACCCATTTATAAGGACAGTTTCATTTATGCCCTTTTATCACATGCCATTTCCCACATCGTATACAGAATTACCATCCAGCAAAGACTCCTAAGCAGCCAAACACCTCTGGAGAGAGGGCTGCTCTTCCAGAATAAGCAGTATGAGTGTGGGATAGGGCAAGGGGCTACAAGGCTAAAATTAAGTGATTTTTCTGTTACAGTGAAAGCACTAAGGATAACATTCAATTCCGTGAAAAACATTCAGTTACCACACACAGCTCTTGCTGCTTTCTTGCTACCTTGATACTTGCCTTTGTAGCTGGAGACATGCAGACAGCAGAGAAGGCTGAGAACTAGAAAATGGCAGTGAAATCATAACAGAAAGGAAAACAAGAAAATAGAAATCAGAAAAATAAAGGGGAAAAAAAAGAAAAATAAACAGATGCTTGAAAGTCTAGCTATGAACTGGATTTGTGGATTTTTCTAACCAAAAAAATTTTTTTAAATATGACAAGGCCATCCAATGGCCACTTGGCAGATGTTTAACAAATGTGTAAAGAGAGTTGCATTTGTATGAAAAAAGGGTTTGAAGGTAACTTGAAACAGGAAAGTTACTCCTGATAAAGTTCAATTTATGACTCATTGAGACCTTACAACTTTGATAGGTGAATAACTGGATTTGTTATTTGTATATTTAGGTATAATCTTTGTTCTTTAATTTTCTTTTCTTAAAATGGACTTTAACTCACATATTTCACTGACATCATTTTCATCAATAACTCACGTGTTTCACTGACATCATGAATGCTATCTGCATTCCTGTTACCTGTTTATACTAAGAAAAAGCAGAAACATGCTTTTAAATAAGAAAAACTAGAAACTTACACATTATGAAACAGAAGTGTGGGCAGGCAAAGGGCAGAGCTTCTGTGGGAGCACATTGAATAGTTTGAGGCACTTCGCTCTGTAGAATTCACACGCTGGGTCACTGTGTCTTTAAGTGCTTATCCAGAGGATCATAAAGTAGATTAAAATAGCCCAGAACTTTCATCCTTCCCTGCCCCCAAATATCAGCAGAATCTCTGTCCAGGATGGTCCTAGACAGAGGACCCTGTGGAAGAGGACACCCAGGCAGCAGAGACTGTGGAGGGGTTTGATCAGTGTATGTCACCAGGCTTACCCAGAAGAGACCCTTCCCCCCTCTCTGACGTGGAGCTCCTGCCACTTCCCCATGGCCTGTGGTGATTGCTCCATGCCCACTTCTCCCTGCAGCTCAGCCTTAGCCCAAGGCCAAGCTGACAAGCCTTGGCAAGGGAAACCAGCGCAGGCTGGGGTGAGAGTGATGCTTCTCTGCATGACATGGTGGTTCATGTCCACCTTGTGGCAATGAATTCTATTTCTAAAAGGGCAGAAACAACATATAAACTACTTTTTTTTTTTATCCTTTGACCTGCATTCTAATGCAATTAATAGCACTTGTTAAATTATGACATGAGAAAGCAGCTCTGCATCTACTGTTAGGGATTCCCATCAGGTGTGAATGGGGTTTCTTCTGCAGCACATAGTGCTTTCAACCTTTCACCTCTGCATGGGGTGAAGGGCTCAAAGTTTGGGGCAGGTAGGCACGAGATGGGTCCCCTCCTCATGATACAGGACTTTGTTCCCTTCACTATAGAAGGCAGTCCCTGTGTGGGACATCCAGAGTTGGATCTGGTAATCCATGTCTCACCCTCAGTTAGAAGTTTTCCATAGCTAGTTGCTTGCACAGCTCTGTTCTACCACAAACTTGATCTAGTTTAAATTTTAAAAGTGACATTTTTCTTTCTCATTCTCCTCCCAACAGATTGTTTCCCACCCCTTCATATTTTTGCTTCAATATTGTGCTGATATTACTTGATCTGTTACACTCAGACTAGAAAAAACAAGTAGTTAAAGTAGATTTTAATAAATGGCCAGGAGCAGATAACATATTTTAGAACATTCATCAGAAACGGTTACAAGAAAACACAGAATTGCATGTGGGGTCTGTGTATTATTGGAAGTGCCAGTATACTGAAAAACTGCTTTAGCATGCCCTGGGGAATGCCAAAGCAGTGGAACTAGCTACCATTCCTGGTGAGATGACAGTGTGTGACAGAGAATGACATCAAGGGTATGGATAAACACAGTGGTTGGAAGGTGTTGGAGAGGCTCCAGTGAAGTTCCACATCACTGGCTTTTGGAGGAAGGGCAGTAAGTATGCCAATAAGGGGGGTTGTGTGGGCATAATAATCCTCTTGCATTTTCAAAAAGCCTTTGAGAGGCTTTTTGCAAAGCTTATTAAACTTTGTAAAGAAAATCAGTTGCCACAAGTTTGGATGAGAGTTTGGTGGTTTTGGAGTTGAAAGCTGGTGTAAGAAGAGGAAGTGAAGGACGAGGCTTAGTGGTCACCCTCCAAGAGGGAGATTTGTGCATTCACGGGATAATTCAGGTCAGAAGGGACCTCTGAATGTCATCTAACCCAGCCTCCACTCCAACATGTTTAATGGGCTCTGGTTGTGCAAGAACTTCTTCAGTCCTTGAATACCTCCAAAAATAGCCATTCCACAACTTGATACAAAAGCCTTGGAATTTGTGCTGGTTTTTCTTGATGCCTCCAACTGTAACCTCTAGAAAGCAGCCAACAGTGAAACCCATTGGGTTGGAGGGACAGCAGACTCTGGCTGGGAGTGCCTGTGCCATCACTGAAATAGGCTTCAATATATAGGGAGCATTGAACTTGGTGTCCTTAATGTCCTTTCCAACCTAAACTATTCTGTGATTCATGTAGGGAAATTTAAAAAAAAGTGCCTCCAAGTCCTTCCTATGCAATTTTTCTGGTGTGGTTATGCTGAAAACTACTAGTGGTCCTTAACACCGTCCCTCCTTTCATTCCTTGCTTTCCCACACACAGACTACTTTTGTTGATTGGGCTGTGGCAGATGGCTACAACAATGAAAAACCTTTTTTGTTTGTGCTTTGTCCAGCAGAGGGTCTTGGCTGGCAGATCCTGCAGCAGCTGTATCTAGCCTGGACAAGCACCAACAAAGCCAAGGCTATCTCAGGTTATTTTTGGCAATATTAGGAGGAAACAGCTCTGTACAGTAAAGTCCTGGAACAACATGGTTTCTCATGCACCTAAAGCTGAAACCTCAATGCAGCACCTCTGTGTAACGGGCATTCAGATAATGAGAAGGCCTGGCAACAACTTTCATTTCAAGTGCATTAAATCCCCTCACTGTCCTAAAAATATAGGCTAGATAGTTCTGTATGGATCAGTTCAAGCAAGGCTGCATCTTCCACAAGGGAAAAATCCTCCTCCTTGATTTGCCCGCAATTAGGTCCCTGCACTGGATAATATCATTCCCCTTTGTTATCAAGGACTGCATATTTGGTTTCAGTGCTTTATCTGAGGTACTCACTGGAAAGCTACAACAGAAACGTTTGAAACAAAACAATAATGTTACAGTGCAAACTGCACAAGACCGGACATGCAATTGTTTCCTGAACCCTGTCAAAGACTCCCTTTTCTGCAGTTGTTTGTCAGTGGCAATGGCAAATGCCTGCTGCCTGAAATGTTTGCTGATCACAGGGTATTCAACTTCCAGATTGCCAAACAGGGAATAGTCAAGAAATCCTCTGTAATCCTCTCAGTTAAACAATCTTTTACAGCTTTCCCTTGCAGTGCCCATGTAACTTGCTCAATGTATCTGGGGTAGGGGTGCCAAGCAACTTCTCTGTGATATTTATTATTCTGCCAAATTGAACTCGTTTCCTTTCCTGTTTTGTTTGTTTATATGAAATGTATTACACAGTCCCTCAGCAGTGCAGGCAAAAACAGGGTTATGGACCTACATTCACAGGAGAATAGACAGCATTCTCATCTAATTTTAATGCTGGCTTTTTAAATGTCATTTTCAATCTTCTGATTGCTGGAGCATTATTATAACAGTTCAGTATTTTAGTCTGTATGCTTTAAGTGCTGTTCACCAGCTAAGATGAATCCCACATCCACCACCTTCTTACTCCACCAGAACTGATAGTTCTTTCAGTGCCAAGTAGTTTCCCAGGTGGTTAAAGGAAGGTGTGAGAGGAAAACAAGTATTTTCTGCAACCCATCCATCTCGGTTGTTACCCCTGCCCTTGGCACTCTTGGGCAGGACCAGGTCAGCAGCAATGACTAAGCTATGTTAATTGGAGTTCTGGGTTAATTAGGTCATGTCTCATTAGGACTGCCTTATTTACCAGCCCAGTTTTGCTTATGGGTACTTGTAATTAAAGGCGAATTATATATATGTCTGCACATACATATTTGTGTATGCACATGCACGTACACATTTATTTATTTATTTAGCTATACTAGGTTGTGCTCAGTAGTGTTGAAAGAACTTCTGCCAAAGGTTTCCTCATTTTCAGCAGATAGACTGCTACAAGTTCAAATATAATGATTCCAAAGAACCTTTAGTGACCTTTAAAAAGTACACACATACACATGGTTGCAAAATTTTGAGTGGTCTGAGTGTATTGACTTACAAAGTTAACATCATACACCCATTGTTTGGACACCACTGAGGCTTTGGATGTGGAGGTTGATACATCACAGTAGGAGGAGTCAGAGGATCATCCAGGGAAAAAATCAGTCATTCCCTTTGATTGCCTACTTTTTTTAAACTCACCTCAGAAGCATGGATTTAAACTTTATGGTGGGGGGAAGAAAAACAAAAAATAAGCTCCACCTGCCACTTGTCTTAGTTTTCTAGGCAAATATCGAAAAGCAGAAGCTGGAATGGAATAAAATGTGTGAAAACAAAAATTATTGTTTTGGTTTATAGTTTTTTGGGTTTTTTTTTTCAGTAGGCCCTGTAGAATTTGTAATAAAAAGACAAATACTTCATTAGCATTCATTAGCAAGTATTAATACTCAAGATTTTTTTAAATGGTCCTGCCCATCAATACTATATTGGTATAAAAACTTTGACAGTGACATTAAATGGCATCTCCTACAGTTGCCAATAGTGAAATAGTGCTTTTCTCAAAGTATGGACTGTTGCAGGCAAAGCTCTATTAATTATTCTGTTGATAATCGTATCAAGTCCTGTTTTGAATGCATTCTTGCCCGTGGGATTAACAGTAGCATGTGTTCACATAAGAGAGTGTTGTTTATCAACTGGTGTGCCTAAAATAGTTCTACTCTCATTATTTTAGTGTGTAATAGTAGTATCTGACAGAGAACATGGCATTTTTTAGGATGGATTTGGTATGTTTCTTGAGTAATCTGCAATAGGTGGATTAGATGATCTTCAGAGGCCCCTTGCAATCCAAACCATTCTACCATTCTTTTATTTGTATTTATTTTTATTAGATTATCCTCTTCTGAAAACAACGCTTTAGAAACATCACATAAATGCTGGAAAAATGTACACGACATTAAAGAAGTTACCAGGTTTATATTGGAAAGATAGATACTATGTAATTAAAAAAAAAAAAAAGAAAGAAAAAAGAAAAAAAAGGGAAGGAAAAAAGAGTTTAAATATTTTAACAGAGGATCTTCACATTGCTCTGACATCTGTCCCAGACATCCATCACAGAATTGAGCTGGAAGAGACCCACAAGGATCATTAAGTCCAACCCTTACCCCTGCACAGAACCATCACCAAGACACACACCATATGCCTAAAAGTATCATCCAAATCCTTTTTGAACTCTGTCAGGCTGGGTGCTGTGACCACTTCCCTCTGGTGCAACAACCTGGGATGGGGATGTTGGTCCTTTTCCTGGGGGGCAGCAGCACAAGCGTGTCCTGCAAACGCCCCCCGGTGCAGGGTGGGACCCTGCGCTGCTCCAGCGCCTTGTCCTGCTGCGCTCACCTGGCTGCACCTGCTCTGCAGGGATCCAGCTCGCTGTGTCCGTGGCTGCGCTCCCGCTCGCTGACGTCAGGATGCGATGGCCGTGACCGCCCGTCCTGCTGCTCCGGGTTCAGCGGGAGCCGCCGGGCAACACTGCCCGGGCTGCCGATCCTGCTGCCATTGCCGATCCTGCTGCCACTGCTGATCCTGCTTCTGCTGCAGCCCCGGCGTGCAGCTGCAATCCCTCGCCTGAACAGCCAGCACTGAGCTATCCAGGCTGGCCGCCGCCGCGGGAATGCGGCAGCAGCTCCGGAGGTCACCGCAGCGAGGCTGAGCGTGGACAACGACAAATAACAAGCCGAGCCCGCTGGGGATTTGTAATGCAAGCAGCCTTTCCAGATTTCTTTTCCGCTTTGCTCTCACCCTGCTGTTGGATTTGAGATCATGTATGTGTTTTGCTGTTGATTACAGGAGGGTGTTAAAATCTAGGGAGGGAAGAGGATTCAGAAGGATTAATATGTTAGTTTTGATTTAAGGGGATTGTATTTTCTTTCCCCTTATCCCTGCCCTTCATCTTTGTCAACACAACTTTGTCTTTATTATTTTTATTTTAGGTCTGTTAATATTGTAGCTTTTGGGAATGAAAGAGATGGTTTTTCTGAGGACAACCAGCAGCCCAGCCTGATCTGGAGCTATCTCGGGAGAAGTGGTCTCATTTCCCAGATCGACAGCAGCTTGTCTGCCAGTCACGTTGGAAACCCAGTTTTTACAGAGTACCAAGCCTGCGTGTTTGGAAATGTCAGACTGGTGGTGCACGACTGTCCTGTCTGGGTAAGACATCGGTCTTGGTCTTTTTAACTGCACTTAGCACTGTAAGCTATTCTTGTAAAATGGAAACATATCCTAATTTTAATCACTGTCATTGTTGTTGGATTTTAATCATATTTTAATCATATTTCAATTATGGGAAATAGTAAAAGTATATAAAATGTAATCAGGCAAATGCTGCAAAATCTCAAAGGTGATCCAGAAAGTTTCCCATTAACAAGCCCCTGCCCACCTCCCTGCAGGAAGGTGATATTGTCAACTACGTTGTTTAGTGGAAATGTTATTAAAGATAATCCATAAGTAAACAAGAATGCCTTTTTTGTGACAGTGAATCATCCCTCCACATATTTGTCAACAACAAAACGGAACCTTTTTTTCCCTGTAAAAATGAAAAGGCAGTAAGTTTTCCAGCTGTGACAAATGATAGATTAAAAGATTTGATATTTTGCAAAATACAGTGTAGGAAGTAACTTTTCTTCTCTTCCAAGGAATAATCACATCTTAACATTATTACCCTTATTTGATGGTAAATAAAAAAGGTTTTTGCAAGCTGTCAGCACTGTTGTTAGTGAGATAACTTAGTTGTGGGCATGAGCAGATCAATGATTATGTAAGAAATTATACTGATAATCTAAATTAAAACATATTTAATGACTAGTTAATAGCCTTAAAAAATATTCAGCTTAGCACCTTTTAGAAATTAAAACAATAATCAGTTTCAGCTCCATAATTTTATCCTTTGGGTGATTTTTGTGCTCCTGTAAGGGAAACCTTTTCCCCCCATCTTTAGGAATCGTAACAGCTCCACAAAATACATGATCAGAAGCCAGCAATCTTAAAACTAAACAATCCAGTTTAGCTGTCCTGTTCTCTCTTTTTGCCAGCTGCATTTACAGACACCAGTTCAGATGGACTGGGGGATCCTGTTTCTAATCTGCGAAGCTGCATGTGACCTGCACGTGCAGTTTGCTGGAGTCACTGAAGCGCAGCAATGAGTTGAATCTCCTGAATATAAATTAAGGCTGTAAGACTTCAAAGGCTGTTTCAGAGGAATGGAGGATGGTAAGGGAGGTGGGAAGGCAAGCGGGGATAGCTGGAGAAGGGGGAAGAAAGGACCTAAACTGGAGATGCAGTTGATGTGTTTTTATGTTGTGTTTTTTTGTATTTGCCCTTCTTTAAAACAAGGTTCTTCAGCTCCTTAAAATTTTTGCCCTTCAAAAGCTACCTTGTTATTGTCTGAGTTACTGCATTTCTGAGGCCTCAGATTTTTTTCTTTTATCAGCTAAAGGAGGCAGGAGATATATTACTAGGAATGTTCAGGACAAACTGGCATTTTTCTCGTACTAGAAGGCATCTCAGATAGCTGGACTGGACTCTGCAGGAGGTTATTTGTGATGCATGAAGCAGTGTCCTGCACAACAGGACTATTTTCCATAGTCTGGATGCTTGAGGTTTGCTGCATCACAGTGGTTGTTTCAGGGCTGTTCCTCTGGTAGCTTGGGGAAACAGTACAGAACAATTCAGAATGTTGTTAGACTTTGCCTTGAGTCATATTCTGCATAGAAAAGGATCCTCTTTGCGTGTTACCAAAACACAGAGGTGGTGGTATGGTGGGCCTTGCATTATTTCCACCTCTTACCACCTGAGCGTAACACAAAGGCAGATTTTCATTTTACCTGAGATTTGAATCTCATTTAGATTAAATCCATATGATTAAGGCAAGCCAGTTGTAGACATAAACTTGGCAACTGAGCACACTGATAGCTGTGAGGCTCAAAACTCAGGGGTGCTCAGCTGCTCTGTTTGTCCTCCCCAGACATCAGCCTGGAAAACCAGCTTGGATGTGAATTTAACAAGTAGAGCTCCCCAGCGCACTGGGGGGACCCTTTTGTACAGCAGACTGTGGTACAGGGTGAGTTTGCCTGACTTCCAAGTCTGCTGATGCATGTGTCTGTCAGCCCAGGCAGGGGATTTCTAAAGCAGATACCTCCGTCTGTGCTGCAGATTACTTATCTGAGTAAGTTCAGGGAACGAGAATTTATGGAGAGTACACCCGTAAAATTTGTCCTGCTGCAGGCCTGATAAGAAATTGCAGAGAAACCTTGAAAAAATGGAGAAGGCTCTGGTGTGTGGTGTGGAGGGCATCACTGGGAGGAAGGTTCTGTTGATGGACACTGGGTCTGTAAATGCATCCTAGAGAAGCATGAACTTTCCAATATTCCCAATGGAGTTCAATGGAAATCTCAGGGAAACAGTACTATGGGGTGGCCAAGTGGTTCTCATCCCCACAAAGAGTATTTGCTGTTGCTGCTGCCTCAGTTCAAGGGCTGGGCTGGGCAGACATGGGGACATTCACGAACAGCTTTTAGAAAGAGCGTGGGCATTGCAAGGGCACTTGTGTGAGGAATTTCACTGCTGTTCCATAAAGGCATTCATAAATCATTTTTAACAAAACAAGCATTGTTGTCTTGAGGGATCATGTGATTTTGAAGGAAAATTATGTTTTCGATATCTCTGAAGGCCTAATTTTCAACATTAAATCTTGATAAGTATGATCTACTAACGCCAGGAGTATATTATGGGACATATGGAATGGAGGCATGCAAGGAAAGAATGAAGCTTTTTCCTAGCAAGTCCTGAGAGAAATAGCAACAGAAGTATAATTTTAATTAATAAGGTCATCCTATATTAACCTTAGTTCTGCAGTCACTTTTTCCTTTTGTGTCAATATCTGACTTGGAAAACAGACTTTGCCAAGACCAGGTAGCATGATGAGGAATAGCTGCTACAGGAATTTCATAGATGGAGCCTGAAACTAAGGTCATTCCTTAATCTGAACTGTTGCTTATCATCTGAAGAAATTCCCACTGTCATTTTTGCATGAAAAGTTCTCTAAAACTGATAATTGAAGGAGGCTCCGGATGCTCTGTCTCAGTGATGCCTTGTGCAATTAACCCATTGTTGCTGGAGGGGCATCCAGGGATGTTAAATCAAGATTGCAACGGTGTACAGAAACTGAACAACAGTAGCAGAATTGGGTGTCCTGAGATGCCAGATTAGCATATTCTGCAATTTTCAGTTCTTGATGTACCCAGGGCTTGCCTTTGCCCTGGGGAAGCCGGGTGCCTCCCCACCAGAACTTCATAAAATTGGGTAAAATCCTTCCTGATAGGATTAACAGACACACATGATTGTGGCACAGTGCCCAGATCTCCACAAAGCTCCCACGAGAGGCAGCCACACACACTTGGGAAGCTGTGACAGCCTGCATCACCTTTCTGTAGGATTTCTTTTTCCTAATACTTAAACAAATAGTGTATTTGCACTCCTGTATGGCTGTTTCTGGTAAGGATTTTGCTTTCTCTCATACGTGCAAAGTGAAAATACAGCAAGTTGGGCTCAGTACAAAAAGGATGAGGGAATCATATGAGGCAATGAGCAAATTTTTTTTTTTTTATTGTTTTGTTTTCCAGAATATAACTTCTTTTCCTATTAGTATTATTTTCACTAGGGGAAAACCCCCCTCTGTTTTTCCCCCTATGTTATGTTGACCTCTTAAGTCACTGGTTTTTTATACACACGAGCAGGGACATGCAGACAAACCGAAGTCTACATCAACATGATCCGTTGAGATTCCCATCAACAAGTAACAAGCAATAGGATGGGATGAAACAACCTCAGGTTGAACCTGGGGAGGTTTAGGTTGGATAACAGGAAAATTTCTTCACCTAAAGGGTTGTCAAGCACTTGAACAAGCTTCCCAGGGCACTAGTGGAGTCCCCTGGAGGGATTTAAAAAATATGTAGATGTGGTCTATACCAATATGATTTAGTGGTTGGCTTGGCAGTGCTGGGTTATTGGTTGTGCTTAATGATCTTAGAGGTCTTTTCCAAGGTAAATGATTGTGGGATTCTAAGAAGACTGTAACAGGTGCCTCTGGTTGAGTTTAGGGCATGGAAAGTCTTTCAGGACAGTGTTGACTGGACAATCCTCTCCTTGGAGAGCCAGGATGAGGGCTGGGGCCAGAGCAGTGCCAGGGTGTGTGTGTGTTGGTTATCTACCTGGTCCTCTGCTGCTGGTGAGGCTGATGTCAGGATGAAGCCGTGGCTCCATGCACTTTGGTATCCAGGAGCCCTTGTGCTCTGATATAGGTCAAGATGAGGTTTATGCTGATGATAAGCACAAGAGTCAGACTTGTTTCTTCACATGGGCATGGCTGTGTTAATATTGAACAAAACCCTAGAAATCTTCCCAAAATCTTTCCTTTGTGACCTGAGATTTACCTCCATTGTAAACTGGAGGGAGCCCCAAATGATATACAAACATACCACTACATGTAAAAAAGTAGTTATTAAATTCTGTGAGAAGTTGTTTGTTACTATAGATGTTTAAAGTTGTGGCAGAGTTGCTGTGTATTTGTGCTCTACACCTTGCTTATCATACTGCTGGTTGTCTCTGAGCTTGTTGAGATGGGCAGTTGCAAACCTGGGCTGAACTTGAAGACAGCTAGAAGGAAATTGCAAAGGAACAGACACACTTTCTGTCTGCCAACACAGAACAGCTAAATATTCTACTATTTTTGCTTTTGTATTGTATTTTTCCCTTAACCCTTGGTTGTGTTAAATGTATCCAACCCTAATAAAAATTCTGTTGTGATCTTGATTAGCTAAAATGTACTAAAGCTGCCTCTTGAAAATTCTCAATTTTTTCCTGCCTGTGTGATCAGGTTCTGCAAATGCTTATCTAGCTGTCTGTCTTGAAGCACCATAGCTGGTAGTTTTACTGCTAGATGTGCTAAAGGTGCATTTTTCTGTAAATGTTATATTCTTAATAGAGCCTAAATGATATTGTTAAATGCAAATGAGACTTTCCTTAGCCTGGGATTATAATAGTTTCTAACTAAGTTGTCTCAAAAATACAAGTACCAAGAGCATTGCACCTAAAGTGCTCTCTTATCAACATGATTAATCATATAAGGGTTATTATTGATAAACTGTTAATTGTGGTTTACTTGTTGCAGAACAAGAACATCTATTAAAGAAATCAATTGAATGCCTATTATAATTTTATTTCCTGACTTAGTTCTTTGTAAGGGCAAGACCTGAATTGGAAATGATGTGCATTGACAGTGTAGGCAAATATTTGCTGACTTTGATTTCCATCAAGGTCATGTTACTTCTTGTACTTAAGAACGTTGCAGCTACCTCACCAGATTTCAAACAATGACCCTTTTGAAGTGATCCAAAATAGTTTTATTGACAATGCAAGCCATGTCACTTCTTGATATTACTAATCTTTTATGTATTTGACTCCCATTAATGCTCTTATTTCTGTGATTTGTTCTTCAAAATTCACGTTGATCCTCCCCAACCCAAACTGTGAGTCCTGCTCTTTTATAACTTCTTCTGTGCTCTTTTATTCTTCTTTTCAACACCATCTTTATTTCATCATTGCTAATTTCACTTTTTTTTTCCCTCAATATCCTGACTCCTTCTGGTTTTGTTTCATGCTATTCAGGGCTGCTGTAGAATCACAAAATCAGAGCATAGTTTGGGTTGGAAGGGACCTTAGAGATCAACTCATTCCAACACTTTCTGCCATGGGCAGAACACCTTCCATCAGGCCAGGTTGCTCAGAGGTTTGTCCAACATGACCTTGAACACTTCCAGGGATGGGGCAGCCACAGCTTCTCTGGGCAACCTGTGCCAGGGCCTCACCACCTTCAAAGGAAAAGATGCCGTCCTTATGGCCAATGTAAATCAACCCTCTTTTACTTTAAAACCATTGCCCCTTGTCCTATCACAACAGGCCCTTCTAAAAGGTTTGTCCACATATTTCTCATAAGCCCCTTCTCAGTATTGAAAAGACAAAATGAGGTCTCTCTGTTCCAAGAGGTGCCAGTATTTTAGGGTTTTTTTACTTGTTTTTTAGTTGTCTGAACTTGTTCCACATTTCTGTCAAGAGTTTCCAATTGATTTTATATGTAACCCAAGGCTTTCCCTGGTATTTTTGAACTACCTTCAGATAAAGCAGAAATTGTGAAATGAAATTATAGTTCCATGACAAATACACAAGTAATAACTGTGTATTGCATATGGATACAGTACTGTTGTAAATTAACAGAATATTAAAAAATTTGAGAGTGTAAGTCTTACAGCATGGAACAACAAAAGAAAAATGCATGTGAAGTCAAAGAATAAAGTTTAGGTATGCAATTGAAGTCCTTGTCCTGAAGACATTAATGCTTGTTGAAGCAACATGGAATCTCTTGTGAAGCAGATAAAAATTACACTGAATTTATTAAATTTTTATTTAACAGCTCATAGGTACATAGCACAGTTCTGTGGAACCCTTCCCCTAAAATGGTGTGATTAATAATGCTTTTGTATAAATTGCTGAAAACCTCTACTGTTGAAGCTGCTTTTTAAATGAAACAATTTTAAAGTTAAGTGATTAGATGAGTTAATTTTTTTGCCTGCAAAGAATATTCCCAGAAAAATCCAATTTTTTTCTTCTTCTTGGAGAATTCCTGAATCCATAGGAGACATTTATCGTGTATTATAACTTGTTCTCCAAACAAGGAAATAGCAAAGCATGAGCTCTGCTCTTTGTTGCATATCTTCAAATAAGAGCTTACCAGTGAGAAATACTTCTGCAAAGTTTTGCATTAAGAACATTGAATATTTTACCTTTTTCTTTATAGACGATAAATCCTTGATCAGTGTATTTCTTTTTAGGGCATATTTGACAGTGACTGGTACACCTCTTGCAGACTCATTGGAGGAGCTGATGTTATTGTGATTAAATACTCTGTCAATGATAAGACTTCCTTTCAAGAACTAAAGGACAGTTATGTCCCAATGGTAAAAAAAGCATTAAACCACTGCTCGGTTCCCGTAATAATTTCTGCTATTGGTGCAAGAAGAAACGGTATGTATCCAACCCCCTGTAAAAACAGTCAAAATCTCATTTGGAAGTTTGGTGTGGTGTAATTTGAGTGGAAGCTGGTTGTTTTTCCAAGTTGCTAACAGAAACAATTAGTCTGTCAGGATGAGAGTAATATGCACATGTATTATGGCTCTGTAGATGGATGTATTGTCAAGAACATTGTGCTTAATTAACCCCAGTGATGAAAGGCAATTTATCCTTCTTTGACCTCTGCAACAACGCTTCTTGTGGAGCCATCACACATGGGGATTAAATCTAGTACTTTGGATCAGGAAACATACATTTAGGCATATGAGATGAACACTACAGTTAAGAGTTCTCTCTGGTCTTCTTTCAGGTATAAAGTCTCTCCAGTGTATGAGGTTAAAATTATATCCATCAATTGCAAACACTGGAGAGTGGGTGGGAAAAACCTTGAAATTCGCTGGGATGTCATCAGATGAATGGGCATACCAGCCTTTTGGGCAGCACAAAGTGTCACATGCTGCTGCATCAACAGAGTTACCTGTTTTGGCAGAGTAATTATGGTGCAGATATGGTATAGCTATGGTATAACTTATCTGTTCACACTATGTCCTGTCCAGTCTGCTGTGAGAGCAGCACAAATCGATTTTACACAGAGTACTTAGAGTTGTTGTTGTGTCTGTTTAATCAATGTGGAAATCCGAGTCTCACATCTGTGTAATGACAGAGTGGACTTACAAGCATCCACCAGCTGACAAGGACAATGTGAGGGCAATGAGAACATATCACCTTTTGGGTGGATGTTAGGAACTGCTATCTATATCAGGCAATTAAAGTTCAGAAAGAGTACAGATGCCCATACAACAAACTTACAAACTTTATTCTGTATTTCCAAGTGTTTCTCACTGTGCTTTTACTGACTTTCATATGGAGTTTTTAGTCATGGGTTCTAATTTTTAATTTATTTTTTCCCCTAAAGCAGTGACTGCAAAACATGATCCTGACTTGCCTTTTACTTTATAAATTGGTGAAAACAATTGTTTCTGAGCATCCCTCTTTTTAATGTGTAAGGCACATGATGGGTGTAGATGCAGACAGTTATTTTACAACTTACATAGAAATATTTAGATATATGAAGTGTATCTTCTGTGGATGGAATGTTCAGGTTTGCCAGGGTCTACTTATAGATCTTTTAGCTCAGTGAGTAATAAAGGATAGTTGGAAAACTACATACCAATTAAATAGTTGTGTTCTTCCCTTCATTATTCACTGATAATGACCAAATGTCTTTATGCTCTGATTTATACAGGGGTAATAAATCTGCCATTCTAAAGGCTAAATTGTTTGTCTTCCCCACACCTTTTTGTACACTTTGTATTTAAGCACAGGATACCACTACACTGAGAGACTCCACTACTGTTCTTATTTTTCCTTTTCCAGCTATTATTTTTCTGTCTTTCTCCCTAAATAATGCAGCCATGGCAGACACCAGGCTGGACCTCTGGGTTTCCTCTGGGACCTGTCAGAGCAAACTGCTGTGCACACACAGAACCCTTTTGTTTCTAGGAGGTATGTGTGAACACAGCAGTTTGCTCATACAAAGTACTGAGATCTTAATCCTCTGTAGTGTTAAATGGTGCTGCCAATAAAAACCCAAACCAAAACACAACCAACTTAAAAACCGCCAAACCTCTTTTATTAGATGTTATCTATAGGTCTAAGCAGAAGACACTTAATGTGGACAGCACATTTTAAAGAACATCCATGGCTGGCAGGTTCTTACTGACATTAAGCGAAGCTGAGCCAGGGTGGCTAACAGATTTTTAACAGTTAACTGCCATAATCATAGAAATACCTATTTTGATATTTTAAAAATGTATGTAAAATATGTGTAATTGAATTATATTCTGCAGTTTGTACATACCCATCACAGTTTGGTCGGGAGTGGAAATTTTCTCCTTCCATTACTGTATCTGCTTCCTTCATGGACAGGCCATGATAATCAGACAAGTTTAAGGGTGACATTGATCAGTGGTAACACCTGCAGGCTAATACAAGACCTGGGCATATAAAGGGCATTTTTGAGCCACAGCCAAATTTGGCTTCTTGAAGTCTGACTGGTCTTTTCCACCGTAACAAAACCAATGAAGTAATCCTAACATAATGTCTACTGAGCTTGGTAGAGAGGCTAGTATTTTGAACTGATTATTAAGAAGTTGCATTTTTTCAGTAATTATAGATGTCTTGCTATAAGATTACTATTTTTCCATTTCCATCTTTGTTCTTTTCTAACTAAGGTATCTTTAAAATTACTTAGGAATCGAAGAATTCTGGATCATTTGACCAAAATGGCTTTTTTTTTCATTGCTTTTGCCCCAGGAGTGCCTTGCACCTGTCCCCTGTGCACTTCAGACAGGAGGAGCTGTGTCACAACCTCTGAGGGAGTTCAGCTTGCAAAGGAACTAGGAGCCACTTACCTGGAACTGCACACTCTTAATGACTTCTACATACAGAAGTACTTTGGAGGAGTGGTGAGTGAGAATTCTCTGCCTTGGAAGCAGCGTGGCACAGGTGGGAGGTGCACGACTGATGTCAGAGCCTTGGAGAGCAAGTGCAGGCACACAAAAAGCCCTTCCACCAAGGGCAAATTCCCACAGATGTGACATTTAGGTTAGATATTAGGAAGAAATTCATCCCTGTGAGAATGGTGAGGCACTGGAACAGGTTGTTCAGGGAAGCTGTGGATGCCCCACCCCTGGAAGTGGGCAAGGCCAGGTTGGATGGGACTTGGACCAACAACCTGGTATAGTGGAAGGTGTCTTTGCCCATGGCAGGGGGATTGGAACTGGATGGATTTGAAGATTCCTCTCAAGCCAAACCATTCTAGAATTCTGTCTTCCCAGCTGAATTGGCACTACCAAGTTTGCTTCAGTTTTAAGTAGGAAGGTTTAGGAAAACCATGTGACATACTGAAATAAGTTTTCCACTTCCGCTTGACAAGGTACAGTTACCACCTAAAGGGGTTGGTAAATTGAATATCTTTGTGTCTGTCATTTCTAGGACGATGAAACACCCAAGAATTAACCACTATCATTTGAATAAATAGTCTTTTAAGTAGTGCTAATTCCACCTAAACATGGTAGCTTCTGGTAAAGGAGCATTGGGACTTTTCTGTTTGACTGGTCATTGTGTCAGTATCTTCAGTCCTGCATACAGTAACCTGTTTATACTGCTTAGTTTTATGTCTAAGTTGTTTTAAATAACTAGGGTTAAAAAAAAAATCAAACCAAAACCAAAACCAACAAAACTATTTCTGGTTTTAGCTGGAATATTTCATGATCCAAAGTTTGAATCAGAAGTCATCTGAAAAAATGAAGAAAAGGAAAAAGACTCAGAAGAGCCATCGGGTCCAGCCACCTCAGCTTGAACAGCCAGGTGCTCACTGATGTCTGGTCTCTGTTATTGTTTGTTATGTGTGTCATGTTCTGTGTGCAATTAACATTTGTAATTGTTACTCTGAGCTGTGCTGTCTATTGTCAGCTCTACTGGTTATGTTGCTCTAGTTGCTTCCTGTCTTAGTGACAATTTAATTAACTTGGGGAGAATTGTATGGCAGGATGCAACATTGCAATGGACTTCTAGTTATTTTTAGATAAAACTAATAGGAGTGGTTTTCTCGTGGACTTGATGAAATAATGAAAACATGAATTAGCACAAGCTTTACAGACAAATTCCAAAAAAAGTTGTTAGATTGTGAATTTGTTATTCTACTGTATCATCAAACAATGTTTTTATTTGCTGCAGATTAAGCAAGGAAGAGATGTATGCCCCTGCATGTGATTTCTGAGCATCTGATGCATTTATTCAGTGAAATAATTACTGACAAGTAGTTGCCTCTAAATTTGTAATTGTCTCTTCTTACATGTACTAGCAGTTTGTTCAGATCCTTGAGCAATCCCTTTAGTTTGGGACACACAGTCAAGGTTTCTTTATAATGTAACTGCCTAAAGAGGGTCATGAATGGATGGACACTTACTATTAAAACTAAATATTTCTTAACTTTTTTTATTTTACTCAACGAAGTATTTCAATTTTTAGGGTATTTCACTGAAGACGTTCAAACAGCATATAAGAAAATTTTCTTAATGAATGTTTCATTCAGAAATTGTCCTTCATTTGACCACACCAGTTGTCCTGTGGTTAACACTTGCTTCAGTCTTTACAGCCTGATTTGTTGTCTTTCACAGAAAAAATGCCAATCCTGAAGGGCGAAGCCTCTCACTACAATGCAGACCTGCACAACCTGCTCTGCTGCTGCCAGTGCGCTGACGTGGCCTTCTACCCCGAGGACCTCAGCACGGTGGTGGAGGCTCACAAGATCATCCTCTGCTCTGTCAGCCCCCTCTTCATGCTGCTCTTTGAGGTGAAGAGCCCTGCCGACATCCCTGACGCTTCCATCGTGCAGATGGCACAGAGTCTTTTCGCGGTGGAGCCGGGGACTGCCTTCCCCCCGGAGCCCCACAAGGTCCTGCCCTGCATCCCACCCGTCAGGGTGGTGGTGAAGGATTCTGTCTTCTGCTCTTGCCTACCAGACATCCTCCACTTCATTTATTCAGGTACCTGCCAGGAACAGGTCTGGCCGCTCACGTCCTGTGCAGCTGTTGTCTCATGAAGGAGCATGTGCATAACCCTGAGGAACATGTCTTTGCTGTTGCAAGATGATGTTTCACCATGTTTCTATCCCCTGTATGAACAATGTCTATATGAAAAGATCACATTGCCTAGATTTAAAAAAAATTAAACTACTTGGCATTCCAGATCTATTAAACCTAAATTAAATTAATCCATAAGCTAACAAAGCTAACATCAATAATATTCAAAAGCTTTGCTAAAAGAAAATCTAAAAATTAGGGACAGTTTCACATCCCAGGCTTTTAAAATATTTTGGATGGTTGCATGTTCTAAACACAAGGACAAAAGTACAGACTTACTGAAGAAAACTCAAGTAATTTTTCTTCTGGGTATGGTGCTGCTGAAGACAAAATGGTGGTAACTTGTTGGAGTCTGGGAACCTCTGATGTTGCGTGAGTTCTGCTACCAATTCAGTACAGACAGTGACTTCACCTACCTAATGCCACCTGTCTATTAAAATAGCACTGGTATTTTTCTGACTTTTCAGATGTTGCTTAGGACTCCTCAGCTGAAAGTTTACTTTGTTGTCTTTTTTTTTTTTTTCTGAAAGTACCAAATACATGTTTGTTCTTTGTAAAATATTTTTCAAGTTGTCTGTGCATAAGAATATATTTTTTATATTTGTTGAAAGAATTAGTAGGCCTTTTAATTATGCAATCCCATTTTATCTGCAATACTAAAAAAATGAAAAAAAGCCACAAATAATTATAATATTAGAGCTGCAACTATAAAGAATCTCAGTCAATATCTGTATACTGATATTTGCCTGACATATGAAAAATATTCTGCCTTAGTTGGTGAGACATGAGCACTGGCTCATGAAGACACAAGAGAGACTCTTTGAGCCTTCAGTTAGAGATTGTACACTGAAGGTATCTCTTTCAGTTCTTTGCAAAGCAATGCCAAACATAAAGAACAGATGCAGAAGTTTTTCAGTGTGAATGGATTATTTTGTTCTTTCTTACTGGAGACATGAATAGGGGATTAAACCTGAAATTTCAGCAGGTGATGGAGTAAGTGTAGTATCTTGGAATCATGGAATAATTTGTGTTGGAACACATTTCTGAGATTATCAAGTCCAACCACTAGCCCAGCACTGCCAAGCCCATCACTAAACCATGTCCTCAGATGTCACATCTACGTATCTTTTAAGTTCCTCCAGGGATGGTGACTCCACCACTGCCCTGGGCAGCCTGTTCCAGTGTTTGACAGCCCTTTAGGTGAAAAAATTTTCCCTGGTGCAAGTTGAGCATATTTCCTCTCATCCTGTTACTTATTACCCGGGAGAAGAGTCTGACCCCCACCTGCTGCAATCTCCTAACAGGTGATTGTAGAGAGCCATAAGGCCCCTCCTTTTCTCCAGGCTGAACATCTTTGTAAACATCTTCATCTGTTATCATTTGCAACTTGTGTCTTCTGCCTTGTGTGCACTAATTTTACTTTTTCCCTTCCTTTATACCAACCAAAGATGTGTGAAACTGTGTAGTTGCAGGAAAAGCTCTGCTTTAGGTCACAGCTCTCAGCTTGAGAGACATGACCAAAAGTCATTGTGCTGTTTGATGCATCTAAGAGGCAAGGCGGTCTTTTGAACTTGAGGCACAGGCTGGGAAGAGCTAAGTTCATGAGTTTTCAGTTTTTCAGGATCATGGCATGATGCCCATCAGTTTTAAGCACTTACCATCCCTATGGTACAGATGAGAGCTAAAGAACTTCCACAAATATTGATACACTGAGGATTACTTTTTTCATTAATGTCTGCCTGCATTACGTAATGACTGAGGTGGGAGCAATTCAGAAATTGAATTTGAAAGCAAGTGAGATGCTCTAGTGTGTTGCTACTTGATTGTAAAAGTACCGTGGAATTTTTATTGTGCAAGAAATGCAGCTTCTCTTCCTAAACACAAAGGTTTGGCTGATTTATGTGCAACAAAATAAGGTTTCTGCGAGATGTGTCTGGCATTGATACCATCTTCTGTCTGCCTCCTTAGGCCTGTGCTTTGTTGATTTATAACCCATCTCTCCCTGGTCTTGTTACAGGTGCTTTCCAGTGGGAACGATTAGAAGAGGATATAAAAAAGAAGTTGAAGGATCCAGAAAAAACTGAACATGTTCTTGAGAAAGTTAAATGCATCCTGAAAACTCCAGGAAAGGTACATCGAACTCTTTGGGTCACTGTTAGTCGTTTAAATTCCTGAGCAATTATTTTGTAGAAAAGGTTTCCTTGTCAGTTTTGGTTTATTTTTTATAATTTTGACTTACACAGCCTGCACAGTGTCATCAAGGGGTTGTTTGCAGGCACGTAGAGCATAGAAACTCAGAGATGCTGGTGCAATGTGCAGAATTAATGTAATCAGTAAAAATCACACAAGTGGGTATTCTAGAAGGATTACTCGTATTCACAGCTTTGCACATTGTCTGACAATATGATTATGTGTTGCTAATTCCCATGTAATAGAGGCTGCCCAGGAAAGCTTTGCTTTCCTGAATATGTGCCAAGAGTTGGGCTTCTGTAGTAGATCTGGAAGGATGGTTTCTCTTTCAAGTGCTGTGATGTGGAAAGCTGTCTATAACTCAATATATTTAAATCGGTAGATGACTTCACAGTAAAATGTAATTTATATCACATTATTAAGTTAATAAAAAGTTGCAATATAGAACTAGTTTTAACAGTCATTTGCTGGTGGAACTTGCATGTTCCCATGATAATAGAGAATTTGCTCAAAGTATTTCTGTGTGTTTAAGTTGGAACCTATCTCAGGCGCAGTTGAGATAACACAAAATAAAGATCAAAAAGTTACTGAGCTGTTTTAAGCTTCTGATTGCTTAGTTGTAGGCTTGCCAGTCCTAAATGTCTGCAACTAAAACATACATAGGTTTGGACTTGGAAAGAACTGAAAATTTTTAAGATAATAAGCCTGAGCTGTTGTTCTTTCTTTTATTCTTTTTGTATGCCTTCAGAGTACTTTTATTTCACATTTAAACATTTTTCTTTGAAGGCCAAAAACATGAATTGTTATTTTTCTTAATAAAATTTTTAAAAATAGTAAGTTTAGATTTTAACCATAAATTCATCCTGTCTGAATTTCACTTATCACAATCTAGCAAAGTGATTTTGATGTTGTTCCTTTTGGCAACTTTAGATTACATTTTTCAGGTAAGAAAATCAAAACTGAAAATTGACTGGGAATACTGGGGTTTGGAGGATCTTATCACAGGCGTGCCCAGATTATTTTAGGAGAACTGTGTATTCCAGCCTGTAAGCTCCACCTGCCTCTGTGGAGGCAATGCCAGGGCAATATCAAGAAACACACAACTTTCACCATATAAATGATGCCCTGTAATCTTTAATTCTGTGGGCAACTACACATTACAGTGCTGTATTACCAATTTATTTTTCAGCTAAACCCTGTAAAGGACTACAGGTCTCACCAGATAAAACGGCTGTATAATACTTCTCTCAGGCTGTTCTTTAACACACCTGTCCTGGCTGATGTCATCTTCAAAATACAAGGTAAGGTCTCTCAGTTCTGCTTGGCGTGGGCACCACTGTGACTCCAGCCTTCATCCTTTATTCCCTCTGCAGAAGGGTGGGACGTGGAGATGGCCACGTTCTTGGCATCATAAATAAGGAAATTTGCTGTCACTGTGGAAAGCAGGGAAAGCTTGTCCCTGTGGATGCTCTACAGCAGTATCCATTATCAGCATAGTTTGTCTGGGCTGTACGATGGCCTTTGCCTGTCTGGTAGACTTTGTGCCTTCCTGATTGACATACACCCCTCAGGGGCTTAACAAACTGAGGGCTGTGCTGCAGGAATAGCAATGCCACAGCACCAAGACAGCAGGGCTAAGCCAGGCATTGCACAACAGCATCAGTGATTTGATTCTGTCTTCCTCTTCCTGTTTCTCTTTCTCTTTTGGGTTTTTTCATCATGCTTTACTTTGTTTTATTTTATATTGTTTTATTATATTTTGTTGTATTTTGGGTAACACCATTTAATTTTGGTTTATTTTATTTTATATTTTTTTTTATTATCTCACTCCTGTTCCCACCTGCACAAGCACTGGAACATACTCAAGGGCTCTGCTCTGCATCACACCTTGGAGAACCATGGTCTCCACATCTGTGCTTATTACCCTCAGTGGAAATGCCAGAGATGATGGTTATTGACTCCACCTTCCCTCTCTATCTCAGGCAGGTGCTGGCTGTGGATGTGCATTTCTTGTCCTTCCAGAAGCCAAAAGGGACTCGCTTTATTCTCTGTCCTTCCCCCCAGAATGGGCACCCCAGCAGTGCATGTAGATGTCCTGGGGTTTGATGACCTGCAAATCTGGTGCCATCAACAGCCACTATATTTGGCTGCCCAACATGCTGCAGTGCTATTTCTGGAGGAAATTAAATGTGTTCATCCTTAAATTGAAAGATATGATGGAAGAAACATATTGCATGCTTTTCTAAGAATAAGAATGAGATGGTTTTTAAATGCTTAATGGTTTTCTTAATTTGTCTGTACCTATCCTTCATGCAGAAACAGTCTTTTAGAATTAGAAAATTGTTTGATTACTTTCAGCTTTATATCTCAATACTTCAATTAGGAAGCATTTAATCCTTCAAGCATAAGCACAAAAGGACAAGCAGATTCTTTATAGATGCTCTGTTTAATATACTGGGAGCGGGGGGGAAAACCCACAAAAATATCTTTGAAAATGAGAAGAAAATACTCAAGTTGAGTTCAATGACACAAACAATTCACATCAGTGTCCCTCCCACTCCTGAAAGAGGCTTTGTGGGCAGAACAACTCTATATTTTTTACAGGAAAACCCAAAACCTGAGTGGGTTGACAAGTATTTTAAAAAACCATGCTTATGCGCTAATAAAATGTGAACTGTTTTTCCTAATACTTGATACATCTTCCAAACCTTTTTCTCTAATTCATCAACCACAATAACTGCATTAAAATTAAGGAACTAGTAAGAAACTGAAGGCTTTAGTCTTGATCAGACAAATACATTTGTAAGTTTTCAACTAATTCCTTGGATACTGTGCATTGCTTTGAGCTTTCTAGCTTACAAAAGTGCTTGGGAGCCATGGAAAATGGGAGCCCTTTATGTTTGTGGAAGGACACATAACGTGACTGAATGTCCTAATTAGTAGATTGGTGTCCATTCACATGCACATACAGAGCTGCATGTGTGTCTTACATCACAGCAGCATCATATATTGCTCATGTTATGACCACAAATATATGAGACCATTCACTAGTGTTCTCTCCATATACAAATATATACATTTTGGATACAGCTTAGACATTTTGGAAGTAGAATAACAGGGGAAAAGAAATAGAACAAAAAATTAGGACTTCAAAGAATAAGGTAGGTGCCAGTGTTGTGGTTAAAGCAGAAATAAGTATAAATAAGTTATTTACAGTATATTTTTCTTGCATGTCAGCTAATCTGTTTATTATAATTCTGGTTAAAACATTTACATCCAACTGTAAAACTCATTTTGGTTTTAGTTGCTGTCCTGGCTGGTGCTTGTTTGGCACTTCCTTGCACACCAACAGGACTGCTCAGTTCAGCAGGACTCTGCAGCATTCTCGTGTCAGCACTTCCATTAAGAGCCTGTAGCCGCTGCTTCCCAGGGCTGTTGGCCTCACTAGGTCTTCCAAATGCTGTAGTAGAGAAAGGATTCACTTGCAAATAATACAAAATTAATATATTTCTGGAAAAATTAATCGGGTGTGGTTTTTTTCCTCTAAGACAGCCATCAGGAAATCCACGTAGACAAAATACTTAACCCAGTTAAATTCATACTTACTTAATGGACTTAATGGAATTTCATCTGGAAATGCCTTTCTCTAGTTTGTGTGGTTATTCCAGTACACACGTTCATTACCAAGGAGTTACTGGGGAACACAAATTGCTCATAAAATCATAGAATCATTTAGGCTGAAGAACCCTAAGATCATCAAATCCAGCCATTAATCATTTCCATAACAATTCATAGGATTGCATATTTATGCAAATGGCTGGAAGTTCAGTTACTGTGAACTGATGTATTCTGTTTGTTTTATTTTGGTTTAGTCTATTTCATTTTGGTTTAATTACTTTTTGTCTATTTTGCTTTTTGTTTATTTTTGCTTTTTTGGTTATTTAGTTTTATTTTGTATTTTATTTAGTTTTGTTTTATTTAATTTCATTTCATTTTATTCTCACTCATGCTGCCACCTGCACAAGCACAGGACATCTCAAGTACAGTGGTGTCAGAGTTTTTGCTGGTATAAAGCCCATTTCTGATAGATAAAATGTTGCTCTATTTGTAGCATCTGATGTTGAGAGTGTATTCATCATAAATTTGGTATTCCATTTTGTTTGATAGGCAGATGTGATCATCTTGGCAAGTGTGAATTGAGTGTGTTATGAGTTATTGTTAACTTCAAATATTTAAATCATGTTCAGTGAAGTGAAGACCTTCTAAGAAAAGATGAGCTTTAAAATAAAGACCTTTCTGTGTATATAAAATCATTGTATATTTTTATCTTGCATCCTGCAGGTGCAACTGTACCAGCCCACAGGGCAGTTCTGGTGGCTCGCTGTGAGGTTATGGCAGCGATGTTCAATGGTAATTACCTAGAAGCAAATAGTGTCCTGATTCCAGTGTATGGGGTTTCCAAAGACACTTTCCTCTCCTTTCTGGAGTATCTTTATACCGACTCCTGCTGCCCAGGTAATAAAATTCTAAAAAATCACATATACCTGTTGCTCATTTTTCCACAGTAGGACATTGATAGAATGTAATGTAGCAGCATTTCTTTCACTAAAAAATGCCAATACTTTAATGTGTTGCATTTCCAGAGAGAGAACTTGTTAATATTGTGCAATAAAGAGAAATCGGTCTTATTCAACTAAAAACAGCTGTAGGCAGAAAAATATTACTAATAAAATTATGTATTTGTTTTGTGCTTACATAGCAAGACTCAAAAAAGGTGAAATTTAATTTCTGATCCATTACAGTATTTCTAATTTTCTTTCTACATCACAATAACATTGCTTTCTAGCACTCATTCTATGATATATTTCAAAGTTGTAAATTTTTTAACATGCACTTAGTTAAGTTTTATATAAACAGTGTTAAATTTCAAGAATACCTAATTTATACACATGGATATATTTGTATGTAAAACTAGGAAAAAAAAGTATGTCAACAGGAGTGAGCTAAAATATTCTTTGTGTCTTAACCTTAGTCTTCTTTTATGAGAAGACAGCCTACATACTGAGTATGAAATATGATCTAAATACAGCTAGTTTTCCCTTAATGAATGAATGAATGATGTTACAATACGTATTTTTGCTTTTGTTTTCTTTTGAAATAATTCTACCTTATTCTTCAGTTTTCTATATATTTCTCTTTTCACTCAACCTAACATTCTTTGTCCATCAGTTCAAATATACAATCACCATAACATATTTCAAAAAAAAAAATACAGTTGCTCTGTTTTGTCTTTACCCTTTTTACTATATTCTCTTGTAAAGTATCATAGAAGAACTTTTAGGAAAGATAAATTAGGAAACTAAATCCCCATTAATCATAACTTACATATATCAGCAGCACTTGACTCAGCATCTTCAAGACACAGGATACTGACAGCAATTTTTTGCTCCTAGCTGCTAAAATGTTCTAAACACTATTCTTAATAAAATAGCTTATCTGGAAATAGAAGGTGATATAGCTAACTTAAAATTGTAAGACTGAAAAATAAAAGATGATCACAGCAGTTTGATTTTGTGTTTTGTGTTGTTACGCATTTAAAAGATGACTTGGTGAAAAGTGGCTTTGATTAACTTGTCAGGAAAGTAAAATACATGTACTGTATGTTTTATTGTTTTTCAGCCAGTATTCTCCAAGCTATGTCTCTGTTGATCTGTGCAGAGATGTACCAAGTAATGAGACTTCAGCATATTTGTGAGCTTTATATTATCACACAGCTCCAGAGCATGCCTAGCAGGGAACTGGCATCCACAAGTCTCAGTATTGTTAGCTTGCTCAAAAAAGCTAAGGTATGTGTTGTGTATATCAAATGAGAATATCTATGTTTACTCTGATTAGTTGTTCAGTTGTTAAGATTTTTAAGACCTTAATAATATCTGTTCCTGTTTGTTCTCAAGTTTCCACCTGTTTACATATTTCCATCAGTGACTTTTCCTTTAATATCTCCCACATTCAAAACTTTGTTTAGTGAATTTCTGTATTGACAGTGAAAATCTGAAATATTTTGACATGTGAGACATTGTTGTGTTTCAGACGTGGAAACATTACATGTTGTTTGTGTTTCCTTTCTTCTCACAGTTTCACAATTCTGATTGCCTGTCAACTTGGCTTCTTCATTTTATTGCCACTAACTACCTCATCTTCAGTCAAAAGCCTGAATTTCAGGAACTTTCAGGTAATTTATCTGTTAATTCTGAAACAATAAATGTTTTTCTGTTCTGCTTAGATCCGAAGTGATGTTCTGGACAACATGACTTTTCCATGAGAAGATGATTAGGGTTTCTTTAGGCTGTGCAGTCTATTCCAGTGGGATGGCTCACCATCCTATTTTGGGACCAGCATGTGACACAGCCAGCACTGCATCACCTTGTTTTTTGGTCCCTATCCATAACTGAATTGCCTGGAACAGTTTGGACATAGTATGTCAACCCCTTCACATTATCTCTATAATTTTGTTTAGTTTGTACATTTGAGTCAAGGTAATGAGTCATTTGAAATGCATCCTCATTAAGTGTTGGACTTTTCTTTGAAATCAAACAGCTATTGTCCATTCGAGTAAATAAACACAATTTCTTCCAGGGAACTGATATTTATTTTCCAAAACAGCTATTTGCTTCCTGATATGTAACTCTTGAAAGTCTGAGTCCTTCAAAGGACAGGAACCCACTGCTGTAGGCTGACTCTGGAAACTGGGGTAGGGGGATGAAAATTAATCTTCATGCAAAGGCAAGGGGGATTCATCTAAATAATATGGCTAAAAAATTTTGTTACCTGATTTTGTCACTGACAAAACCCACAGGCAATAAGAGATTAAAATCTTGCTGAATTCCTAATTATGCTCCTCACCGACTGTTGGGGAAGGAACCAACATACCCTGATTTATGGTGTTGCAGCATGGAAAAAGCCTTCCAACTGACCACCACATACAGCTATCCTTTAGGTATAAAGAATGTTCATCTTTAGAAATATGTCTCTGCTCTCTTTAATGAGTATTGTATTAATTAAAAACCCCCACCAAATTGTTAATTGCTAACTTAATAGCAAGGAGACATTGTGTGGTACCTTGTATGTCTGTGCTATAGCATAGCTCAATGCAAAATGGGCAGTGCTCATCTTTATGTCTCTTGTATTTATATCCTTAGTGTTTTTTAACCTATTTAAAACACTTTTTGCAGCGTGTGCACTTGTGCTGTATGTCTGCATATTACATTTAATTTTTCTACTTCTTTGTCTAGTGGAGGAGCGCAATTTTGTAGAGATGCATCGATGGCCTTCCAATTTGTACCTGAAGCAGCTTGCTGATTACAGGAACTATATCCACTCTCAGAAGTGCCAGTGCACAGTAATGTAAGGAGACTGGACACACACAAAGTGTATCTTGACTGCAAAATGTCAGATTGGGGATTATGCAAAATATAAAAACCATGTCAAGAGTAAAACCAGATGCTTACCTGCTCTGGAACACTCCATGCCATGTTGTAGTGCACTTACAGACATTCCTTGTTTTGCTGATAAATCAGTCTGGTTTTTTCCTTCAAGCATTGAGAAATGTATCCTGAAAATTTATTTCAAGCACAAAGACTTCATACCCTTGGGGATTAAATGTAGAACAGGACACTGTCATCTGTTCCTTCTTCTAATTTCTGTATTGTTTATTTTATTGGTTTTCATAGTTACTTATGGCTGCTAAACTCAATTCTGTTGAAAAAAGGCTGGTTTTCTAAATCTTACTTATAATAGCAGCACAGTAGCAGTGCAGGGAAGCTGAAAAGCCAGCTCATAAACTGTTTATACATTTCAGAATGCAAAAATTTACTGCAGCATTTGTTGGTTTGTAAAATAAATGGTAGGCCTAATAAGAATTTTAGTTACTATTAATTTTCTGCTTAAAGTAAGTCTGTAGTTCTCTTACAATCCTGTGAGTAGATACTTTAATCACAGAGGAATGCCTGTGCATCACTGTATTTTCTAGTGAATCCCAAGTCTCTAAAAATAATTTTTCCTGACAGTAAATAGGAGAAGAAAGTCTGTTTCAAAAATCTGCAGAACACCTTTGCTAGTGTGGTCATGTTGTATTTTTCCCCATGAGGAATAAAATCAGGGAGAGCTACATCTGCTCAGAGCATACCCATATGGTACTGATGGACTGGGAAGAAAGGATAGGGGTCAACAGCCTTTGTGGGAGAAAACTCACTGGCAGAAGTGACTTTTTTGGGAAAAGTGGGTCCCCACAACAGCTGACAATGCAGGTATGCTGGTCATGGAGAAGGTGACCCTCGTGGATATGCCAGCCCTGCGAGGGATGTCAGTTTTTGTGGTGGGACTTTGAGCTTGACTGTCGCCAGCAGTGTCTCACTTTAATTATTTTCATGTGCTCAAAAGCTACACCACACCATGTGAGACAAACCTATCTGCAGATTCTTTGAGATATAACAGAGAAATCCTGAACATTATGACTGGGGTGATCCTTGCAGATGCTATTTAGCGTTTTCTTGACCAAAATAATGTCATGCCACTAACTTATGGGTATACATAATACTAATGTCAAAATGAACTCAACCTTTACATAAGGGGGTCTACCTGAACATAAGTGGTTTTCTAGAAACAAAATCTTACCGAGGAATTAGATGCTTCATTATCATTCCTGTTCTTTCAATTTTGCCTCTTCATTTTGGTATGTAGTCTGAAAAAATTCCTTTCTGTTTCCTCGGTGTCCACAGCACACCACATCAAATGTACCTGGAAACTGCACCTGTGAGAAGGTAGAAAAACAAATTACTGGAGCCGAACCTTTTTCTTCTCCCTTAGCTACAAGATTTGTTTTTCATATTTCAGTACAGTTTTATAGGTGAATTGTTCTTTTCGAATTCCATGCTAGAGTCATAGATATATTTTTTCTGGTGATATTTTGCAGAGTTTGAGAGGGTATTTCCTTCCTTATTTTGGTATACACATACAAAAAAAAAAGAGCTTGTAACTCAGCTGGCTGCTGCAGGCTCAAAATTCTGAAGCTAGTTTTATGCAAGAATGATGATTTTAATTGTTTTTTTAAAGCTTTACTTCAGAAGATCCTAAAATTCTTTAAAAGGTGAGATACACTTGTCTATCTCTTGCATATAAAGGAATCTGAAAGACAGAGAACTACATTGCTATTTCAAGATCTCTGAAGAAAACTGAAATCGTTAAAGAAAAAAATGAGTAGGAAAGTTACATTGATGCGACTTAAGTAAAAAAGGTAATTTTTATCATTATATAGTTATTTAAAAAGTTAATAATAAATTAGGGTTATGTGAGATAAGAATAAAACTGTAAGTTTTTTAATCTTAAAGTCATGGATAACAATGAGCATACAGCTGAACTCCAGCTTGCCTGGTCACCTGAGAGCATTTGCTTCTACCAGCAGCCAGCTCAATTATCAAAAGTGAGGATTATATTGCCTCCTAATGATTTCTTGTGCAAAACTGATAAAAAAGCTCTGTGAATGTTTATCTGAGCTGCATGTACTCCTGAACTTTTAATGCTCTGAAAGCTTTCCCAGGTTTTTTGCTAGAAGTTAGTCTGCTGCCAGTGATTTGCATATGGATAACAAGTAAGAAAACACTGGTTTTAACTTTCTGTAAATGTTTTGTAGGAACTTAAAAATAGGCTTAATGGAAATACAAATACTTTGTATCCAACCCAGAGAAATATTTTACTATTATGCATTTTAGCCAGTGGTAGCCTCAGGTTTTATACAGAGAAGTTAGGCAGTGTAAAAATATTTATTATTTATCCACAGGTCAGTACATACTACTATTCAGACATCAAAACAGCTTTCCATTTTACTCAGTATACCCATAATGCTGCCTGTATCAGGTGCAGACATTGACCATCTGATACATTTTAATTCTTGGAAGAATTCTTACTATAAAAATTCTTATTTTAATTTTTGATGATTTTCTGTAGAAATGTATTTATCTTAAAAATATTTTAAACCTAATAGGTCAGCATTCAGAAACATGACTGAAAATAGATCATGATGCTTTGACAGTTGCTGTTGGTGGCTGTTTTTAGTGGAGGCTTCAGGACCTTATAGTCCTTTTAATGGAGACTTTAAGACGGTGGTTAGTCAGTATTTAGGGCAGTACTGCATTTGGTATTTGTTAATAACTTTGTATAGTATAAAATAAAAATTATTATGATACAAACTCCCACACTTTATACTATGATACAAAGTAAAATCAGGAACCAACTGGAAAGAAAAGTTATTTAAGAAAGTGATTTTGAAAAAGTAAAATATCTGAGAAATGCCTCCACTGGTTTAAGCATCTCCCAACCGCTCCCAGCACTGGCAGCATTGAGATAAAGAAGGAGGTCAGTGGTGAGTTTGGGTGCCCTTAGGCAGTCCCTGTAGCATTAGAGATTGAGTATTCAGGCTTAAGTTTAAGTGGAGATGCAACTCCTGAGTCCATCTTAGAGCTAACTCTCAAAATTCGCTTTTAGAAGACAATGTTTTGAATAATGGATTGCACCGTATAACGTGCTATACCAATGTATGTATGTGCTTGCCCCAAACTAAACTAAGCTTTATAGAGAATGATAAAACTTTCTGCAGTAATAATGTTTTCCACATGATAGTTAGAAAACCTCTGCTATCTTCTTTAGGCCATGGTGCATTTTATTTGGAAAAAACCCCAACTTTTAGACAGAAGAATAAATATTTTATTCAGTGTGCTGAAACTCTTGTGTGTTTTTCTTTTAAAATACTTTGCCTAAATTACATATTTTTAGAATGCGTATGTAAAATTTTGATACAAAATAAAAAATTGTCTTAAGTCTTTCATGTGATTATTTACCCATGTGTATTATAATATTTGATTATTACACTGGAGGTACTTTCTGTAGCTTATTAGAAATACAGAACCATAGAATGGCTTGTGTTGGAAGGACTTAAAGAGCATGTGGTTCCAACCCCCTGACATGGGCAGGGACACCTTCCACTGAATCAGATTTCTCAAGAGGAAAGGTGTGAGGCTTGATAGCAAGAGAAGTGATGGCAGTGGCTGAAGGCAGAAGGTCATTTCCCAGCAGCAGATGGATGGGGGAGCCCACCATTGGATTTTGTGTTTGGACTTTTTTCTTTTAAATTTATGTCTGTGCTGTCCTGACCAAATTTGCTATAGTTCTGCACTGTCTGAAAATGTCATTGCAAAAAGGAGGAACTCAGCATATCCTAGATAACTTAAGCTGACTCCTGCAAATTTAGAAGTTCAGAGCAGACATTTCCTAGATTGCATGACGAAATTTTTGAAGCTGCTCTCAAGCTGAACCAGCTCCTCCCAGTACTTTTATGCAACTAGAATTCCCAGTGTATGTAAACTTTAATGGCAAAGTTAAATGAATAATCCTCCAGAAAGTATGTTGAGAGAGGCTGTTGTAGGAATCTTCTCATGCATGGGCACACCATGCATGTCTGTAAGTACATCAGAACTGTTGCTAGAGGGTAGGTTTTACAGCATTTCAGAGGAGAGTTGTATTAGGGTGGTCTCAATTTTACTGAAATACAAGACTGCAGCTGCTCCAAGAGGCAGAGGAACCTAAACTTACCAAGAATGAAGATTTTGGCTTTTCCATCCCTTCACAAGAGTGGGAGGCAGCCTGTCACTTCCTCTCACTCCTGATGGGGTTCAGGCAGAGCAGCCACTCCAGTTGGCATCATGGGAGTTTGGCAGTAGGCAGAGTTTTCCTGGCTTCTTGATGAACATTGGGAACAGGCTTGTGTAGCCTCATCCCACCTCATCCCAGTTCTGTCATGGAAAGAGGGACTGTACCAAGGGAAGGTCCTGTCAAGGACAAGTCATCAAGGGCCCAGGTGATGCAGTGCCCCAAGGCTGGGCTGGTCCCTTAGGCTTTGTCTGCTCAGAAAATCCTAAAGGATCAAAAATAAGTTTCAGGGTTTCCAAAAAGAAAAAAAAAAAAAAAAAAGAAGCTTGGACTTCAAATATGATAATGAAACTTACAAAAAACTAAGAAAAACTTATGCCCCACATAAATGCAGCAATGGCACATGTCGACAAGGATGAATATTTTAGGGATATTTTTTGCTCTGCATGAGACTTCTTAGAGATGATGCTGAGACAAGCTGATAATGCTTTCTGTACATCAAGTATTTTCTGATGTTTGAGTAATGCCTGACTGGGAAAGCATGGATGTGTGTGCACAGCCCACTGGTTTATTAAATACCATATCAACCTGTGATATCACACAATACAAGAGGGACAGCTGCAAAATAGGAATAGAATTTGGAGTCTTAGTTACTGTTCCAGTAACTGTCTAATGATAGGTTTCAAAGTCCATAATGAACCTTGTGATTTTGGGTCCTGCAATGGTGACTTAGTGTGACCCCAGCCATGATCTCAGGTCACTCACAAAAATGGGCCCAAGTGGATCCATCTTGCATTGTTGATCATAGGCCCTAATACCTAAGTCTAAATCAAGACTCTCTGAAAGGTTTCTGCCAAATGTAATGCACTGAACTGATGATAAAACTGAACAACAGTTTTCATCCATTTTCTTCTCAGCTAATGGGGAGTCACAGTCCAGAGTTGCACAAAAATGGTGGAGAAATACCCAGGAGGAAATTTTTTTATACTCATCCAAACTCATTGAATTCCCATGTGGTGGCCACATGCACAGCTGAAAGCTGTTTATAGCAGTTGGTGAGGGTTCAGGGAATATTTGTCAGAAAAAAACATTAATACTGCCATGATTTTGTAATTGTTTCCCTTAATGTGGGCTTTGCACCACTGGGGAGAGAATACTTGGGATGCCAAATGAAAACAGTGCTTGCAGAGTCAGACAGGCTGAGTATACTTGTAGGAATTCTTTCAGGATGATTTGGAGTGATCAAAATTGGTTTAAAAACTTACAAGAAGATGCTACTCCTCTTGTTATTTCAAATCACTTTATTTTCAGAATAAAAAGTTATACTTCCTAGGATTTTGATTGTGATGTGGCAGTAGATGGGTACCAAGTCCTTGAGAAATCTTGTCTAGTTAAGTGAAGCACTTAGAAAGCCAGCCAGGCCCTCACTGTGCTTTGCACCTTCTTCTCTCTCCAATTTCTTTAATAAATAGTTGGTAGGAAAATTAATGTCCACTATTTGGACACTACAACAATAATGCAGGAGTAAATAGTTATGTGTATCAATAAGAGCAGTCCCTTCTTCTGGGAATGTAGTATAATGCCATTTTACACATGGACAGTATTGGACACAGCCATGTTCTCATTTTTTTCCTCTTCCTATAACTAAAACCAGACATTAGAAATTTATTTTCTCAGAAATATACTGTAACAGTTGTCTAGACTTGGGAAATAAATGGTAAGTTCTGTGTTTCTGCCAGGATTAAGCAGGCCTTCCTCCACCCTCTCATGTGGCCAGGGCTAATAGGGGGCCACCGTGGCAGAGGTGGCCAAGGGAAAAGCATGTGGGGACCTTGGAGATGCCACAGGCTTCTTACAGTGTTCATCAACCATCTTGCCCCTGGGGTCACTCTTTATGCCTGTTCATAGTGAATATTAGCAGACACCTGGCCAGGATGTCTGCTTTAACTCCTGTCAGTAGAGATGAGTGTGGCTATAGGGCAAGCCACAGAGAATCACATGCTGTGTGATGTTGTTGCACTGGAGGACAGGTGCCAGAAAACTCCTGCAAGCTGTGCACTCTGGGTGATGCAGCAGCTTCTTCCCTGTCTGAGAGCCCTGGTTGGACTGTGTGTCTCACAGGATGTTTGCATGAGAAGCAGGGGAAGGAAACTGCTCAGTCAGAATATCTCTCCCCCATCTCCCCACACATCCACCTGCATCCCCACGTGGATCCCCCTCACATTCCTCTGCACATCCCCTGTTCATCTCTCCCCACACATCCCCCCACACTCCCTGCTGCTGCCACAGGGTGAATGGTTTCAGTAGCCTTTGTCCCACATGGTCCCTGTTTGTAGGTTGAAAAGGGGACAATCCAAAAGGGGTGCAGGGTGCAAAGTGCCCATTGATGGTGTTGGGGACATGACCCAGTCAATGCTGGCAGGGAGTGGTGAAGGATGTCAGCACCTGTCCGGTGTCCTTCAATATGCCAAAAATATGTGCTGACTTTTCAGCCTCATTGCAAGCAGAAAGCTCTGTTTTTGAAAATTAGTTTTAGAGAAGAGGGAAGGGGAAGCTACTGAGGGTGTTGGTGACTAGTGGGAAGGCAGAGGAGCTTGACCAAGAAAAGCATCAGCACAAAGAAGGCTGCTAAAACACCCTGAAGAAACTGGAGTCTTTGTGAAAGCAGACTTGGAGGAAAAGAAGCCAGTTCATGGCAGCAGGCAGGGTTGAGACTTATGCTATGGCTTGAAAGCAGACCCAAAAATTCCTCAAACTGGCTTCATAGGTGGAGTTTCCTGGAAGAAAGCATGACTGAAAACTTCAGATTACTTTCATCCTCCTGTCCATCTACACTGTGATGTTAGTGCAGGGCCTTCAGCATCATCTCCAATGCATCCCACTCCCTGCTGTCCCTCACGTGTTTCTTTGCCCCAACACAGAGTGGATTGACAGACCTCTAAAATAGATGCAAATCCTTCCTCTCAGCACCTACAGAGAAGAAGATATGTCCACTTGAGGTCACACTTTGGAAATGTCTTCTGCTGACATCAGATGCAATGCCAATTTTTGACATTTGAGCAACACAGAGGGTTTTGGGGGGGGGTTTGCTCTTTGCATTCAGGCACAATAATCCTACATGGAGGTGAGGCACAGTGTCCTCAGATGCTATTTTAAAATGATAAAGCACTGTCAAAAGGGAATAAGAAGACATGCTGTATCTGTTACAGTGATGATGTTCAAAGTGAGAATTTCTCCAGCTTTTTAAAACATATTATTATATTTAATTTTCTATTACAGTGATTACAGAGAAAAATTCTTATTTAAAGTATTTTTAAATGAAATGGAAAAATGTTTCTTACCAAGGAGATAAGCACTTTCTATGTGTAGAAATCAGAAGCACTTCAGCTTGTACTGTTACGTAAAGGCTGGAATTGCTGTAGGGAGAGATGGTGTGTCACTCAGCATTGCAATGATAAACACCTTTAACATGGAGATAATGAGGGGACACAATCTGAGGCTGTGCATAGCCTTCAGTTTTAGCTGGAATCAGCAGGAAAAATATGTTTGGCACAGTATGTGGCAAAGGTTGTAGGGGTTTAATCACATTTCTCTTTGCTCCAAAACCTGTCATGATAGAAGATACCCCTCTAGTAGCTTGTGTGAAGGATGTCAAGCTGGCCTCAACTTTGTTTTAACAGGAGATGCTTATGTAAATAGTCACTGAAATCCGGGAGTAAAATTTATTCTGTAATTACCCTTGAACAACAGAGTTTTCTGCACATGTGGTACCATATGCAGTATCCCAGCAGTTAATTACTGAAGGTCTCTCCAAACCCCTCTCCTCTCTCCCATCAGATTTCCTGTCTTCCAGGTGTCACAGGAATGGGTACTCTTGGCAACTGCCACAGCTCGTGTGACCTTTGCTTCCCTGCTTCCTGCTGGGAACCATCAAATGTGAAGAAACAAAGCTGCAGTGCAAGAAGATGTAAAACTTTTAAAATAATTTCAGATTTCCTCTTGGTTGGGAAGCTGAGAGCCTGCTCCTGCCTGAGCTGTGGTGTGGATATTCCTCTGGCATCCTCTCTTTCCCCAGCTGTCTGCATTTCCACATCTCTGGGCTACACAAAATGAGCCAATCTTTGTGTGGCTGGCAGTGGCATGGAATTGCTGCACAAAGCCTCTGGTGCTGGCAGACAGCAGGCAAGGAGAGTGTTGCTGCCTCTGGGTGTGGCAAGAGGGATGACTCAATAGGCCACAGTTTCCTCAGAGTCAGTCCCCAGATTATGATTTAATTCCAGGGTATTAGGAAGCTGGAAAAAGGAGGCATAGCTCAAAGATCCTGGTCTGTTCCTTGCAAGAGGTGAAAGTGGTAAATTCCAATATTGGCTTACTTCTGATTTTCAGAATAGACTTCTGCCTAGCGTTGCCACAGAATTTCTGCAGGAATCCTTAATTTTCCTATAAATTTATACTCTGCAAAATACACTCAATAAAAACATGATTTCTACCAGACACAAAAGACTGGGGCTGGTATGTGAGGCAGGGAGCAGCTAAGGTTTGAGTATTGTGTGTTTTGTAAAGGCAGACGTACATTGCACTGAAGGTAGAGAAGAACAAACTGCAGCATTGATTTAAGGTACAGTATAGCAGCCAGCTCAGAAGGGAGAACTGGTGCCTCTGAAGTTCTTTTCCTAAACTATGGAACAGCATGGTCCTGTCAAGGTTTGTACCCTGGAAGCCATGAAAAGCAATGTACTCTTCACCAAAAGTTTGCTTCATATTTGCCTTAGATATTAGAAATAAATTCTTGGCTTTGACTGTGGTGAGGCCCTAGCACGGGATGCCCAGAGAAGCTGTGGATGTTCCATCCCCTAGAAGTGCCAAGTGGGATGGTGAAAGGTGTCCCTGCCTACAGCAGGGTGTTGGAGCTAGATGGTCTTTAAGGTCCTTCCAACCCAAACCATTCTCTTATTTTGAGCCAAACCAGGTTGCTAAGAAGCAAAAATTGTTCTGTTTTTAATGTCCTTGTAGGTTCATTATCTCTGAAGAAACAAGACAAAGCTATCCTCTGGGAATTTACAGAGTAATTGACATGCAGAATCACAGAATATGCTCAGATGGAAGGGAACCGCGAGGAACATTGAGTATAAGCCATAGCCCTGCACAGGACCATTACCAAGAGTCACACCATGTGCCTGAGAGTATTTTCTTGGTACTGTGCTGTGACCACTTCTCTGGGGAGACTGTTCCAGTGCCCAATCACCCTCTGGGAGAAGAAACTTTTCCTAATATCCAGCCTAAATCTCCTCTGACACAACTTCAGGTCATTCCCTTGGGTCCTGTCACTGGTCACCACAGAGAAGGGATCACTGTCTGCACTTCTTCTTCCCTGCTCATGGAAGTTGTAACTGCAGTGAGGTTTCCCCTCAGTCTTCTCTCCTCCAGGCTGAACAGACCAAGAGCCCTCAGCCATCCCTCATACAGCTTCTCCTCCAGGCCCTTCACCACCTTCATTGCCCTCCTTTGGACACTCTTTAATGGCTCAATATCATTCCTACATTGTGGTGCCCAAAACTGCCACAATATTCAAGGCAAGGCCTCCCCAGTGCAGAGCAGAGCGGGAAAATCCTCTCTCCTGACCAGCTCATACCCCCCAGGACATGATTGGTCCTCCTGGCTGCCAGGGCACTGATGACTCATATTCAACTTGCCACTGACCAGGAAACCCAGGTCCCTTTCCATGGCATTGCATTCCCCAGTCTATACACACAGTCAGGGTTGCCCCATCCCAGGTGCAGAATCTAGCACTTCCTCAGCTTCATATGGTTGGTGATGGCCAGTGGTAGCAGGGGAGGGCCTGCCAGTGGAGAGCAAGTAACACAGTGTTTGCAGTTCAGTCTTCCTTAGAAAATGCTGCAGAAGGTGGTGTCAGCATGAAGACAGACAGACACATATCATCAGCCAACCCTGGTCTGCTCCAGAAGCCTCAGGTTGCAAAAGAGAGCATGCAAATGCCAAACAAATCAACATTTCACCCAAGTACAGGGGGTTGTTTGGGTTAGAAAACTGAGTTCTGGTTAAAGCTTTATTTTTAAAAGGTTTCCAGTATCTTGCAGGCTCTGCCAATCAGCAGCGGGATGTCAGGGTGAGGGGAGGCACCACGGCAGCAGAATTCACCCTGTGTTCTCCACAGCAGCCTTTGTTCTGCTGCTTCCTTGCACCGGGATAGGAGAACCCCTTGCCCACAGCCAAAAAACAGAGCAAAGTCTCAGGATTTAAGAGTTAACCTTTTATTGAGTTTCAGTTGAGGGAGAATGGAAAGGTGGCAGTGGCTCAGATGTTCAATCACAAAATGCCCCAGGATGTGTCATGTACAGAGGCTTTACACAGTTTGCAAGGAGACAATTGAGGAAGTTGTGAAATACTCTCCAGGAAAGAAAGGGGAATTCAGAGCCCTGCTTTAATGTTCCCAAA